>CM052897.1:49791344-50082793 GCA_028534135.1 Potos flavus | reverse complement strand
AGGGAGAGTATGACTCACAAGGCCAACCCTTTCCTTTATCCCACAGACCTCAGTTCTTACTAATATTCCAGATCAGTGGGAGACCACTCTGTCCGACTTGGAGAGTCAAGCCAATTTCTGGGCTGGGAAAGAGTAGGTATCTAAAATGAATGCTTGGTAATGAAAGGAAAATACATCCTCTACGGGCCTGGAACATGGGTCTCCAAAGAGGTCCAAGGATAGGCTTCAGGTGGTTCTAAGTAAATTTTATTTCATTTAGTTTTTTTTTTTTTTTTAACATGTAATGTATTATTTGCTTCAGGGATACAGGTCTGTGAATCATCAAGCTTACACAATTCACAACACTCACCATAGCACATACCCTCCCCAATGTCCATCACCCAGCCACCCTATCTATATCCCTCCCACCTCACCCCCCAGCAGCCCTCAGTTTGTTTCCTGAGATTAAGAGTCTCTTATGGTTTGTCTCCCTCCCTGGTCCCATCTTGTTTCATTTTTTCCCTCCCTACCCCCCACGACCTTTGCCCTGCCTCTCAAATTCCTCATATCAGAGAGATCATATGTTTCGATTGCACTGAAAATTATCCTTTGGACAAACTGTTGTCAAATTATTAAGATCCAATTATTAAAGTATATATTGAGGCAACTGTACAGTACTTGAGATGCTACTGGAGACAATTAATTGACATATGTTTGCCATTGTTGCCATGTTATGATGTCCAGAATAATTTTTCTTTGATAAACATTAGGTAAAAATGTATCCTACCATTATGACTATAAATATCTCAGTACAGACCTTTCATATAAAGTACAGCTCAAGTTAGAAAATGTCAAAGAAAAAAAAATGGTACAATGAAACTTACAGATTCTTTGGTTTTACTTTCATTGCCAAAAATTATGGGACATAAACGGCGCTTCTTGAGTAGTTGCGCTCTTGCCAAAAGAAGCATAAAGCCAACTAAGCATGTTTCTAATATATTTTAAACAATGTGGGATTCAGGGGGAAGAAAGCTCAATTTGAAAATTTGAAACTTTACACTTTTTCATTTATAACCATCAGAAACTTAAACTAGTTCAAGCACAAAAAAACGTATTACATTTATATTAGGTTATTTCACTAAACTGCAATCAAGAACTACTAAGACCCCAGAAAACAACTAGAACAAGAGACATTAACTATCTGAACACTTTTTTCCTTATTGTGTTCATTTCTGTCCATCTGCTTTATTCTATGCCCTCTGAAGATCAGCTTTCACCATTTTTCTGGTCTAGGGTTTACATAATAGGAAAACATGGAAAACACGGCCCCCAACATACCTATATTTTTCATGAAATGAGTAAGTCCAGCAATCCAGAAAGGATCTGTTTTTGTTTTTGTTTTTGTTTTTTGTGCAGTACTAGTCTGAAAATTCCCGGGCAGGGATCCAGCTGACCTAGATTGGGGCAGGTATATATCCATAGGCTGATCAATCATGGCCAAGGTTAACATAGCAACACACTGTTCCTGCTATCACCAGTGGATGCAAGGTGTCATGTAAGCTCTTAGAAAGGAATTGGTATACTTGGTATTAACGCATAGAAATGTACTGTACACCCCTTTCCCCCCAGCGCACATATATAGTGTTCTTCTCTACACACAACTACAAGTGTGTCCTGCCTAAAGTTCTCCAAATTTCCTAAGTGAACTCTGTTTTTGGCCTCAAATCATACTTGCCCTGCATTCTGATAGAATGACCTAGGCAGTAATTCTCTGTGGTCAGGCTTTATGAGTGCAGCCTAGTACTATTTTATCAGTCTCAATCATTTATTTATTTATGTAGTCCTTTATAACATGTAATATATCCAAGAAAAGCAAAATAATTATAATAGAACTCATATTTGGTTAAAAGAATGAAAAAGTTGCAGTGTATATTGGTCACTAATTCTCAACATATCCTGATAGAAAGAGATATGAGGTAAATTATAAGATGGGCAAATATCTCGGACCTGCATTTTTTAACTGTCTTCTTTGGAAATGAAGTGGTTCCTTGATTATTCCATCCACTGACTGGGAGGGTTTCCTATGACAAGTGTTCTCCAGGAGCTGCATTTGAGGTTGGAATTTGGGAGGACCCCTTCTAAATCAGCTTTGTAATTCATATTTTTATCAGTGCCTGTATCTGGGGCTTGCTTTTCTGTGAACACAATTTCTATAAAATGTTGTTCAACTATCTGTCAGTTTCATCTGAAAGAATTCTATTTTTAAACAATCAATGAAAGGAATGTGTTGAATTGTACCTGTAGCCAGAATTGGGTCTTGTTTTCTCGGATTCTACTGAAAGCAGAAATTTTTAGGACTTGTCCCCTCCCTTTCTTTCTCGGTTGAACAATCTTTCTCATGAATCATAAACAATGGGTTGGGACAGGAAAGTTTGTGCCTTTAGTCTGTAATGAGCCCTCAATCCCCAGCTGTATTCCAGCTCTAGAAAAATGTGCTTTGCAAAGAGAGGGTCATCAATGTTTCCACCCTTTGGAGGGGCACCTTAAGTTCTCTGGGACTTTCCAGATATTTCTATTCCAGTTTCTAGAATGGAATGTCTTCATTTTAATTTCAGATTAGAATGCAACAGAGTATTTAATTTTTGTAGCTCAGCAAGGTAAAATATTATCTGATCCCCAGCTGGTCAAAGGCAGAGGTTATAAATATCTACTATTGTCCTTGAGCTGCTTTCATTTGAGCCACTTCGAACTGAACATTATTCCTTTCATGGAAAACCTCTAATGAAGGCTGAATGAAGTAGCCAACATATTAAAATATTCTGACATTTGTCACCAAGCCCCCTAAAAATCTTGGATACAAGATACAAAAGAAGATGGCTAACCAACTGCTACGCTACCACTGTGAGATCAAGTCTTCTCCTGGTCTTAGGTAAGGGATTATCACCCTCTATCCTACTGTTGTTCAGTCAAAGTGCAATGTTGTACTTAAAATTCTTTCTTGGAAAAACAAGTCATGTACATTCTTACAATGGAATACTATTCAGTGATAAAGTTAACTCCTTGACTCAGTGATGCAAGATATAGATGTCAAAAACATGCTGAAAGGACAATGCAAGACATGGCAACACATACTGTATGACTTCATTTATATTAATTAAAAGATCAGGCAAACCTTACCTATGGTAATAGAAGTCAAAGGTGATTGTCTCTGAGTGGGAAATGAAGAACTTCCAGAAAAGGGACACAAGCAAACATCCAACGAAATACCTTTGTTGGAGGAGGTCATCAAGAGAATGTTCCTGTCCCTTGACTCTATGGGCCAGACCCATAGGAGGCTTCTCATGCCCTCCCCTGGCCCTTGGACTGTATGTTCTGCCCATTGCTCCCAAATTATGAATTATTCCAAGGACATAGTCTTAAGAGAGTGATGTGTTGTTGAGATCACCTGCATGCTATTTGTGATTAAACCCAGTTAAAGCCTTTATGTAAACTTTTAAAATTCTGGAGGGTAGGTGAAGAATCTACTCATCTTGTGGCCACCCAAGACAAGCCTTGTATATAAGTTCCCTTGCTTATTAAACCTGCCACCTACCCATCTGATGTGACCTGCCTTTTTCTTTGGTCTCTCTTTGCTCTCTGTGTATAGGGGCCAGTTTACCAGTTTACTCGGGAAATTCCAAGGGTGCAAACCAGCAATTCTGTTTTGGGTAGTTGATATACTGAGGCTTACAAATGTGAAAATGTATCACACTGAACTTTTAAGATCTGTGCGTCTTATTATACATGAATCACACTTCAACTTAAGAAAAAATATCATTATTTTCAGTAGAGGTAACAAATCTTACTCAAATTCGCTACAGAAAAAAAAAAAAAAAGGAATTGATTATGGGGCTTTGTGAGAATTTCAGGGAAGACAAGAGGAATGTGTATGAGGTTAAGGAATGAATTGGAACCAGGGATTTAAGTGCTCTCAGGACTTAGTCTCCCACTAAACCTAATATTAGCACATCTGCTTCATTTTCCTTCTGTACCTTCTTCTACTTCTCAGGTCCAACTGGCAGAAAACACAGAAGACTAAAGTCCTGAAGTGCCACATGTTATAGGATAATTCAATCCTTCATTTGTTCAGAGAATATTTACTGATCTTGATTATTGATTGTCACAGTGTGCCAGGTACTCTTATAGGCCTTGGGGCCATAGCAGGGAACTGGCCACACAGATCAACTAGAAGAGTGCATTCTAACTGAGGGAAAAGGAGATAAGAAGTAAAAAAAAAAACAACCCCAAAACAAAAAAACCCCACTAAAATACTGTAATATCAGGTAGTAGCAAGGATACTAGAGAAAAGGAAAAGAATAATGCAAGTCCAATAATGCGTGCCATATTTCAGACATAGAAGGACTAGTGGGGTTGGATGAGGAGTAGAGTGATAAAAAATATAGTCAAGAAGGTAGGCAGCAGCTGTCCTGGAGAGCCACACGGGTAAGGAATAGGTTGTATTTTAAGAGCAATGGCAAATCATTGTGTGATTTTAATCATTAGAGAAATAGGTTCTAGTTTATATTTTTAAACCACAGATAATAGACGCTCATTAGGTAATTTTTTTTAAAGTTTTATTTATTTATTTGACAGAGAGAGATCACAAGTAGGCAGAGGGGCAGGCAGAGAGAGAGGAGGAAGCAGGCTCCCTGCTGAGCGGAGAGCACGATGTGGGGATCTATCCCAGGACACTGAGATCATGACCTGAGCCTAAGGCAGAGGCTTTAACCCACTGAGCCACCTAGGCGCCCCTCTCATTAGGTAATTCTGATATCCCTTTCTTAAATTTATACTTTTCTATAGAACAGATTTCTTTGTCCAGTCTGGATCAGGTGCCCACCCTTTAGTTCAGTGGTTGTGGCCACTGAATGGGATCATTTTACAGAATCATGGTAGGTCCTGTTCAACTGTAGGTTTACAGGAAAGAAGGATTTTGAGAAAGTTGTGGTAGACAGACAAACCTATAAACGCTCACTCTAAGTCCCAACGCAAAGACTACAGTTCTCTGTGAGTTTTTTTCTTTAATTGTATTGCCAAGTAGAGATGTGACATAAATTGGAAAGGCTTCAAGGAATCTGTGCTTTAGAAATACGAGAAGTGGTTTGTGCCTTGGTTTGTGGTTTGTGCCTCTGTCTACATCATCCTCTCCAGAAATGCAGATATTTCACTTAATATTTTGAAGAAGGTCTTAGAGGAATTGGCAGATGTGCCACTTTCCTTCAGCATAAACTGGGTGAAATGACTGATGTCAGGAAGTGCAGATAATTCCTAGCTTTCTTCCTTCCCAGTTTACTAGAGGGAATGGGATTGGGTCTATACTGTTTACTGCTGCATCCACAATGAATAGCACATAGTAGGTACTCAATATATTTGTTGAATATGTAAGCTGTGATACTACCAAAAATGCATTGCTATTTTATGGTCTGTTCTGGAAACTTCAAGGAAATTGGTGTCTCTGAATTGTTAAAGAGAAAAATACAGTGTCTTTGAAAGAAAAACGTTGGGACATTATGGTTAAGTAGAGCATTTGAAATGTTTGGCGGCACATCTGGGCTTTTTGTTGGCTGAAGATAGAAGCTCTACACATCATCATAGTTCATTGCAATAATTATCTTAACTATTCCCTGCCATATCCCAAAGTTTAATAGAAGTTCTGATATGTACTTGGTACTTAATATATATTTGCTCAGTTAATTATCATGAATATATCAGAATGTATTGGAGTCAAAGATTTTTTTAAATTATCTTGAAATAAACCTTGTCTGCTGCTATGATGTTGTCACCTTCATGAAAAATAGAATTTCTTCAAGTGGTTTCCAAGAAATGGAAATAATATAAATTTCTTTTTCATCATGTGAAAAAATATATAATTTTCCAGAAGACAAATCTCAAATGCCTTCATTGACCCTGAGGAAGAAGTTATACTTTTAATGAGGATTAAATAAAGCCTGTTCTAAGGAGTTTGACAAGAAGCGACTCATTACTGACCTGGATTATTTGGTGGATAATTTTACCCATGCTAATCTGTAATATTTTATTTCAATGCCTTGCAGTAACTCACATGCTTTTATTGAAGGCCTGTAATCTCTTCTGAGCAAGAGGTTTCAATAGAAAAAGTGGAGGCAGGGGGCTCTGAGCTATCTAATATCAAAATAAATCCTTCTATAAAGTGCAGGTTCTAAAGCAACAACATAAACTGTGGCAAAAATTTCTGTGTCTAAGTCTTACACATTTCAGAGGAGGCTGTCAATAGCTTTCAAAGGATTCTCAATGAGCCTTTGATGCCAGAATGTTAAGAACCACTGTTACCCCAGCATTCAATTTATAGATGAACTGTTTTGTATCTTTTTTTTTTAAAGATTTTATTTATTATTTATTTGACAGAGAGAGTGAGAGAGAGCACAAGCAGGCAGAGCAGCAGAGGGAGAGGGAGAAGCAGGTTCCCCACTGAGGAGGGAGCCCGATGCGGGGCTCCATCCCAGGACCCTGGGATCATGACCCAAGCCGAAGGCAGTTGCTTAGCCAACTGAGCCACCCAGGCACCCCTGTTTTGTGTCTTTTAAATGAGGGTGCAAGAGGAAGAGAAGTAAGCTTGGGGCCAGGTGCCCTGCCAGCCCTCCACACACACTGTCCCAACATTCTCTTTCTCCGCCTCTCTGTATGCATCCGATGCTGTCAAGGTCCAGTTGTGAGCCCGGGGCTAAAGCTTCAGTCAGTCCCCAGCAGCTGATTTAGCCCACACTCCAACCACCTCCTTTAAGCTCCCATACTCCAGGTCACTATGCATCCGTCCCCATCCCCTCTGCGCCAGATACCACACAACAAGGGACAAACTCTATGACCTGAAGCCCAAGAAAAATTATTCAAATTAGTCAATCCACAGACAGCCTGCGAAACCTAACCCACCTGTCTTTCCATACAAAAGCTGCTCTCTCCCCTACTCCTCCTGGGGGAACAAACCTGTGCTCTCTTATGGGCTTATAAGTAACTTAGAATTTTGCCTTTCACCTATCTGCCTGTCATCAGTTTGCGTCCCACCACCAAAAGGATCTGGAAATCTTTTTTTTTTTTCTTTTTAAGATTTTTATTTATTTATTTGACAGAGAGAGAGAGAGATCACAAGTAGGCAGAGAGGCAGGCAGAGAGAGAGAGGGGGAAGCAGGGTCCCCGCTGAGCAGAGAGCCCGATGCAGGGCTCGATCCCAGGACCCTGAGATCATGACCTGAGCCGGCGGCAGAGGCTTAACCCACTGAGCCGCCCAGGCACCCCAGGATCTGGAAATCTTATAGAACACTTTCACAACCCTGTGAAATGAACGTTGTGGATTCTGCTTTGTAGAGGAGGAAACTGATCCTCAGAGAAGTAAATAAGGTAGCTCAAATGTAACAATCTGTTAATTGGTGGAGCTGGCATCCCAATCCACATCTGTTGATGATACCACTATGCCCAGTCCTGAGAATGAGCTTCAAATTTATAAATTCAAATAACCTCTAAAAATTATATAGATTTCAATGATTGTCCTAGAGTTCTTGGACCTTCAAATCAAATGAGAGAGATGACCTAATATTTGGTTAGGAAACAGTAACTGAAAAAAACTGCATGATTATGGATAATAAATCTTCATTAACAGGGCTCCTGGGTGGCTCAGTAGCTTAAGCATCTGCCTTTAGCTCAGGTCATGATCTCAGGGTCCTGGGATTGAGCCCCAAGTGGGCTCCAGCCCTGAGTTGGGCTCCCTGCTCAGGGGGGAGTCTGCTACTCCCTCTCCTTCTGCCCCTCCACCTGCTTGTTCTCTCTCTGTCAAATAAATAAATAAAATATTTAAAAATAAAAAAAATAAATCTTCATTAACAATGAAATAAGCTTACCTATATCACTATAATATTTTTCTTTAAATAGTATTTCATTTATTTTTCCCTTTATGAAATAAAAAAAGGAAAAATAAAGTATATTAAAAGGTTTCGCTAACAGAATATCCCAGCCATGCAGAGGTGTGTTCGAGCCAGCACTTACAAGCTTACAACCTATTGTTAAAATTTTTAGAAAATTTGCAAGGCAGTTTTTAGACAATTGGAAACTTGGTGTGATTTGGAGACATTTTAAAGGGTCGCTTATGGAATTACAGAACAATTCATCTCTGAACTGTTTTCCAAACTCCATCACCCCAATTAGAAAATCTTAACTCCTCTTTCCTATCATCTTAATTGCCTAATTACTGATCACCTTAATTCACTTTTTTCTGGATTTCTATATTTCATATTCTATATTGTGTTACTCATAACCTCCCATAATTTTATATTTTTGAAATGTTCTGTTAAAAACTTACATTAAAAAAAATTTTAAAAGAGCATATCCACGTAGTGTTAACCACTATCTGAATAATAAGAAATGGAATTACACTATGAATTACAAAGGAGAAAGTAGGATTAATCATTTCATCTAACATCAACAAATTACTATGTAAAGTGATAATAAGGAAACATATGTGCCTTAAGGACAGAGAACAATGAGTATGTACAATTTAGACTTTGGGATACCACCTAATCTTTGTGCCTTAGTGCCATTACCTGTAAGGCTGAAAACTTCACTTTTGTGTTGACAGAAAAAAGCCACATTATGAAAGAGAAGTGCTTCAAAAGAAAACACATTGCCCCACAGCAGAGACTTACTTAAAGGTGCATTAATTTATTTTTGTGATTGTAGTTCACATTTTAAGAGTTTCTGAAAAAAAAAAAGATTTATTTATTTATTTTAGAAAGAGAGAGGAGGTGTGTCCAGAGGGCTAGAATCTTCTAGAAGACTCCCTGCTGAATGTGAAGCCTGACACTGGCTCCATTTCACGACTCCTGAAATCATGACCTGAGCTGAAACCAAGAGTCAGATGCTTCACCAACTGAGCCACTCAGGAGCCCCTGAGTTTTAATTCATTTCTCGTTTTATGCCCAAATTTCTCACAATAGCAGAATAGATTGCAAACTTTCTGAGATCAGGCATGGAGCTTGCCAAGCATCTAATTCAGTCTATGGCACATAGTAGCGTCTCGATAGATATTTCTACGGTAAAGAGATGAATGCATACGTTAACAACCCAGAATGGATTGATAGAAATATAGAAGTGGGTACACAAAAAAGAGTATTATGGTTTGTGTGAAAAAATTTAATGATGTCCTTCGTGACACTGAGGATGTATCATCTACTTCCTTTCAAAGAGAGAAGAGCTAAGGTTTGACCTGGAAGGCATGAACATAAGACATGCGTGGTCAATGAAGCCAGTTGACATTGGCTAATTCTCCATCAGAAGCAGCCATATCTAGTGGAGAGAGAAATGAGAACTTCATTTGTGGCAATCCAGTATTTCCAGAATCCATTGCCACTGTTTTTGTTTGTTTGTTTTTTGTTTTTTCCCCACTTCGCATTTCTGACTCCTCTGCCCCAACTACCGATTCTAGACTCTGAAAGTTCATAATGGAAAAATCTTTATTCTATGACCTGCCTTCTGCTTCTGTATCTTTGCCCCTCAGAAATAATTCTAATGAAAATCATTTCTCCATTTCAACTTATGAGATATGGTTTCTCTCAAAAGCCAGACTGCTCTTATGTCCCTACTTAAGGTGTTTTCTTAGCAAGAGAAATCTGTGTACATGGATGTTAATGACTAAATCACCTTCTTATAAAGTTATGTCCATCTGTCACATAAGAATCGTAATACCCTTTAGAGAGTGCTAAAGAAAACTAGGGGAAGGGTGGGGAAAACAAGTAGCTATTAAAAAAGGTAAAATGCTGCCAGTGAGTATAACTGATAAAAGCAATTAATTAAGCATTAAGTGTAGAGTGGGGAATGTATGGCATGGTATAAATTATAGCCACACTTCATGCTTCTCTTATCCCTAGACATTGACATACAAAACCCTGTGGCCTTCCAAATCAATAAATTCAGCCCTGTTTATGATAGCTTATTTCCTTGTGAATGTGGCAGGTGTCTCTCCAAGTGACTCAATTACATGAATATTATTAAAGTTATGTCACAAAGAGCTGATGTGAACTGAAGCCATTAGTAGGGGGGGACAAGGTGCAAGGGTGTGGAGGAATAGGATTTGGGCAATTAGGAATGATGAAAAGAGGTTATATATTTCAAGCTACTCTGTCTTTCTTTGCTAAAGCATCTTAAAGTTTATCAGCAAAAACCATCTCTCTGTCTGCTCTTTCACACAGCAATTATAGCAGTTTCTTAATCTCAGGAGGATGCCAGTATCTTCTGAAGCAATAAAACCTGTTCTAGAATGATGTTACAGGCTTGCAAAATACTTTTTTGAAGGCTTCCTAACAACGCCATCTCAAGAAGTTTCCACTTTAAAGATGATATCATATCCCACATATTTGACATATTTAAGGAGAGCAGGGATTTAAAGTACAATTTATTTCTAGTAAAGACAAAATGGAAAGTATGTTCCACACTGATTGAAAGGCAGCCACGAAAATAGGTTTGTGTCAGGCCTTTTTATTGTTAGTAGAAGCCATAAAGCCCTGAAAAAAAAAAAGATATATGATCTTAAACCTGAGTAGGACCAAATAAACTGATGGCTTTTTCTGAGCAAGAGGTGGGCTGATGGCCTAGAAATCTGTGTTGTATGACGTCGGTGAGATAGATCATACCAATTTAATTGGTATAAAGATTGAAATGGTTGTACAAAATTATTCCTAGGGGGCTATTTTATTGCCAAGATAGTACAAATTTACACTCAGAGAGGTAAAACTTCTTGAAAAAGGGCAATTTCTAACCCGAACACAAAGTCTGAAAAGAGTTAAGAAATAATGAATTCATACAAACTTACGGTTTACAGTTTCAACAAATGCATCTCTAACTACAGATGATAAAGTAGTCCTTACTTAATTGGACACAAATTCTGTAAGCCTCTCTCATGCATGGATCCTAGTTCAGTCAGTTACTGAAATGCAAGATTCTATAAAAACAGAACAGAAAAGAGATCTTAAAGGAATTGCATTCCCACAGGTTGTTGGATGAGTCTCTGGAGGTAAGCCGGGTCCACTCGGCTTGCAAAAGATCAGCGGAAGGGATATGAAAGATTAATGACATTATAATTCAACATTATAGGTTTGCCAACCATGTTTCATTCATTATCCACTAAATTAGCAATGCAAGGTGCTGCCAACAAGCAGCAAGACAATGCAAAGGAGATGAAAACCTGAGCAGGGCTACTCATTTACTAATCACTAAAAAAGAAACCTGTCCCTGCACAGCTCAACACAAACCACGTAGCACTGAGATTCTTTGTCAAAGAACCAAAAATGAGTGAAGACTTAGAACATCTTTATGAAGTACTATTTCCCACAGAAATTGCAGAGATGCTTTCTTGAATCACGTACAGAAAAGCTATGTCACTCTGGTCCCCCTGGAATTGTTCTCTCTTTACCAGCACCAGTCAATGCCCAATGCTTTATTACATTTCACCCCCAAAGCAGCTCTCTGAGGCATGAATCATTGCCCTGTGTGAAAAATGAGGTCATGAAGTCTTAAGGGAAGCCAAATAGCTCACCCAGGGTCTCTGGCCATCAGGTGGGGAACTAGAATCCATGTCCTCTCCAGTCCTAGAGGAGTCCCTCTAAAGTAGCACTTCTCGAATGATCCATTGCGAAGGACTTTTCAAAATCCCAACCTGTTACTTTTGTGATCATGCATTTGTTTAAAAAAAATTACTAGGAAAATGAAATTTTTTAAAAACCAAGAAGATGTAGCATATAGACTCAACTATTTTAGGATTCGGTTCAAAAGGTATAAAGTTACTCTGTCAAATTGCTCCCTTCAATTACCAATTACCATCACAGACGGGTAGCAAATAGTTCCTCGGCCAACATTGGCCCACAGTCCACACTTTGAATAGCATTGTGCTCGAGTCCTGGTTCAATGAATAGATATTTAATGGTCTTCAAACTGTAAGAAATATATGGAAAACTCCTACCAGCTTACCAGCTTCAAAATGAACAGAATAATGGACCAAGACTGTTCACAGTCAGTCATTTCCTCTTCGCCAAGGAACCTCTCCAGGAGATTTCAGCATTTGGGTGCTACTTGGTGTCCACGTAGGCTCTGAGCCCACACTTGTTCTGTGACAGCTGGGCTGCGTATGTGAGTGTGGCTACTGTTCCTCTTGTGCTGGGGGGAAATGGAGCCTCATAGAGGCAGGGAATGAAGAGGGCAGTCGGGTTTGCCCTGACCTCCCTGGATCTTGCCTCCCTGCACTCTCTCCAGGGAAGACCTAGAATTCATGCACCGCACGGCACACCCCGTCTGTAAGCTGTACTTGCTGGCACAGCAAATCTTTACTTAGTTTATATGCGCAAGATCAATATTAACGGCAATTTTTTCTGGAGACATTTTTATATCTTTGTGTAACATTTGAACAATATATGCCTTATCTATATCAAAGTATGATGCTCTCATTAGTTTTATTTGGGTTCACTTGAGAGAACTCAGGGAAATGACAGGTCAGAGCACTAAGTCTCTTCTGTCTCTATTTCAGCTTTTTAAGAAACCTGTCCTTCAACTTTATTTCCTTCTCTTGCTGCCATCTCATTTTGTTTCTCCTCTTCAAAGTCAAACTTTTGGAAGAAGTACTTAAACTACTTATGACCTCCTATTACTCTTAAACTGGATACATTTTCTTTTTTGGACCTATATTATTTTCCTGAAATTGCCATAGCTAAAATCACCAACTACATCTTTACTACTGAATACAGTGGACACATCTTTGACTTTCCCTTACTTAATATTTTGAGTTATTTGATATTATTTACCAGTACCACTTTTTAAACTACATGGATAGGAAGTGCTCAAAGAAAGGCAAAACATCTGATCCATCTCCCATGAACCATTTCCCCCTTTCCTTTTTCTTACAGTTTCCCCCAAATCTATTTCACAAAGACTTCTGAAGTGCATGTGAAAGTAAGACACTGTCCTAAGCAATGACCAATGTACACTTATTTTGTCTTTGTAGTCACTTCATGAAATAAGTACTGTTATTGTCATTTAGGGAGGTCATTTTAGGGAGGAAGAAATGAAGACTCCAGTTGAAGATTAAAAAAAAAATTTTTTTTTTTCTTGCTCTAATCTAGACTGTGATTATCTGAACCTGCCAAGCAGCGTTCATCTTGGAAGCTCCCTTCACTGCCCTCCTATGTGGGATCTACTGTCTGCTGGATCTGGGCTCTGGTGTCATACTCTTTCTTGATTTTCTATCTCATTTATCTTTTTTAAGAAAGGGCACATGGGAAGTAAAAAATTTTATGACTCCTTGCATATCTAAAACTATTCCCATTCTGCATATAATCTTGAGCAATCCTTTGACTAGATATAATTTTGGATTAAAAAAAGAATTCCCTTAGAAATTCCCAAGCATTGTTTTAATGACTTCTAAAAGCTATTGTTCCTGATGGTAAGTCTGATAATGCTCTGTTTCTCATCCCATGGTATGTAATATGCTTTCTATTCTGGAATCTTTTAATTGTTGTGATGTTTTGAAATTTTGTATGAAAGGTCTAGTGCAGGCAGTATTATAAAATGTCTCCCGAGATTTTCCACCTCCCTGGTCTATATGCCATACATAATCCCAGTGTCTGTGACTGTGATGAGTTTTACTCCCGTTAACTGGCACAGTTGACCTTAAGATAGGGAGACTACTGGGGACTTGAATTAATTACATGAGCTCTTTAAAAACAAAGAGCATTTTTGCTGGTCACAGACAAAAAAGCCAGAGATCAGAAGCACAAAAATGATTTGATGCACTATTTCTGGCTTGAAGATAGAGGGCATCATTTGGTAAGGAAAGCAGGTGGCTTCTAGATGTGGTAGTGGCCCCAGATCAAAGTCAGCAAGGAAATGGGGACCTCAGTCCTACAACTACAAAGAATGGAATTCTGTCAACAAGAATGAGTTTGGAAGCTGACTTTTCCCAAGAACTTCTGGATGAGAGCTCAAGCTAGCCAACACTTTGATCCCAAGCCTTGTGATACCTTGAGTGGAGAACCCAAAGTGCATTTTATTTTAGATTATTAAAATATTTGGTTTTTCTCTTTCATGTCACAGTTTTTCTCACATGCCTGGTAATACTTTTAATATTGTAAGTTACATGAAAACAGAGACTCCGTTCTTTTTCTACTGCTGATTAAATTCTCCATAAGTAATTCTCAAATTAATTGAATGAGTACACGGATGAAGGAATGAGGTGATAGAACCTTGTGTACAGGGAAGAACATTGATGACAGAGATCTACTTCATGGTGAACAGACTAGAAGAAAGTTCCTTTCAGAGATGAATCCTCCAATATTTTGCCTGGAGTAAGTGCTTAGTTATTATGAACACAGAGATGATTAAAGGGGAATCAGGAAGAGTCAAGGTTCAGCATACATATTTATTCTGTCCCCTTGTTCTCAACCCTCCTTATTGCTTCTGGTCTTCATTATACCAACCGTCCCACCATACTAACTGGAAAGCCTCTCCAAGGTTGAGCTGGGCACATAGGCACTTACCTTCCTTGCCTATAGCCCCTTTTCTTCACATGTTGAGCAGATTCTAGTTTCCTCTACATTGTTTCATCAGTTTTTTTTAATGCATTTTCCAGAAATTTGCTCATGTCTTTATCTGCTGAAGGTTCTCTCCATTCTTTCATTGTTGAGGATTTATAACATTTTTATTCTATTATTTTCATTTTAATATAATATCGAGAGTGGGAGAGGAAGAGAGGAGACAAACACACTCAGTTCACAATCTTGAACTAGAAACCCACTCCCTAATTCTCACTACTTTTTCCTACCTTTAGGGCTGTGACACCACAAACCTTTTATCAGAGTTTGGAGAGAAAAACAACCAAACTAAATTGATATATATATTAAGCTGTAACTAAATGATGCTACTATTAATGATGTTTTATTGTTAATCTAAATTTAACTGGTGGAATTACAGACTAAGTAGAAGATTCTTTTGAGCCAAGAGCCTTTCCTTAAAATAACTCTCAAGTGTACTATATTACAGAAGTGTTGGGAAAGAAAAACGGGAAAATGAATATTAAGATTCCCCAGTGCCTCCTTCTAGTAGAAAAGGCAAGGAAAAAAAGGGTTAAGCATGAAGCTCAGAACTCACAGAAGATCTCTAAATTCTTGGGTGTGTCCCCGGAGCAGAAGAACAAAAGCTAAATGTTTGTATCTAAACAGATTTCTCCTGTGTTCCAAACACTGTCAGAAGTAGATTTCCATGACTCGAAGGCAGGGGTCAGCAAACCGTGGCCCATGGGCCTAATCTATATCGTCAACTGTTTTTATCCATAATGTTTTGTTGGAACACAGCCATGCCTTTCTGCTTATGTATCAGATAGGGCGACTTTTGCAGACAGCAGCAAAGGTGAGTAGTGCAGCAGAGATGGTATAGCCCCCAAAGCCTAAAATATTTATCATCTAACCCTTTCCAGAGAAAGATAGCCTGCCCCTGGTCTAAGGCAAAGAGGAGAAGCCTGTTCCTCTTGCTAGTAACTGATTTAGGAAAGGGCATATGACCAGTAATTGTCTGTGAGGAAATTGTGGAGAAGACAGCTGTGGGGCTTTGAGGGTGGATTTTCACCCTTTTAAAGGAACACTTTTTTATCTCCTGCTGTGTTGTGTCTGGAAATGTGAAAAGGGCCTGGCTCCTGGATGGGATGTTTAAACCATTAAACTGACCAATTTAGGAGCTACCCTCTCTCAGGACTCCTCATTTTATAAATATTCCTTGTTGTTTAAATCATTTTTTAAAAAGATTTTATTTATTTGAGAGAGAGAGAGTGAGACAGAGTACGAGCAAAGGGGTGGGTGGCAGGGAGTGGGGGAAGCAGGCTCCCACAGAGCACGGAGCCCGATGTGGGGCTCAATCCCAGGACCCTGGAATCATGACCTAAGCCGAAGGCAGATGCTTAGCCAACTGAGATACCCAGGTGTCCCTGTTTAAAGCATTTTGACTTGAGTTTCTCTTACATGCAGCTCAAAGTCTTCTCAATGTAACACCGCCCTGCTTCCAACATGAAGGCTGGCAGGAGGAGAGGTAAGAAAAACTAGGCCTCTGTTTCTATTTTCTTTTCCACATTGTCTTGAGGACTGTGCTGCCCTAGTTACATACCCACCTTTTAAGAAAAGGAGGCCATTTCTGTGAATGAAATGTTTCTCAGAACTGCAGCATCATGTCTGTGCCAGCAACTATTTGGGTACTTTTGTCTGTTGAAAGCTTCTAGAACATTAGCACTGTGGAAAGAAACTCTTGCTTTAGAAGTGAGGAAATATGTCTGTCTGGACTCTTTTAGGTGTCTCTAAGTTGCTTTCTTGAGGATTAAAGAAAAAAGATAGCATTTAAATGTGAACATCAAATATATCAGATTTTCTAGTTTCTTTAAATTTTTAACACAGTTATGGATTTCAATTCATATTATGTATATATAGGGTTTAAATATTTTATTTTTTTCTCCAGGTAATGGTATAAAATCATGATAGTTTCTAGAAGTATAAAGTGATTATTTCATTTTGTCTTACTAATAAATACTGAGTGAAGCATTTTATGTGCTGTCCCAAAGTAGTATCTTAAATCAAATTTAGTAAATCCAGTAACTTAAACTCCTTTGATTCACCACCTAATCACATAAATCAAGGTTCCTCAGAGAACTAATTGAAGCTATTTTCCCATTTGTAGTTGAAACAAGTATTTTTGCAGTGCAACCCCATTTCATAATAAAATTCTTGCTGGTAAATTCTCTTCCAGTATGCAATTGTGTTAGTCCTGAAGGCACTTTTAATTCTGTTAGGTGCAAATTGTTCATGCTACTAGGTGCAAAAGTCATAAATAAAGGTGAAATTCCCAATACATGCAGAAAAATTTAGATCTCATTATTTATATTGCTCTATTTTGTCTATTCAATCTTTTCTAAAATCTCTTTGTATTTCAGGAGGATGAATAGACATTGACACACTTTTGAGAGGGGATTTTGAAGTACATAGTAATGAAAGTTAAATATGTTATATTCCTACATGAAGATATTCCCTTTTCCCCTATTTATTCCATTTATCTATTCCACAGTCTGATTTTGGCAGGAAAAGAACAGCAGTTGCAATATTACAGTCTTAATCTCTACTTGGGAAAAATACATAAATTCATTTAAGCTTGATAATAGCCCTACTATTGTTATATTACATTACCACCATTATCTTGCAGTAAAAGAAACCTAAGTTTTTAAAGTAAGGTGGCCGAGGTCACACAGCTCACAAGTAGAAGTCAGTCTACCAAGTCTGGTCTATCTGACCAGAGAGCCACCCTACAACATTCAGAGACATTCAAGATCAACAAAAAGAAATGAATTATTGATATGAATTTAAGTTAATAAGAATTATTATAATAAACAAAACATGTCTATAAGATGTCTGGATCAATCGGTGTTGGAAGAGAAAATTTAGTTACCAGTTAATAGAGTTTCCACTCACTCCTCTTGTTTTTCTGATAAAATATAACAGCAATGGTGAAATAACAGCACCTATTTTCTCAGAACATCAAAGTAAACAGAGGTCTTTCACCTCCATCTAACTTGACTTTTCCAAAACGAATAGGAACTCTTACAACTCAATAGCAAAAAAATAAAAATAAAAAAATAAAAAACAAATAAAAACAGAAACAAATAATCTGATTACAAAATGGGCAAAAAACCCAAGTAGACATTTTTCCAAAGAAGACGTGCAGATGGCCAACAGGTACATGAAAATGTGCTCAACATTGCTAATCATCAGGGAAATGCAAATCAAAACTAAAATGAGGTATCACCTCGTGCCTATCAGGACAGCAATCATCAAAAAGACAAAAGATAACAAGAGTTGATGAGGATATGGAAAAAAGAGGAACTTTGTGCACTATTGGTGATAATGTAAATTGGTACAGCTACTATGGAAAACACTACTGAGGTTCTTCAAAAAATTAAAAAAAGAAAAATTTGATATGATCCAGTAAGTCCACTTGCAGGTATTTGTGCAAGAAACATAAAAATCTATATCAACAAAAACTTGTATTTGATTGTTTATTGAAACCTTATTTATAAGAGCCTAAAATCTGAAAGAACCTAAATGTCCATCAAGAGGTAAATTGATAACTTGTGGTGTGTTCATGCAAGGGATGTTACTCAGCAATAATGAACTGCTGAAACACAACAACACAGTCGAATCTAAAATGAAAGAAGCCAGGCACAAAAGACTACGATTCCATGTATAAGAAATTTTAGAAAAAGGGGCGCCCAGGTGGCTCAGTCAGTTAAGCATCTGCCTTGGGCTCAGGTTGTGATCTCAGGGTACTGGGATCAAGCCCCATGTTGGGTTCCCTTCTCAGTGGGAAGCCTGTTTCTCCAACTGCCCACCCCCAATCATAGTCTCTCTCTCAAATAAATAAATTAAATCTTAAAAAAAAGGAATTTTAGAAAAGCAAAATTATAGCAAAATTATAGTCAGATTAGTGGTTTCTGGATCCTAGGTTATAGAAGGAAAGGACTGGCTGCAAAGATGCATGATGGGATTTTTCTGGGGATGATGAATATATTCTGTGCCATGATAGTGGTGATGATTATGCTACTGTATACATTGGTAAAAATTCATCAAATTATACACTTAAATTGGTGAATTTTATTATATGTGAATTATACTTCACTAAAGCTGACCAAATGAAAAAAGAAATAGCAAATATTCTAAGAGTTGATCAGATATGAACTTCCTTGAATATTGTTTTCATCACAAATATACCTTCACCTGTTCTCCTTCTTCCCTCCTTTCCTCAGACCATAATGTGTCCCTTCTCCTGTTTAAGACCAAACTGTCTATCTTGACTTGATTTAATTCTTTCTACTCCATTGATTCTCTCCATCTCCTTTAGTATATTGTCTCTGTTCATTTTCTACACCCTTGGATCTTCCCTGGCTCCTCCCTCTTAGACTTTAAACATGATAAAGCAAAACAGAAACATACATTGGCCGTAGTTTCAGTTGCGTTTCTCTTCTTCCCTCTTCAGCCAATCCTTGTAAAACAGGTTATTCTCTGTGTCTCAGCTCATGGTGTTTCCTTGCCTAGAATTCCTTTCCTTGTCCCTTCATCCTGCACCCTCTATTTTCACCTGATCAACAAAACCTAAACAGTCAATGTTATCAGTTCCTCCGGAATCTTTCCCTTATATCTTCTGCACATTTGGGCCTAGATGTTCCATTTTCTGTTCCCTGATTTGCTTATTCCACATTGCTTTAAAATCAACTCACTTTGAGGCTGTTTTAAGGGTATGGAATTTCTGTCACTATTTCTACTACAACCAGAACATAGCAACTGTTTTGTGTTAAATATGAATAATACAGTTTTGTAATGTATAAAACATATATAAATGAGAGTCTTCCTTTAAAGTGCTGATAGTGGGAAAAAATATAATGCTGATGGTGAGCCATTTATAGAAATTAAATTAAATTACCTTTGGGGAAGATTTTTAAAAATAACTCCAAAGATGGGTTACATACTTTAGAAATACTGATCTCCAGCAGAGTTTGCAATATGTATTGTGTAATGTTTAAAGCAATTATCAGATTCTGAAGTTACGTCATACAGATTAATTCTTCTAGAATTCTTGATACACATGGCTTTCGTCGTCTTCATTATGCCTTGTAGGAGAATTACACACATTTCAAAATGCTCTCATATATACTTTGCCATTAGATGTTCAGTGGCACGATAGCAGAGCTAAGGCACATATTGCCATGTTATACTATTGTATCTGCTTCAAGGTGTAGTAAAATTTCTGCCACTGGAGGTGTTGAAGTTGAGGCTGGATGACAGACCATCCCCACTGGGACATTCTCCATCTTTGAAAAGATACAGATGGACCACATAAAAGTCAGTGTCCTCTTGGCTGTTGACAATGACCTTTTAGAAGTTATTTTTTATATAGGTCATATGTAACATAAAACTTGAAGCTTTCATTTTTTCTCTTCAGAATTAGAGAGCTATAATTTAATCCAAAGCAGTCATATTTCACCAGGCAGTCCTTTGTGGAATTATGTAATCATACTTCACAGTTTTCCTTAGTATTTTAAAACATGCCTTAGCTGTGACCTTCTCCCATCCTTAATGACTTGCTGTTTATTTTTTTTAAAGATTTTTTTATTTATCCATTTGACAGAGAGAGAGAGAGATCACAAGTAGGCAGAGAGGCAGGCAGAGAGAGAGGGGGAAGCAGGCTCCCCGCCGAGCAGAGAGCCCAATGCGGGGCTCGATCTCAGGACCCCAAGATCATGACCTGAGCCGAAGGCAGAGGCTTTAACCGACTGAGCCACCCAGGCGCCCCAATGACTTGCTGTTTAAATGGGCATGGATTAAAATACAACTACTGCTGGATATATGAACTGCCAATAAACTCGACAAACCAAATGCTCCTGGTATCAGATGTCCCATGCTACAAAGAGCTAGCAAATATACTTTGCCTTAGACATGCTATTATTTATGGCTCAGATTGTTGACACAGGCACAAATCAATGCAGGTGGTAACAACAGGAAACACCCATCAGCATATCTTGAACAATAGATGTCACTCTTTGTCCTGAATCTGGCCCCTATTTGCTTTGGAAGAGCTAAGGAGTTTAGTTTTGTCATTTACTGTTTGTGGATACTGTCTTCATAAGTCAAGTCTTTTATTAGCATGAGTAGAAAATAGTGTTTCCCTTGTCACTTATAGACAATAATCACCCACTTTACAAATTGCTGATTGAAAAGATCATGGTCATTAACATTTGTTGAGCAGCCCCTGGGTACAATGGGCTATAACAGGAAGAAGAGAAAGGAGAAATGAATGAGAAAGTGAAGGGCAGGTTCTAGAGAGAGCGTTTAAGCTGCCTATCAAGACTCTTAGACATACTGTGTGTGCTAGAAAGGCAATTTAATTTAGCAAATATTTCTTTACTATCAACTGAAGCACTGGGATAGTTTTAAAAGATGATTTTAAAAGGCCCAGACATTGTATGCTCCCTCAAAGAATGAATGTCCAGCTATACAGACAGAACATAAGCATGTAAAATTAACTAACGATACCATTCAGTAAATTAGGTTAAGTGAGTAACAAAAAGCATAAAGGCTATAGATGTGGACAGCTGTATAAGGAAGAACATAAGACTTAGGAGAAATTGATTTTGAGGAGGATCTCTAAAAATGGGCCACATTTGGTGCGTAAAGGAGAGAGAGGGAGGCTATACTGAGAGTCAGTGATAGATTCCTACTTCTACCATGGAGAGGATGTAGAAGTTGTTCTGGAATAATGGAAGACAACCACCAGAAGATTGTTTGGGGCATGGCCATGGAAAGCTGTGAGTAATAATAAATACATTTTGCTTTCATGGATTCTGCAGGACCAAAATAAAGGGATGACAAAATATTTTTTATTTCCTTTTTTTGTGCTTGGAAAGCTGGTTTTCCTATTGTCTTTAATAACTTCCCCAAACACTGACTTGCAGTTCAACTAACTCACATATCTTGGGTAACTACTCTGGAAGGCATGGGGTCAGGTAACAAAACTATGCTCCAGAGCTTACTCTGGGAAAATAGATACCCAGAACACGAATCACTCTAATAATCTAGGCCAGCGTACCCTTGTCTGTATAAGAGAGGTTTCAGGTGAGCTGGGATTCAGATAAGGAAGAATGTGTATCTTGCTGAAGGCATCAGCATACGTATACCCCACACTTGTGTTGTCTTAGTGACTGAGATGACACCACCTATTGAGTTTGAGAACTCTTCCAGAGGTTCTCTGCATAACCAAAAAAGAGCTGTCAAAACTCAAGAAGTGGTACAATTTCAGGCTCTATGACCAAAAATTAAGGAGATATTGAAGGTGAGGACTATCTCTGAGGTATCTGACATCTTTCTCATCGGGTGACTGCCGCTCTGCATGACTAGACTCATTGGAGCACGAAGAATCCTTACCTCTGCTCCCTGTCAACAGTGGAGTGCACATTTGAGCAAACCTGTGTGCCTCAGAGTCATGCATGTGGGTAAGACCATGGGGTCTTATGGTAGTATTAATAGGGTATACCTCATAGTGTCTATAGGATTAATATGAGGATCGAATAATATAATTCATTTTAAGTGCTCTAAAAAGTGTTTTTTTTATAGCAAACACTGGACAATTTTTATGTAAATTAAAATAGCAATGGGAATCCATTTTTTTACTCCTCAGATTGTCAAAAATTTATAGACATCATTATACTTCTGGTAAGGAGGGACTGGGAAATTAGTCTCTCATATACATTGCCAATTAAGTATAAATTGATGAACTCTTTCAAAAGAATATATCAGCTTTAAAATGTATAAATCCTGTGATCTAATATTTCCTCTTCTAGACATTGGTTCTGAGAAAATGAGTAATGTTTGTTAACATGTTGTTTTCATTAGGGAAAAATTAAGTAACTTAAATGTCTAACAATATGAAAATAGTTAAGTAAATTATGATACAGGTATTCTTTTTATTGAGGTATAATTGAAATATATCATTATATTTGTTTCAGGTATACAACATAATGACTTGTTATTTGTATATATTGTGAAATGATCACCACAATAAATCTAATTATATTCTTTAAAAGTACACATGTGTTGGGGCACCTGGGTGGCTCAGTGGGTTGAGGCCTCTGCCTTCGGCTCAGGTCATGATCTCAGGGTCCTGGGATCGAGCCCCACATCGGGCTCTCTGCTCAGTAGGGAGCCTGCTTCCCCTTCTCTCTCTGCCTGCCTCTCTGCCTACTTGTGATCTCTCTCTCTCTGTGTCAAATAAATAAATAAATAAAATCTTAAAAAAAAAAAATAAAAGTACACATGTGTTAAGTATATACATGTAATATATATATGTATATATAGGTATATTATATTTAATGCTATATATATAATTTGTATATATGATGTTCTATGTGGAAATCAAAGCACAAAAGTATGATCAGAATATATGTAGATAATACATGAATATGATGTACACACAAGCTTATCACTGAACAAGGGAATGACAAATGATTTGAATTTTCTTTCTTAACTGTTGTCTCTAAAGCTTTACAAAGATTACTTTTATAATAAGAACAATAATAAAAAGTGCATTGCTATTGCTTTCCTCAAAAAGACAAAGAAGACATGGGGAATGCAACAGGCATGTAGGGGAAGTTGGTTTTAGATATCTACGTGGTTCAAATTCTAACATGGTAAGTGGGAGGAGCATTCTCTCGAGCTGCACCTCATCCGAGTGATGAGGGCCAACCCAACCCTTGTTCATGGATTTGTAACTAACTAGATTGAATGGTTCTTAAAATCAAGATAAGGCTGTGAATGTCCTGAGCTAAGACAAAAGGCGACTTCTTGCCTTTCCCATTGACATCATTTAAACTTGAAAAAATCACCCGCCTAAATGCATATGGATTAGTAATTCATATGGATAATAAAAAAATTGCATTTGGTTTTCTGACAAACATTTATTGAACGTCTAATTCCATGCCAGTGCTTTGCTAGGCCTCAGGGGATACTATAGAAAAGAATAAAGGCTCTGACCTGCTCTAGCAAACTGTTCCCTCAGGTGAAGCAGAGAGAAATGTAACAAATGTTGGCTGCAGAGTAGGGCAGATGTTATGATGAGGGAAGGGCGGCATGCTGCTACTCACTAGATATTTATGAAGTGTCTACTATGTACAAGGTGCTGCCACACACTCTGAGGACACAGCCCTGAACCTACTAATCCCTGCCTTTGTGGGGCTTACACTCTAGTGAAGAAAGAGAGAAAAATAAAAGGAAGAAATAAAGTACAATGTAGGTAAGATGGTGGGAAGTTGTAAAGAAAACCTAAAGCAGGAAAAAGGGTGGGGGGGGGGCAATTGTAATTAGATAAAGGATAAAGTGAGCCTGCCAGAGAAAACAGTATTTGACTGAAGACCCAATGGAGTGAAAAGATTGGGCCATGTGAATATTTAGGGTAGTATCATTTTGGAAGAGGGAAAGGAAGAGGAGGGGGAGTCAAGCAGAAGCAGAGGGCCCCGCAAGGGCAAAGACTCTGAAGTAAGAGCATGGTGGTGCTTTCCAAGGGCTGTAAATAGTCTATGAAGTTGGAGGTAGTGAGGGAGGCGATAATATAGTAGGTGATGGTAATAATTCAGATCCTATATGGCCTTGTAGACAAATGTAAAGGTCTTTGCCTTTTACTGTGAAGTCACTGCAGTGCTTTGAGCATAGGAAGGGCATAACCCATATATTATGGGAGGATTACAGTTATTTTCTTGCAAATACAAAAGCAAGGATACTGATCATGAGTATATCACAATGATTTAGGTGAGGATGGAGGTAGCTTGGAACAGGTTGGAGGCAAGGGATAAAGTGAGAAGTTGCTGGATTCTGGATATATTTTGGAAGCCAAGTTAACAGAATTTGCCGAGGGATTGGAAGCAGGGTATCACAGAAAGAAACAAGTTAAAAGTGAGTATTTTTTTAACATAAGCAAGGAAAGAATGGAGTTGTCATTAAATAAAATGGGGAAGACAAGAGGAAGAGCAACTTTTGAGAGTGGAAGATAGGAGTTCAGTGCTTGACATGTAAAGACTGAGATGCCTGAAAGCCATGGAAAAGGAGATGTAAAACAGGCAGAGAAATAGTTCAGGGCAGAGATTAGGGCTGGTGCAGACATGAGCGCCATCAGCATTTAGGTGGTATTCAAAGTGATAAGATAGGATAATATTCAGAAAGACTGGGTATAGACAGATATGAGAAGAGGTTCAGGCTCCAATGTTAAGAGACTGGGAGTATAAGGTGGAGCCACCAAAGGAGAGTGAGAAGGAGCAGTCCTTAGCGTAGACGGAAAATAATCTGGAAGGCAAGAGAAGAGACTGCTTTAAGGAGGTGGAATTGATCAACTGTCTAATGCTGTTGGTAGGTCAGTTATTGGCAGGACTGAGAAGTGGCCCCTAGATTTGGAAACGTGGAAGTCACAGGTGACCATAAACCAGTACAAAGACAATTTTAGAGAAGAGGTGGGTATAGAAACGTGAAGGGGGTGAGTCCTTGAAAGAGCAGGAGGTGAGGAGTTAGATACTACTGTTCCGAGAGTTCTGTGGCTTAAAAAAATAGAGAAAGGGTGGGGGAGGAAAATTGAAGCATATGGAGAAGGAAATGGTGTCCAGATGGCATCCAGATTTTTTATTTTTAATATGAGAGAAATAACACTGGTATGTATCCTCATTTTAAAAATCCAGAATAGAGAGAAAAACTGATGATGCAGGAGAGGAGAAATTACTGGATCATGGGCATTGAGAAGGCAAGGGAAGATCAAGTGTCTTAGTGTTATTCTCTAAAAAAACAAAGCTTCATATGTTAACATTTTATTGGGAGGGCAAAATCACAAGGAGCAGAAATGAAGATAAAGGGCATGTAGTGGGGAAGGAAAGAAAACAAATATCAGAGAATATTACCCATCTGACCACAGCTTTGTGATGAACTGATTGTTCAGTCTTGCAGGACATCTTCAGAGATGCCATATCTGAGAAGTTAGGAAGTCCCCACACAGTGCAGAATTTGCTCAACCGTTCACACCTCCCCTCTGAAAACTCAGACTAGGAGGCAAGAAAGGTGCATGCATGCAAAGGAGTGAGGTTGCCAGTGGGTTGTGCACACAATGACTCTGGAAGCTGAGAGCAGTGCCCCATGTGGCCTCTTGTCTGGAACAGCAGTGGTGGTGGCAGCAGGAACCTGGTTCTTTGGTTGTATAAACTGTGGTTATGTTGCTCCTGGCAGAGGACAACTGGTCAGCGTATTGATCTGAGGTGATACATAAGGTGGAAATAGGACAGAAGGCTCCAGCTTTTGACTGGAGAACTGACAGGTCCTCCAAAATAACTAGAAAGATAGGAAGTTGTTTGGGCATAGATGCATATAGGTGGGTAGTGGTGGAGTTCATGAAAATTCTCTTCTGTTTCCTTCTGTTTTCTCAACAAAATCAGCTGAGTGAGAACAGGGGATTGGTGAAGTTGGGGAGGCTCATGGAGAGAGAAGGTTAAAATGATCATCTAGGTAGGAGTATGGGAGGCATAGAAAGACCGGGGAGCCTGAGAATGCTCATCTTGTCTAGGGAGTCTGCAAAAGCTTCCTGGAGAAAGGGGTCTGGAAATTGAGATGTTAAGAATGAGCTGGAGTTAATCAAATGGGCAGGGAACTTAGCTTCTGGAAAAGGGAATATAGTATGTGATAAGACCTAGGGAGTAGAAAAAGCATAACACATATAAATATTGCTGATCATAGTGCACGATGAGCAAAGCAGTGGAATTGAGTTTTGTAGAGGTAGCTGGGTAGAAGATTCGTTTCTCAGGTCTTATATTTCATAGGGGTTTGGTCTTGTCAACATTGATAATAAAAATACTTGGTGAATTAGGATAACTGAAGTGCAAGTCAAGGGTTAGGAGATTTATACATACTTGTGAAATCAGATACACTGGGAATTCCTGATGTCCCCAATGAAAGTTACAATTAGTTCCATGAACAGAAAAGTAAGCATAACTGCAATTCACAAATATGAAAAGTGTTAATCATTTTGCAAATAATAGACTACATTATTTTCAGCTCCTCTGTAATATCTCTATGGCTATTACATCAGAGAGGAATTTGATAATATACTTATGATACTTAGTATCTTTAATAGAAGTATCCTAAGAGTACACTCAGAATTATACAAACACACATCTGTGCACATATATAGATATTCATAACTTTGGCAGGGAAGCTAGATAAAATGTGAAATGGAAGAACATAAAAATAAAACCAATTACTCTCTTGGCAATAAGAGTTCTTTCACTCTGCTTAGCAACTCTCTGAAAATAAGAGTATGCATTAGCATCAATTCAGATAGTAATATGTTCCAATACTTATATCTCTATGAGGTTTTTATCCTTCCCACAAATAATCGAAAGATACTTGGACATAATGACATCTTAAACTATAGAGAATTAAGAGCAAATATGACAAAGTAACAGGACTCCATTTTTAAAAAAAGTCGCACTTGGGATATATTCAGATTTTAGGTCTTCAACTAAACTTGCTAATAGTGTCCTACATAACTTGTGTGTTCTGAAATCGTGCATCATCAAGGACACCCCTTTGAGTTTATTCATTCCTCACTGTTGCGTTGACGTGTATACGATGTTCTCAGAGTTATGTTAAAAGCTATGGAGAATACTAAAAGAAGTACCTACCCTTGGGAAGATTCCTAGAGAAAACTCATGAGAACTACAGTTCTCCTTTCATCCCCCACTCAAATAAGGTAATTGGCTTAAGTCCATGAGGCTTTTCGAAGTGAAAGAAGGGTCTGGTAGAACCACATGAATCATGAGTGCTTCCATCATTAGCTATTAAAATACAGTGGAAAATTTAAGCCACTGCATGCATGACATGCTGTCGTCCACAGAGGGGGAGAAGTGGTGTGCCTCCTTTAATTACTCCCACGGAGCTGAGCACATGTCTAGCCATGGTCTTTTCTTTTACTATTTTCCAAATAATGAGTACTCTAATTGCTTCAGTTGGAGCGACCCTTGCTCATTTTAATGGTTGGCTGCTAGTGTTCTTTCTCTTTCTTCCTTCCCTCTATTCTCTACACACACAGTCTCTCCTCCCTCCCCCATTTTTGGTCTGAATTTGATGAAAGTCTGGTTTTTACTCCCTGAAAGTTTAAGTGGTTAAATTAAATCACAACTTGCTTTGGTCAATCATCTGGGGAGCTCTTTAGGAATTGGGGAAACATTTTATTTACGACTCAGCTTTCCACCTGTGCTGACATGGCACGGAATTTACAGCTATATTGAAAGCGTTATAACCAGCACCTCAGAAATTCCACATTCTCCTGAGCTGCATTATTATGGAACATTTGTCAGGCAGCCAATTGCTGTGTCAGCCCCTAATTGATTTATATTAGCATCTGTAGGAATGAGGGTGGAGGGTGGGGGTGAGCCTGGGCCCACTTCAGACTACCCAATTGCTGAGTCTCCTGGGCATGGGAGACTTGCAAACAGAATTGAACATAGGTACTGTGTTTTCCTTTTGTTTTATTTTTAGGCAACATGTTTAAAATTACAGATGTTAACAAGGCCAGTATAAACTTTTACTACTTTGTGAAAACTTCGGGGAGCTTAGCGTCTCCCTGCCAGGCCCTATCACTTAACCCGAAAGAACACCTGGCCCCCTGAGGAATGGGGTGGGAGGAGAGTGGATAAAGAAACCTAAAAACTCCTTCAAAATGTTTTCTCTGTCAGCCTTCATTTACAAATAAAGTAGTTAGCTCTAATGGCTCTTTTTTACACTTAGATTCCCCTCCTCCTGGATTAGAAACATAAATCTATATTCCTCATTTAGAAACACCTGGACTGAGGTTAGGTCCAAGTTAAGGGAACCTGGAGAAATCAGCAAAAGGGATCATAGAGAGAATATCCAAGACACTCATTCACTACAACATTGGTTCTTGGGTATAAATGTTTTATACAAGAGCTCCTGAACAGCAGTGCTCCCAGAGCATCTTGGACAATATGATTTTAGATGTTAGCATCCTTGATGGGAACCACACTCCCTGCCACTTCCTAATGCATCATATCTGCACACATTGAGATTATGTGCCCGGCCCCATTGGTATATGAGTTTGCAATGATTTAAAACTGCCATTGTGAAACTTCTGCAAGAGGTACAGGGCAGGGATCAAAGATGATAGGAGATGGGCATGTTGTGAGTGTGGAGACCCCAAAGCTGTATCATGAAAGGGAGGAGTTCTTTAGGTTCATCTAGCCTTTTGGTTATGGGGCAACCACAGCCTAGAGTAACTCTAGGAAAGGCCTTCCTCTTTCTACTGCCCTCAGAGAACGACTGGCTGGTCAGCAGAGGTCCTCGTGGCAGGGCTGGGCTCAGCGTGCCTGGCTGGCTGGGCTCAGCGTGCCTGGCTGGCAGAGCTCACAGAGCTCGCAGCGTTCCTGGATCTGCATGTGTCTGGGTTGTAATATACTTTGTTCATAGCATGCCTGTGTCACAAGGTACCATGTGCCTTGATCACGACCTGCTTCGCTTACACTCCTTAGACTTGACACACCTTGCTCAGAAGGCACCTTGGTCACACCATGCTTGTGTCACAGTGCTCCTTGATCTCCACACGTTTCAGTCCCAGCATATTGGTCACAGAACCCCTCTCAACATGGTACATCTTTGTTGTGGCACCGTGTGCTTTGGTCATAAAAGATCTTGGCTAAAGTATGCTTGTTTTCTTGTGCCTATGTCTATGCGGATGGGTCACAGCAGCCCTTGGTCATTGTGGGCCTCTGTCTCTATGGTCTTGGGCCACAGAGTGCCTAGCATGCCTTAGCCACGGCATAATGATGGTCATTCACAGCTGGGTTACTGGGTGCCTGAATCATGCCTCATCTGGGTCATAGCATTGTTGGGATTATAATGTGACTTCTGTTTACAAAGTAATGGTAATTAGAAATCATCTCTTAGCATATAGTGTTCTCAGGGGAGGTGGAGAGATGGGTGGGATTCCAGAAGCCAAGTAAGAGAGGCATCACAGATCCGGTAATATAGGTCCTCAAAATCAGGTTGATATACATAGTAACAGAATCTGTGTCCCAGAATGTTGAAGTGGGCACTTTATAAACTATCTCTATGCTAATGACTCCTGAGTTTATAAATTCTTCCCAGACTCGTATATCCATCTGCCGGCTTGACATTACCACTTTTCTGTCACTCAGAATTGATGCGGCTCCAAAACTGAGCCAACATGTTCTTCTAACCTGATTTTCCTGCAGTCTTCCCCATCTGAGATCAGACACCTCCATTCCTCAGGTTGCTCAGACCAAAACTTATGGTCATTCTTTACTTTACTTTTTCTCATACCCCACATCCCACACATCAGCAAATCCTGTTTACTCTCAACTCAAAATAGGTACACAATATAATCCTCCCTATCTTCATAACTGTAACTCTAGTCCAAAGGCCATCTTGCCGGGATTATTAAAATAGTCACATAATTAATCTCTTGCCCTCTTTATCTATTATCAACACAGATACTAGATGAACCTGTTAACATAGGAGTCTTTCCTCTGGTGAAAACCCTTCAAAGTCTACACCTGCTGCACTGGGAAAAGGCCAAAGTCTTTGCAATGACACCTAAGGCCCCACAGTCTGAACTGTGTGACCTCTCTGGCATTCTCTCCTGCTCTTTTTGCCCTTGGCCATCCCCTGCCGGCTGCGAGCTCCTGCTTGGACACCTTTGCACTTGTACCTTTTCTGCTCCATGCAGAGTGCTCTGCCCCCAGATATCAACAGTGCTGAATCCCTCACTTGTTTTCAGAACTTAGCTCAAATGATCCTGAATTTTGTCTTACTGCTAAGCACATTCCCTTCATTTTTCTTTTTAGCATTTGCCACTTTGTAACATACCATGTATTGTACTCATTTATTTTGCATATTGTCTGCCCTCCACAGTACGTTCAGCAAAGGCAGCAACTTTTATTTAGTGTGTCCTTGTATTCCCTGCTAGTGAAACAATGCTTGTCATATAAAAAAGTGTTCAATGCATGTTTGCTGAAGGAATGAATATTAGGCAATTACTGCAGTTTAAATTTCATTTCTGCTCTTTTTCTTTTACCCTTCTGAAAACTCTTTGAGGCTTCAATGCTAATCCCACATTACCTATTTGTCCCCCTTTGGCTCTTTTATTTACTCCCTCTACAAACTCTTCATCTCATACTTCTCAGGACTTAGACTAACGTACATGCTAATCATTCACATCTCTTCATCAGGAGCACTTTTCACTCTCCTGATCTTTCTATTCTCTTTCCAACAGCCTGTTGCAATTTCCATGTTGTTTTCTAATAAGGTCCTCAAATTGTATAAAATAAAATTAATTGCATCCTTGTCATGTTCTATAGCTCAGTTAATGATGCTACAATGTATCTAATCACAGAAATTAGAACTGTGGTGTCTTCTGCAGTTTCTCCATGATAGTTACTTCTAACTTCAATTAGAAGACTTCTTTTTGATCAGGATGACATTTTTATTTCTTGTTTCAATCTTCATCTAGCAAATATAAACATCTATATATACATCTATGAGCCTATGTGTATAAGATGCACATGCACACCCCCCCCCAATAACAGAGGCTAAAGTCACAGTTCTTTTTTTTTAAATTTAAATTCAATTAGTCAATATATAGTACATTATTAGTTTTTGTTCTATTAAGCTCTAAGTCAGAAAACTGGCAGGTACAACCAGAAGTTTGACCAAGAGCCATAAGTTCCTCAGGTGTCAAAGGGAATGAAGCCAGGCTCACTGCATGAAATTGGACACTGAGGCAGGGCTCTTTACCTGTAAATACAATGGAAAAAACAGTGACTCCTGGCCAGGGTGAAGGTGTTTGTCAATCTATACACTTGCAGCACTTGAAGGAGATACACTGGGCTTGAACCAAGCTGCCAGCCACCTGCCATGACTGAATTTGCTAAGTGCTGTGTATCACCCATAGCTTCTACTATAAGAACTGCTTCTGAACCAGAGGTCTAGCAGTACCCCCAAGGCAACCATAAAAAACACTATAGAGAAAAAAAAGTGGTCCTAAGGGGAGCAAAGAAAAATTATAAACCTGTAAACGATAATTCCAAAGCATGTAATTAAAACTAACACTAAAAGAAATAGTCAATAATATTGACAAGTGGGAGACTGTGTCAGTCTTAAAAAAAATAGAAATAATGGAACAATCTATATGTGATTTTGAAATCTTTTTAAGATTCTCAGAGACACAAAAAAGTAAGATCCAGGGAAGAAAAATTGTGAAATGCCAACTAGCAAATATAACTCAAGAAGATGTGGTTAAAAACAGACACAACTAGGAATCATATATGTATAGACAGAGTCCTTGACTTAAAAAAAAAAAAGGACCTTCTAGAACATAGTCAAAGAATTAGAGAACTCATACACTACTGAACATTTGCCTAGAATGAACACAGGAGAGTAAATGAAAAATGTAAAAGATAATTTGAGGTTCTAAATTACATCTTGAAGAATTTGAGAATTCAAAAACAAACAGAAAGGTGTATAAGCAGTTTTCTAGAAACTAATTTTCCAGGCTTGAGGACATGAGTTCTCATACTAAAAGTGCATCCTTAGTTTCAGGTATGGTAAATAAAAACAAACCCACATCTACATTCATCACAGTAAAATTGAAAAGCATAAAAGATAAAGTAAAAAGTCTTGCAAGTTATGAGAGAAAAGATGGATTAGCCTCAAAAGAAAAACAATTGTACTTAGAATTGATTTCAACAGATGATTCTGGAAGACAATGGAGTACTATCTCTGAAATGCCAAGAGAAAACTACCATCAGTTTAACACTTTATACCAAGCTAAACCACAATTCAAAAGTGAGGACAAGACGAAGATATTTCTAAACTCATAAAGGCCATGAAAATGTACCTTTCAAAAAGTTAAAGAGCTTTTAAGGGATAGAGTTCATTGATAAGAAAATGGTAAAATTATGTTGGGGAATCTATAAGTCATGTGAAAGAAAATTCTAGAAACATCATTGAAGATAGTGGGGGTGGTAGGAAGTGGTAGGAACTCAGTGTGCAGGAAAAATGTGTTAAAGTCATTAAGAGAAGGACAGAGAAGCTTCACCTCTTGTTAGAAAAAAACACACACAGAAAGAGAGACAGAAATGCATGTTAAAATTTTAGTAGTTAATTCCCAAAAAATGAAAGTACAAACAATAGGTTGAAATTAACAAGGGAAAAGAAAAGTGAAAAATAAAAATTTCAGCAATCTAATAGAAGTCAGGAAAGGGGAAAAATTAAGAAAGCATAGGAAACAGAACTTAATAAAATGGTAAAAATATTTCCAAATAAATTAGCAACCTCAAATGGTAACAGTTGAACTCCTCTACTAAAAACTAAAAATGATGTTGGGGAAAAATTTCAAGTATGTTCTGATTATAAAAGATACTTTTTTATTGTGGTAAAAAGGACAAAAAAATTTAGCCTCTTACCCTTGAAACAAATAATACTTTATATGTTAATAAAAAAAAAATTAGCCTCTTAACCGTTCTTAAGTGTACAGTTCAATAGAGCTAAGTATATTCACATTGTTATGGAACAGATCTCCAGAACTTTTTCATATTGTCAATCTGAAACTCTACTTATTAGAGTAGAGCTCCCCTTTCTCCTAGCCCTGGTAACCATCATTCTACTTTCTGTTTCTATGAATTTGATTACTTTGGATACCTCAGATTAGTGAAATTACACTTTTAAAATCACACGGAAAAATGGAAAATGACGGGATTGGGAAAGATACACAAAGCAAATAGAAAATTAATTTGTGTAGAATAGATAGAGTAACATTGGACAGTCCAATTATCTTCAACTCTGAGCAACACTGCTTTTGAAGGAGTGGGGTGTGGAAGAAGCACCCATGGAAGAGACCAAGAAACAATGATTGGCAGAAAACGAGTAGAATAAGAATGTAGAGATTCAGAAGGTAAGGATTATGCAACTGTGTATTAGGTCAGTCAAGTGAGAACCTAAACACACGAGGAAATTCAGAAGTTCGGAGTACCGGTGATCCCTATTGGTGATCTTGGCAAAAGCAATTTCGATTGAATTTGAGCAAATTCCTCTCTCTCAAATTGAAAAGGAATTATGCTTTTGAGAAGTTTGAGAAAAATAGGAGAAATGATAATCTAGAGGTGAGGCTGAGGGAAGATAAATATTGCTTTATAGGACTCATATAATCATACTGATAGATTGAGGGCAAAGAGATTAAAATGGAGGGGTGGCAACTTGTCTTTCCAGCTGCATCTCCTTAGCCCCCACATAAATTACATTTTCATTAACAAGGGGACACTCACTGGTCCCTGAACAACCCCATACCTTTACCTCTCTTTGATAATAGTTACTATTTCCAGGGTGTAAAATTTCCTTTCCCTCTTTTGCCACTTCTTACTCATCTCTTTAGACTTAGCTCAAATATTCTCTCCCTTCTTTGTTATATCTTCTCTGACTCTCCTACGAGAACCAAACTCTCATTCCATTGTATTCGTTGATAATGTAATAAGATAAATGTTATTTGTATATGGGATATAGTTATAATAAGTTTTTAAACATCTTGTCTACTAGTTCTATTAAGTATGTTATTTCTGGGTATGATTTTAACCATGGATTCCCCCCACCCTTATTACAAGTCATATTTTTTTCTGCTTCTTTACACACCTGGTAATTTTTTTTTATTCTATATCAAATACTATGGATTCGAAATCGTTGAGTGCTGGATATTTTGGTATTTCTGTAAATATTATTGAGTTTTGTTTTCAAAACAGGTAAGTTACGTGGAAGTAGCTTGATCCTTTTGAACCTTGATCCTTTTAGGTGGGACCGGAGCAGTCGTTACGGCTCATTTTGTCCCATTACTGAGGCAGGTCCTGAATACCAAACCCGATTACCACTGAATTATGAGGTTTTCCACTCTGGTTAGTAGGACAAACTACTGGCCCTGTGGGAACTTCAGGAACTGTTCCTTCTAATCCTTTCGGATGGTTCTTCTTTTCCTGGCCTTGGGTAGTTGCTTCACATGCGTGTGCTAATGGGTATGCAACTAAAGACTCAAGGAGGACCCTCTACTGATCTCTGGAATTCTCTGTGTAGTCCTCTCTTACGTAGTATCCTAGACTCCCAGCTCTCTGCTTGACTCAGATAGATGGCTGGGCTCCATTTGGTTCCCTTTTCCTGAGCCATAGCCTGGTATTACGGGTTTCACCTCATTAATTTTTATTTTCTTAGGGATCGTTGCCTTTGTGATTCCCAGTGTCTGACGTCTGAAAATGATTGTTTCAATAATTGATATGTTTCAATGAGGAAAAAAATGGGAAAGCTAGGAGCACAGTTTTCAGATGAAAAAAAAATGTCAATAGTAAAGTTTTTAAAGCTATAAATGCATAGCTATAAAATTTAAACATTACTGATTAAATTCTAACCTTTAATCACAATGAGATTTTGCATAGATTTAATGGATTCTCTTTTCCTATACAGCTGTTATTATTATTAGCACAGAGCTTTTTGGATATTAGCATCCATGTAATATGATACGTAGACTATAAGGCCACTCAACGGAGCTGTGCTATGTGGGCAACAGCCCTTTATTTTCTGATAGTGATCAGATTATAACCAGTTGTGTTCTGAGAAAGGCAAGTCACACCCACTAACTGATTATATTAATATCTAGTTTTATTGTGAATTTTACCATAAGAAAATCATTTTATCAGGGTATGACTTCTTCAGGAGAAGAATTCTTTGGTAATCCAGGCCATGTCTCATTCATTTTTGATATCCTAAGAGCCTATCACATTGTTGGTATTCATGCCTTGTTAGGAGCTAAGAGACCTTGAAACATAGTTGCAAAAATGTGGATGACCAAGTATATACTCAATAAGCTTTCTTTAAAACTGGGGTGCCTGGGTGGCTCAGTGGGTTAAAGCCTCTTCCTTCGGCTCAGGTCATGATCTCAGGGTCCTGGGATCGAGCCCCGCATTGGGCTCTCTGCTCAGTGGGGAGCCTGCTTCCCCCTCTCCCTCTGCCTGCCTCTCTGCCTGCTTGTGATCTCTCTCTCTCTGTGAAATAAATAAATAAAATATTAAAAAAAAAGGATGAACACTTGCATCTTTAAAAAGAAATAAATAAAACTGCATCCACAGCTGAGATGGACATAGGACATTTTAATAGCTACAGGATGTACTGCTGCAATAAGACATTCAGTAAATGCTAGTGGGGTCAAAGGCTTAGCAACCTGCCCCAATAGTGGGACCCATGTCCTGGCACCTGTATTAAGGCTGCTCATTGAGGCCAAGCTGTTCATTTTCATAGAGATTCTTTTTTTTAAGATTTTTATTTATTTATTCGACAGAGAGAGAGAGAGATCACAAGTAGGCAGAGAGAGAGGGGGAAGCAGGCTCCCTGCTGAGCAGAGAGCCCGATGTGGGGCTTGATCCCAGGGCCCTGAGATCATGACTTGAGCCGAAGGCAGAAACTTTAACCCACTGAGTCACCCAGGCACCCCCAAGCTGTTCATTTTTAAAACAGAGCTTTATAAATTGATGAACAATGTCATTAAGAATCTTGGGCAGTTCTTCACATTAAAATTACTGTTTCAAGTTGGGGCAGGACAAACTGTTTTAAGTACACTCAAAATACAACGTGCAAGTGCAATAAACACTTTTTCCTCACTTACAAAAGTTAGGCTTCAGAGCAAATACTCTGGATTGGTGGGGAGATCATATTCCATATAGCCATTGACCCAGTCTCTTCTACACGTGAGGTCAAGAAAGAATAGTTCTTGGCTATGGCTTTCCAATCAGATGGCTGCAGGAAAAGGACATGGAAGGGTTTGTGAAAAGGTTTTGTGGACCAGGCTTGAACACGGAGCTTTATACCTCTGTTCACATTCCACTGGGGATGTCACATGGCTACAGACACACCTAAATGCAAGGTGACTGAGAAATATACAGTAGCTGGGCAGCCATGTGCGCAGTTCCAACCAACCAAAAAAAAAAAAAAAAAAAATCTGTGACACACCTGGCCATCTGCTTCTTGTAGTAAACTAAGCAGGAATTGATATTTCTACAGACTGTTAGACCACATCATCTGGTGATTGTTTAAAAAAAATACAGATCTTTTGACTTCCTTTATTTCTTCCTAGATGTCCCATTGACATACAGGTTAACTGTTCTTAGTATTTCTCATACAGTGACATCACAGCTGGCTTTGTAACTAACAGCTTCCCTCTGATTTTCTCATGACAATTCATACGAAGTTCTATGGCAAAACATCGCTATGCATGAGGCAAAAGGAAAGGTTTGCTTTTGAAAGAGGTTCTGGATTCTAACAAAGAAAAAAAAAAACCTTTTAGGGCAATAATTTTGTCACGTGTCTAGGAGTTTCTTTGGGGAAGAATATTTAAGAATATTTATTTTAATATTTGTATGTTAATAACCCAAACATCTAAGATAGGACCTATCACAGTAGATACTCAAAAAAAAGGTTTCTGAAACAAAAATGAGAAAATATGCATAAGGACAAGTATGTTGTTGCCAAATTTCAGCTTTGAGCTGCACACAGGTCAACATAAAGCCACAGAGGTGCATAGGCACTGGTCAGGGGTACTGTACTGTGGAAAGTTGAGGGGTGGGGGTTACATATGGGGTATAGATTGAAGGGTGGGCTGGATCGATGAATTAAAGGTCTTATACACCATAACTGGGATTTAAAGTGTGGTCTGAACTTGGCAGTGGCAATGGGCTAAGAAGGGAGGCATAAACAATCTTGAGGACATTGAGGTGCCAAATCCACAGGAGTGGGGATTACTGATAATTAAACATAGAAGGGTGTATCAGAACTGCAATTGTTCTGGGATGCAGATGGAAAAACCCAGATAATCAACTTGCTCAAGGACATGCAGAGTGAAGTGCACGTAACACTTCTAGGTAGTTCAATTAGAATTACAGACAAAATTAGTGTCAGTTTCAGGGGCCCTACTAAGCTATAGCACTTAACACAATGTACTATAAATATTTATGAACCTGCTTCCTGTCCCACTGATAATTAGGACAAGGATAACTTTACTTGTTTCTACATCACCTATTCAAAATATACAACTAAGTATATATTAAATGTTTGACAACTGATAGTGTGCTATCAAATTTCAACTCTGAGATAGATCCAAACGAAATCATATGCAGAAACATCAAAGTAACTACCAAAACAATGGCAATAACCTCATGAAGGCTTTAGGTGTTATGTTCAAACAGGATTTAAAAAAAGTTAAACTTGTTAAAAGCCAAAATCAACCATGAAACCCAAAAAGGATATGAGAAAATTATAGCAATCCAAGAGTAAAATTGTAACAGTTGTGAATTGCTTTGCCTTATTCCTTAAAAGGCATTCTCAAAATTCTTTAATTAAAAAAATCTAATTCTAATAAAAAGCTACATGTGAAGACTGGTTATAATTTCTGTGTTCATGGATATCAATCATCATATGGGAGGGTATAGGATTCAGATCCTTGAAACTAAATACAGTAGGAATAAGAAATTAACTTGCAATTTTACAGTAGCGGGAATTTGAGAAATTGTATACATTTCAATCTATAATATAGACTTTCATGTTTTTTATCCTAATATATCTCCAGTAAAATCAAACGTCTTTACTAAAAGACACCCATCACTATCAGATTTCTCAAAAAAACAAATGGCGCCAAATATTGGGATAACTCAGTAAATATATGTTGGCAAAACCTCTTCTCTCTTAAAAGAAAATCCCAACTGAAGTACCTCTGTGCCATTTTTGGACAAATCTAAAACTTCTTGAGATTCTTTCAGGACTTTCTTTTTATACATTAGTTTAAGAAACGCCTCATGGAAAAGATAAGTTCTGGTAACTGGATATTTCTAGAATATTGAAATTATTCAATTCACGAAGAAACTGTACCCCTCTTTGAAGACTCTAATAGTTTTTTTGGCAGGAGACTGAGTTATTCAATGTGTTAATAGAATGCTGTCTTAAAAATAGTGAGTTCTAAATTGTCCTATTACACAAGTCCAGCCACTGCAGATTCCAAGAGTGGGAGGCACAGAATGGGCGCTCTGCGGTTAACATTTGGTTCTCAATCTCTTTGAAAAATACTACCGTAGCACACCCATTGTAATATTGGTTATGAATTACTTCCTATCACATTAAATCAAAAAGGCCAAAACCCCTCAGGTGTGTACAAATACCAAATCACTTTCTTTTTTAGTATCAAGTTTTTAAAGCTAAATATCATTGGCTTTATTCTGAGGAATACCTTTTTGGTTTCTTTCTGTAAGAACACTGTGAAAATAAGTTTGTAAATGTTCCAGAGATTATATTTTATAAAATGTATATTTTATAAAATGTTGCCTGCCACAATTAGGGATAGTCATCTCTCAATATCTTAAAAAACAGACACGATTATACATAGTAATGATGTTATCATTACTGTTGGTAAAGAAGAAAAAACAGTGCCAAAGTTGGGCGAATATCTATTAAGAAATGTTGTACATGAATTGGTCTCTATCAAAAAGCATAAAAAGATTAAGCTGAAAATTTTAAGCATTTCCTCTCATAAAGAAGCCAAATGATTTGACATTTATCTACTTTTTTCCCCTGAAGTCTGTATTATTATTTTAGGATATTTTAATACCTAGTAGATGGATTTTAATATGGAGTCTCAATATTTTATACTTTTCCTGCAAACGTCCATGAAAAATTGAGCTCCTCCTGTAACATAAAGATATATAACATAAACATATGTTATATGTTTATATAAACAAATAACATAAAATATATGTTATCCATAGGTTTTAGCACACAGAGTGAAAGGGAAAAGTGGTATTAATATAGAGTGAATCTAATTTTTGAATTTCAAGTGTTAATGATTTAAACCCTTGTGGCTAAGTCCGGAAAAATTAAATCCTTTAAAAGAGGTTCATAAACATTGACTAGAAGCCTATCAATGCTTGCATCACATCTGGCAATAATGAAGACAAATTAACAATAAGATTTTGAAAATCTGGCAAGATGATAAAGCCAAAGCAGACAAAATCACTTCTCTGCACTTAGTCACCAGTGGTCCAGGGAAGGATCAACTTCCAGGACTCTGGTGTCCAAATGAAAGGAGGAAAATCTTAACTGCAATCTGGGGTCCAGGTTTTTGGCTCACAAACAACAAAGCTGTACACTCACAAAGCAGGAAAACGTCACCACCAACGCATCCTCTGAGAGGAACCTGTTTTTCTAATATCTGCTTTCACTCTAACTCAAAGAACTGACAATGGCATAAATTCACACCTTCATCAGGTTAGATTTAAAGCTTAATGTGCTATGTTAACTCTTCCCACGCATATTTAATTTCTCTTGGGCAAGAGGATTTGTCTTTAAACTACAGATGTAGACAAGACTTTGCTTAAAAAAATCATCATTTGAATTATTAAACATAAGTTTATATCAATTACTTGAAACGATATCACTTAATTTTAAAAATGACTATATTCATTTTGTGTATGTATATATGCCAGTCATTAATGCCATTTTCATCTAAATACTGTTTAAAACAAATATTCTAAATAGTTTAAGTAACAGATTTGATACTTAGTTTTTAACAAGTAGAGCAGGATGACCAAATTAGAAAAATATTTTAATTCTTAAAGAATGTTGCAGAATAGTTTAAAAGTACCTTTACTATTAGAACTGCCCATCCAGCAGAAAATCAGTTAAGAATAGCCAAGAATTCCATCAACATCCCATTATCACGGGGAACAGTGGATGAAAATCCACCTTTGTTATAGCCATTTTAACTATAGAAATGTGCAATAAACCACGCTCTTGTTGTAATTAAAGGGATGGTGAATGTGAAACTATTTGGAAAAGCACAAGGCATTAGACCACATAAGGCATTATTATAATTAAAGAAACATGGCTTGAACAGTGATTTAAGCAATGGTGGCTGTATTGCATTATACCAGGCTATATCAACAAATCTTTTTTTATTTGTAAAGTTAGGGATAAATTAATGTACCTCGAGTCTTTGTAGCTCCTTTTCATTTACAATGTGTTTTCACATACACTAATCTGATTTGAGTCCCTATTACCCCGACCCTGTGTGATAGTCAGAATGGCCATTTTTCTGCTCATATTTTAATGTGCTAAGTATAATTTCCATCGATTTGAGACATGATAATATGAAATTATTAAGCCTAAAATGTGTTGAAAACAATAAAAACTGTAATTGTATGGATGGGGCTTGGGATCAAAATGACACATTTTATTAAATGCAGTGTGCAAAATAAAATTAAGTGAACTCTATTCAAAAAGGGTACAAGACAGGTATTATTTAAAATGCTTTAGTACTCGTTTTCAATAAAAAGGAATCTGGCATTATAAAAATACATAAAATAGTCATGGATTCATACCATTAATTTACATAAGAATTTTTTTTGCATAAAACAAAGTTAAAATAGTTTAAAAAAGTATTCTTATATGAAAGGTACTCCCAGTATAAAATTTTTATAACTTTTTGTAATTTTGGTCCATCTGTGTAAATAAGACATTTTATCCTTTTAAAATTCATAACTCCATTTAAAAGCATAGGATTCTCTTTTAAATAAAAGTCCACTTGAGGTAGTATGTTTGAGCTCTTCTTTGCTCCCATTCAGTCTATGTGTCCAAGTCATAAGACTGAAAATGTGGAGTCCTATGGTTTTCTAAGGTCTGTTTATAGGTACATGTGTGATTTTCTTGCTGAAAATCTGTCCTTTCTTTCCCATATTCATCTGACTCGGAGTCCAAGTCTGGGGAAGAACGAGCTTTCAGGGGAAAGGCTCTTGGCTGACAATCTACTGGCTGTCCAAAGCTTGAAAAGGCATCCAGATGAGCTTTCTTCAGAGGCTTTCCAAATGTTCCTGAAAGGAAGAAACCCCTTGAGCATATGGGTCCTTTGGCTAGCATTGAATTCAAGACACATTTCAAATGGAGGAGCATCTTAGCCTGCAAGCACGAATAAGGGGTTTCTACAAGCCATTTATGGTATCAGGTGTATGTGCATCCATTATGGAGAGAGAACTTAAAGAATGGAGCTGGGGAATGAATACATATGTCCACTCTTTATCACATTTCATCACCTACAGTAATATTAATCATTGAGCAGTGAAGTTCCCCAATATAATTTCTTCCAAATCCTGGCTTTAGTTCTTGACAGTCCACAATTCTCTACGAAGGAGATCTGGATTGTTGGTTACAAGTAAACTGTGCCTGGATATGGAAACTGTCTTTCAAAATAATCCTTGTACCTTGCCCTTTCTTCTTTATTGGCAAAATGTTACTTAACTGACTCAAATTCTTGTCACAGTCATATAAAACATATTTGCATTTTTTAAAAAAAGGAATATAAAAATTATACTGTGACAAAACATAAAATTTCATAAAAGCTGGGTAAAATATTTTAAAATTCTTTTTTTTTTTACACAAGACAATTTGTGGTTCATTTTCCCATATCTCCATTCAGAGAAAAGATGATTCAGTTCTTCCATCCATTGTCCCCATGCACCAGACAAAAAAATTCACAAACGAGTCTTGGCGCTAGCCAGTGTCTACCACCCCCAACTGATGCTTTAAGGCTCTGGCAGTCTCCTCCGCCAGAGCAGTTCAGCTTGGCTGACAAGCAGTTGTTGCCAGGTGGGATGCTGTCCACCCTCCCTTTCTGTGGTCAAAGGGTGACCCACCAGACATCCCAAACCACAATCATCCAGCGCTTACAACTCCACCCCAAAAGCTGCTGTAGCCCAAAACCACTTTTTCCACATGGCTGACAAATGGAGCTCCTAAGTCACTCCCAAAACTTGTCTTCTAGATGATGCCACACACAGAGTTAACCAGAAAGGTCCTAAGGCTTCATTATGGATTAAACACATAATCAAGTAAAATCCCCCATGTCTGACTTTGCCTTTAGAAACACGTATACTAACTCATAGGATGTCATGACAACACGATTAAAAACAAACAAACATTTTCACAAGTTTGGCATCTGAGACTCATTGCTCTCCCACATGTAACTTGGAATAGGAGTCCTGAGTCAAGGTGTCTAATAATTTAACAAACTTACCCATGAAAGAATTACTTGAAGTAATGGATGCTGGCTCTGGACTTGGACTAAAATCCAAAGAGGACTTGTTTAGACACAAACTTTTCATTCCAGGTCCTTCATTTTGAGAGTAAGTAGAGTTGATTAATTTCCTCGCATGTGAAGGCCATCCTATGTCACTGACACTCTGTTCACAGGATTCTTCTGAAGGGTAAGGACATGGGTAGCACTCCTTTTTCTTTATGTAACTGGGCTCACAGTGGTCTATTAAGGCTGTTCTCAGGTCAGGGCTACAACCTTTTACATTTGGGGACAATATCAGAAAGGGACAGAGTTAGTGCTTCTGGAAGTCTCTCCAGGAAACAGAACAGAACTCAGGTAAGAAAACCACATACCTGTATGATAGGCTTCAAATGGATCTGAGCCGTATACATTCCCCTTCAAATACACAGGGCCCGAGGACCCCAAAAAGTGACAAAGGAACGGATCTGTGGCAACTTCTACGTCGGCTTCACTACTATTGTCAATATGGCATGTCCCTTTAAAACAGACATCTCAGTCACTGCATGAATGTGCTTCAAGTACCCTTCGACATTCTCCCCACTTTGGGGATTTTCCATATTTATAAATAAAAAATTTGGATAGAATAGCATATAAAAGAGAAAACTGGAGAAATTTATAGTAGGGTTTTAAAACATTTACTGAGGCCTACAGATTAGTAACTGACGAAATCTGTGCCCTCTCACAAAGAGAGGACTTGATGAACCATTTTACTGGATATGTTCACTGGGTGCTGGCCCCCAGTGGCTTCCAAGAGACACTGATCTGTAGATGCACACTGCAGCCAAAGCAGCCATGGACTGAAACACACAATGCCATCAGCACTGCTCCCTCCCTCCAGGTCAGGACCAGGAAGTGGCAGTCAAGGAATCATCTCTGAATGCCCAGATCAAAGAGGAGCTGGGCAAAAAAAAAAAAAAAAAAAATGCTATTGTGAATATCTGAGCCAAACAACTCAGAAATGACATGCCAGTTAGGAGTGGCCACAGGAGTTGAAGGACAAGAGATGTAGTGCAGGTGAGAGATGTTACGATGGGCCATGGGCCTGGGAAGCAGGACCTAGGCATTGGGTGGTCTCAGAGGAGACTGTGTAAGACATGATCCCTAGTGCTGGTGGCCCCTCGAGTGCTCACAGCAGACCGATCCCCAGCCTCAGCGTCCAAGCAACACAGCATTATTATGTTCCAGTTCCGTCGCTTTAAACTTCCCTAAATGTCTTTTCAATAAACCCTGCTACATTTGAACAAGGCTGCAACCAAATGAGTCTAACCAGAATACCCACCTCTATGTGCACATCTTCTATCACTGCCTTGCTAAGCACTTTGTGACTATTTGTTGCAATCTGCATCTCACCACTGCCTACACTATGAGTTTGAGAACAAATACTCTTCCCTCTCAACTACAGGGTTCACCACAGAGCAGATATTCAATAAACGCTTGTGGGAAAAGACGGTAAAATGTCTGAAAAAAATGTCAACAGTGTCTTCTTTTGGAGCCCTTAATATGTACCAAGCACCATGCAGTTTTCCAACATCATTTTATTTAATTTCACAACAACCTAATAAGGAAGTACTATGTAACTGCCCAAGGATACAATGTAAGTGTCAGAAGTGGGTCTTGAACCAAGCCTGTGTGTGTGTGTTATGGTGCCTCCATGATTATTCTTAAAACCACGCAGTTCTTAAAGCAAGGGTCAGAATTTGACTTCTCTAACAGAATTTTAAATCATTTGACTTTTAAGACCTTACATGAAACCAGTTAATGTCATTTAAGAAAGGAGAATATGCAGGGCCAAAGAACATTTACAGTGTAAAGAAAGTATCACGTTGCATGGAGAAATTAAACTTTAATTCTCCTACTTATCTTCTCTTATTATCCGAAACAAAGATTTTTCTGGTATTTAAGAGAATGGCATAATAGCATTTAATTTCAGCTTTGCCAGTGATCTTGGGCCAGTTCCTCAATACACTGATTGCTGTATTGATTGCTTGCGAAAATTAATACTGTATTTGAACCTTCCATCAGATTGTTTCGAGACAACTACAGCCTGTGTTGATTTTAAACACTTACCATTGCCATCATGTGGTGGTAGGAAAAACCCGCCTCCTGAAGACGTGATGAACTGGTGATGGCTTCCGCTTTCTGAGGAGATGTATCCATCCTGTCTGTCAGCTAAGGTTCCCTGAGATGACAAGTAACTAGGGATATCTGCTGGCAAGTTGGTCTCATCTGTAATCCAGCAAGAGCATTCTGTCAACCAAGAACGACCATACACATCCCACAGCCGTCCCTGATCAACAGTGTATACTGTTTTGTTTTCTGTACAAATCAAATCAATCTACTCCTGAAAAGCCACCCTGATGGTCTAGTCTTCAGGTAAGGAAGATCAGGGCTCCCCGCTCTGGGAAGCACAAGCCAATTTTCTATTTTATCTTCTACAGGAAGCCCCTCCCACATGTCAAAAACAGATGTTTCAAAAGATAAAGCCTTAGGAATTTTCATGGCGTAGTATCTGAGCTTTTGGATTAAGCTTGATTTCTGCCATATTTCAGACTTAATATTTATCGATACAAGAGTTGGCACATATTAGGTCACAGCCTGCTCCCACTAGTAGAATCCTCCCTAGACGCCTGCACACATATGCACACATATGCACATGGCAACATGTAACAAGAGAGAGAACTACGGCAGAGTGTAAACCTCATAAATGAAGGGCTGCTCCTGTTCTCCATCACCTCTGCGTGAAGGAGTGAGACTGTTTTACACTGTGCTTTGGACTATATCTCACAGCCAACGGGATATTCCGATGAGGTTTTAACAAAAAGGATTAATCTTTATACATCAGCTTCATTTTGGGCTGGGGTGTTATTTTTAGCTAACCATATTTCTGCAGCTTGAAACAAATGAGTCACCCTTCTAACATGGCCTCGGGCTGTGAGACACACATTCTAGAAGAAAATTACCACAGGCCCGCAAGCACACATGACTACAGCACCCCGTGCCAAGCTTCTGTTTACACACCTGTGTTGGTAATGCTGCAATCTTCGTTCCTCCGCCTTGTGTGGTATATGATGACCACCCACACGAGCGACGTGCCCACCACACAGCAAACCACCGCTATGATCACGACACCCACTGTGGCCCATCCGTCATCGTCTAATGACGAGGCGGTCATCTGCGGGGAGTCACAGGTGGGAGTGGGGATCACGCTGAGGCGCACGTTGCCTCTCTCAGTGCCGAGAGTGTTAGACATCTCACACGTGTATTTCCCGGCATCACTGACATCAGAGTCCACAATGATCAGCAGCTGATTGCCTGCTGCAAAAAAGTGCCTTTCGGTGACCACCAAGGGGCTGTCATCCTTGGTCCAGTTCAGTCTGGGAGGAGGGCTGCCTCCAGCGATGCACTGCAGCACAGCGGTTTCTCCCTTGGTGACGGTTCGGTCCAACAAGGGCCGCAAAAACGATGGTGTTTCTGAAAGGACAAGTTACGTTTTGAATCTCCTAAATGAAATCAGGTTTTGCATATTGTAAGACCAACCACTTGAATTTACTAAAACTGGAACCTAACATTGTATTCTTCCACAACTTCACGCATGTGCTTCTGTGAGAGCCGAAACATGGATACAACGTTCAGAATTTCATTTCACTATTTGCCTGTCATTTGTTAAACACCTGTTAAGGATAATGTTTACTGTTTTTTAAATTTCAATCTCTCTCAGTCTTGACAAGATTGGGAATGGTGGAAGAGGGGCAATGCAAAACATCCTAGTCATTTCTTAGAAATAGAAAATGTATAAAAGTAATTTCAAGCATGGGGGTATGTTGATGGGTGAAAAAAGTCAGAATGTCTAAATTTTTAAAGGGAAACTTTCTAGTGCTAGAGGTCCAAACCTATATATAAATTCTGAAAGTACTTTTATTATTTGGGGTTCACAGGTTACTTTGCTCAACTCTTTCAAAGATACACGTACAATTAACATGTTGACATTTTTTTTTTAAAAGCTCTTGTTCAGGCAAAAGATAAAAGACAAACTCTGATTTCCAGAACGGTAGGCTAAGCCAAGAAAAGAGAGTAGATCTTTCCCAATCTGCTCACATGTTTTATACATATATATATATATATATTTTTTTTTAAAGATTTTATTTATTTATTTGACAGAGAGAGAGAAATCACAAGTAGGCAGAGAGAGAGTGAAGCAGGCTCCCTGCCGAGCAGAGAGCCCGATGTGGGGCCTCGATCCCAGGACCCTGAGATCATGACCTGAGCCAAAGGCAGAGGCTTTAACCCACTGAGCCACCCAGGTGCCCCACAGGTTTTATATTCTTATGTGTGTTTTATAGTGTGAAGACTACCGTGCGATGGGAAGAGCAGAGCCGAAGAAGGGGAGGCAATAGAGCATTTACTTTTCCCTGCCCCTTGGAACAGAGGAAGCAGATCCATCTCACGGGCCACAGACTAAGATATAATACACTCCTGACTTCAGAACTCCTGAGAAGCCGTATGTTCTCTCTAGGGAAGGGCAGTGTCCTATTGATTACCTCTCACCCTTACAACTCCTGACACTTAGGGCCTTTGGGTCAGCCGGTATCTTTAATTTCTATCACAGAACCTGACGACAGCCGCTTACCTAGGACGGTCAGAGTTGCATTTGCAGAAATGCTTCCTGCGCTGTTCTGAGCTGTGCAGCTGTAAACCCCGATGTCCTCGATCTTCACATCCACGATAAAGAACACATCATCCTCAGGCATAACGTGCATGCGCCTCTCCCTTGCGGCGGGGAAGTCTGTGCCCCCATCCTTTTGCCAGGCTATCTGCGGGGCTGGATGTCCCAGGGCAGCGCACTCCAAGCGTGCCATGGCCCCGGCACGGATGGTAAGGTCCATGGGGGTCTTGGTGAAGGAAGGAAGCACTGAAATCAGAGAAAGAATGTGGGCATTAGCGCTATGGAGTTTTAGAGGTTCATTTTCATTCTGTTTTTTTTTTTTTTTTAATATATACTTATTTTAAATGCCCCCACCATAGGTTAGGCTGGAGTTATTTCTGATTGCAAGAGAAGGAATCTGAAGTTGAGATAAGGAGATCCCCTCAAGGTTACACACAGGTACAGAAATGATGAAGTTAGGCTGAGACACAGGTCATCTCCTGTACAAACTGAAGGTCTTTCTTCTATTTTCCAGTTACTTTTTTAGTTTCCTCTGTAATTATCTGTGAGATCTTGGGCAAATCGATTAATCTCTTTGTACCCTGAGCACTCACTTCATCTTTTTTTTTTAAGTCCCTTCTGGCTCTAACATTCTATGACTTTAGATATGTGCTTTGTCCTACAATTTTAAACTCAAAATTGTTCTATGCGTCAGGCCTCAGCAATCATTTGTAGAATGACTGCATTAATGAATCATATACAAAAATCTTCTACCATGGAAAGTATAAATGTAAAATAATACAGCGGTAAGTTTCCTGTCATAAAAAATGTATTCGGGTCACACAGAGCAAATAAATATAATTTTTATTAACAGCAGCTAATGCTTATTGCATTTGGTGAGCATTCACTGTATTCCAGGCTAAGTCCTTTACGCCAATTATTTTATCTAATTACCATATCTCTATAAGGTATGTACGACTGTTCCTAATAGAAAGATGTGGAAATGGAGGCACAGGAAGGTTAAGTAATTTGGTAAGAGTCACACAGCTGTATGCAGGAGTGGCAGGAATCAAACCCAGACCTCTGAATTAAAGGTGGTGTGCTGTAACGCTTCACGGCCTCCCACATTCGACGAATACGTTGCGGACTCCCAAAAAGCACAACCCATGTGTGGGTCAGTTCTGTGCTACCCACCATGGTGGGGTCCTCAACGCAGTAACTGCTGATGCAGATTCCAAGTATCTTAGTTTTGTGGAATGAGAGGTAGAGAAAGGAAGGGTGAGGTGGGGAACTATAAACAGAAGACAGGGTTTGGAATAAGAGAAAGAGAGAAAAACCAAATCTAAAAGGTGTCTTTAAATGCAAATGGAAAAGTTAGATCACATACTGTTTACTGTAAGCTTGGCTTTGACAGAGTAGGATGAACCGAAGTGATTGGAGATGACGCACTGGTATTTCCCTTCACTGGTAAATTCCACATTGCGGAGCCGGAGAATGGTGGTGTACTCCATCACCTCCCCACCTTGGGCCCGCAGGTGTGCATAGTTTTCCATTTCAGCATCATGCAGTAGTTCATTGTCTTTTTTCCAAGCAAAAGTCATGGGGGAGTCACTGCTGCTGGCGGCCGAGCAGATAAAACTCAAATTGGAACCTTTTATTGCCGACTGTGTTTCTGGCTGAACAGTGATCTGGGGTTTAGGAAAGTCATCTGTTCAAGATGGAGAGGAGGAAACAATGATTTTAAGGCTCGAGAGTCCAAATGCTACTGAGTTTTTAATACCAAGAAACTCAAAACAAGTGAGGACTTAGGTTTTACCCTCTGTGTATGTTTCACAGATGGACTAACAATTCTCATGTTGAAATGATGGCCTGGGAGGGTGTTTATAAACTAATTTGTTCACTTCAAATAGAGACCAACACCTATTTATCAATCATTAACTGAGAAAAGACTATTATTCTGGAGTATAATTTATCCTAGGCCCCTTATGCTTTTTTTTTTTTTTTTTTTTTTTACATAAATATGAGAAGAAATCAGCTAAGAAACTTCTAGGCTCATGGATCATCTTTAAATGCTACTAGTAGGAACTGCAGTTTTTTCCATGTTATCCACAAAAAAGCAGCAGCAAAATTAAGAAATCAATATCACTAAAGACAGCAATTAACACCCCATTTACCAAAAACAGCACCCGTATTAGACAGCAGTAATTTTTAGATAGAGTTGAAACAAATAATCCTGTCGCAAAAGAAACACCACCGCTCAAACTCCCTGTGAGAGCCTGGCTTCAGCCCGGGGTTGAGGGTGGACGATCAGTCAGGCCGCTGTGCCTCACTGTCAGAGTGACATGATAATTAGAGCTGGGCAACTCTTTCATTCCAAACGGTTATTTTTAGTTCTCTGTTACTTTTTGGAAAAGTTACCTTTTTTGAACTGCAGTTTCTTGGAGAAGGTCTAAACCCAGAAGGAAACAGCTTAGATCTACCAAAATGTATTATCTGCGTGCTCTGGAGAAAGGACACCCGCAGGCCTGCATGCGCGTGCGTGTTTGTGCGTGTTTGTGTGTGTGCGTGTGAGTGAATGGGCTTTGGGAATGCTCTGGGAGCTCCAATGCCGCTCGCTTCCAATACCATGTTGTCATCAAGACGGTTTCTTCTTCTGTACGATTACTCTAAAACTCTCATCTGATAAACCAACGCTTAGATTCACAAATGAAGGACTGAAAGAAAAATCTAAGGATATCATATACACGTCCCCAAATAATAGTGAGTTCTTATCTTGGGACTAGAGAACTGCAAAATAAGCACCATGGGAAAGGCATGGCTCAGGTCCCTCAAGATGAATGCCAAAAGCTTATTTAGATCCAAAAGCTACATCAGACGTTTTATTTCCAGAAACCATTGGCACTGTTTAATGCTGCAACCTAAAAAAATATATTTTTCTTGTACTTGACTAAACAATCGCAGGCAAAGCAGTTTCAAATAAATTTTTAAAGGCCAATATAAAATTAGGTTCTGTAATATCTTAACACACATGCTAAAATTTAAGCGAACTTTTTGTGTTCTATATGCGCATTTATTTTTACAAAGGTCTCCATGGCAGTGAATAGTAAACAGCAGTGTAGTGTAGTCGACAGAAGCCTGCACCAGGGAGAGGAGAACCTGGGGTTTTGATCCAGATCCGCTGACTAGCTAGCTATGTGAGATCTGAGGTTTGGGATTTCTAGCGCTGAGATTCTTAGACGCTAGAACGATGGACCTTATGCTGATTGATAATAAATTCAAGCTTTCTATTACTTGTAATGCTTAACCACCAGGAGCAAAATTTCTAGGAGCCTGTAAGTCATGAGCTGATAATTTTCCCTTTGTACCCCAAAACACAGCATTGACACAGGTTAGTTCAGCCTCTCCACAAGCCTGGAACTGGGAAGGGCAGTCAACACACTTCCCACTTCACAGACATAGACACAGAGATTTAGGGAGAAGGGAGGGCTACGACTGCCCATCAGTTCTCCCAAGATCCAACATCCTTCTTGTTCCACCAAACCCCCCTGATGTCCAAACAAAGACACTTGAGGACATTCTCTCTCATCTATAACATTAAATCATCAGCAGACTACAGATCCATTTTCATCTACCTCAGCAGAAATAAAAGCTTCATCAAGACAATATAAGCTTATTCAAGACCATTGGCTGGAGGGAAAAAAAGAATGAAGACAGAGGCAACAGTCACACTCACCGCACACAAAGCCATCTGGGCTAACAGCAAAAATACTTCTTCCTTTTAGCAGCTGAGGATGGGCGCAACTGGCATTTACAAAGCTCTGAAAGTTGTTTTCCGCCACCCACTGTGGGAGCCATTTTAGTTGGCAATCGCACAAAAGGCTTGATGTATTTAAATGCCTGAGGAGAGTAATTATGTTCAATTTGTTTTATATGAAATGCAGATTCTACGAGTAAGCTAACTCAAGTAAATATTAACAAAGCAATGAATGTGGAAACCAAATACACACATCCCATGCAATAAATATTCTCTAGTCCATCTTAATATATAGGGAATGTATTAGCACCATGTTGTTGTTCTTTCTGACCTACTGAGGGAGAAGTGCTGATAGACTGAAAACACCTCACTCCTGAAGGCTGGCTACCAGGGTAGGGCCTTGCACCACATTAGGTCCCACAAATTTAAATTGCAAATTCGTTAACAGAAACAGAAACTCCTCTTCTCAAGAAGAGGAACAGATTGCCAACTCCCTTTGGTTTCTGGTATAAAAACTAAGTAATGCTAAGAACGCACTAGATGCTTTTTATAAACACGTGATCTAGGCTGACATGTCCCCTTGACACCATGTTTCATTTGAAACTCTTGGAAAGAAAAGGAAAGCTTACAATTGCTGAAGTTTCTTCATTTGTGAAAATGCATTGCCTTGTAAGGACATGATTGCGTTGTCACTCAGATCTCTGAAAACAAACAAATCAAATACATTTGAGCGAATTATGGTCACTGCCTGCCTCAGGCAAAAGCTGGGCCCACACTGGCCACCCCATTCACCAAACTACTCCATGTGCTGAAATGCACCAACCGGGCAACTCCAGAAGAACCCATTAGGAAGCTTGGATCAAAGAACATGAATATCGTATCAGAGGCAGGTTCTGTTATAGTAAAAAAGATTTGCTTTATATCATCGTGTCCAGGTTATTGGACTTAGGAGGGCCTACGCTGTTCTGCTGTATTTTTTTTATTGTTTCTCAATATTCCAATTAGTAACCAATAGTAACTTTTAAATACACAATTAAAATTTCTCATAGTTATGCTTTTTAAACTCATCATGTATAAAACTACTTTCTATGACATGCACTGGGATAAATGATTTACATTTACATAGTATTACATTTATTCCGTATAGGAACCCAAAAGAAGATGATGTTACTACCTTGTTCAGCATGAAAGGGGCAGATAAGATGTGAACTCAATTATTTCCCATTTCAAAACCTATGCTCTTGGTCAGTAGCCCATTCTGCAACACACAACTCACTAGTAGAGACAGTAAAGCGTTCAGACAAGATGTACTTGTTAAAACACTCTTTGGGCAGGACATTTATAAAACCAGAGAATATTCTAGGCTGACTTTATTTTTAACTAGTGCTTACAAGCAGTTTGAATGAAAGGACTCTCCACAATGATTACGATTCTGTTTTTCTTTATGGAGTTAGAGTATACGAAAAGGATTCTGAATGAGATGAGGGGCAACAGAGGACAGAGTGAAGGTACCAAACATGGGCAGAGAAAGAGGCTGGGAGAGTCGAGAAGGTTTCGAAAACTGAAGCAGAGGTTAATACTCCACTGATCCACTAATTCCACTTTCCCAGAAATGGAATGGGTCAGATGACGAACCCTTTGGCTAGTTCCCCTTTGAAAATAATGTTTCAAGGAGTCCAGCAACACTGGTCCGCCGTTCCAAATTCTGCTTTGCAGAATCATCCTATTCCAGCCTGAACTGCTTCTGTCAGCATGGCTAGCAATCCGAACCTCCCTCAAACTAATAAGTGAGTCAGAAGACAGAAAGGTGGTCACAGATAATGGCAAAATCGTCTCTCTCAGCACACAGTGCAAATGTGGGTTTGCCCAAATGTGTTCCGAACTTGTTTTGTCCAAGTTAATAGATATTAAAACTTTTGGTTATAAGCATTCCCTAATAGAGTGGAGATATTTTGTATCACTTTGTACTTTTGCTGTACAAGTGTAAATATTCCCATGGTCGTTAAGAAGCTAGTTGGTTCAGTGCTCATGCAGGTTTTGACACCTATCAAGGGTAGCTAGCTTGCCCTCCTAGTGGCTGGAAATATCTGCGTCCCTAAATGTCATTTCAAAAACGTGTGCCAGCAGTTACTAAGAGGGGATGGCGGAGAGACTGTGAAGACAAGACCTAGTGTGGCACAAGGACGCGGATGGCAGAGGCAGTCCTGGTGTGAATCCTGACTTGGGCCCCTGTGAGCTGATGGGCTGGTAGCAAAACCGAACAAGAGAAAGAACAAAGGTGGAAAAACAGGTTGTATGTTTTATAATTAAACAACAGCAATGACAAACTAATACGAGTCTCAAAGTAGTGTCACTACCCTCCTAATGTCACTCCTAAGGACCGCGGGGAATTAGCTTTTTTAATCTTTAAAATGCAAGTCACCATCTTAACTGTTCAACAGAATCATTGGACACTCAGAACCTCCACTTCTTTAATTAAAAATAAAGGTAACAGGAGCTACTGAATAATTTTCTTATGAGGATTAAATGAGACTATATATAAATACCTGGCATAATGCCTGATGTATAGTAAGTGCCCAATAAAGGGTAGGTTTCTGAAAATTAAATATATCACTACTTAAGAAAAATAACTCAAAGAAAACCCAATAATGTATAGTGATGTCCTCAAATGCAAAGGAAAATATATACCTATATACTTCCATATAGATATAGATATATAGATAAACAGGTAGAAGAGAAGCAGATGTGTAAATATACTTTATGGTACAGAGAGAATCCCAACAAAATTACATTCTAGTTTATCTTTCATGACTCATAAATAGATAACCATCTTAGACTCCTTTAGGGTAAATAAATTCCAGTTACTCACAGATGTTCTAATGCATCCAAACCGCTAAAGGCTTTTTTGGTAATGGATCGAATCCGGTTTCCCTGGAGTATTCTGAGGGGGGAAAAAAAGTTACATTGGAATAGTTAAAGCCATTGGGGGTGGAATTCTCATGAAAAGAATCTCTTTAAAAAATCATTGTGGAAAAAAGAAATCATTGTGAATAATTCTATTTTCTTCAATTAAACGATATAACCTGTACAAACGTATTCATGCCACCTATTTCAGTAATATAGTTCAGCATGGTCTCAAAGCATTCAACAGAGAACCAGGCAAATATAGGTATTCAATAAGTTACTTCGGTGGTTAAATTAAAGCCGTGATTTTCAAAGTCTTCTTAAGAGGTAAAACTTCCTTCCAGGTAAATGGTTTCATAACTATAATTAGTGAGACAGATAATAGTGGAGATCTTTTCCTTATCCTCCCTCCCCATGGATACTTTCATCATCCACGGAAGTTTAGGGCTATATGGAACTCAACTTGAAACTTAAAACACAGGGTCTGGCCATCTACTAGGTCACTTTAAGGCCAAACAGAAGTATTGCCTGGTGCCTACTGCAGTATTATTAGTGGACACTGGATCACGTGACTAAAGATTCCTGTGAGCAGAATGCAACACTCAAAGTTTCAAAATGGTGAAATTAGGAAGTGTCCTTTTACACAACAATAAGCCCAGGATCCTAATAAGCACTCACAAAAATTTAAAATTCTTGTCTAGATGTTAAAATAAGTCACAACTCACCAAAGTGTTGAATAAAATCACCATACCAAGGAAGAAAAGCTAATTAATACCCATCTTGTATAGCAACACTCATTTGGGGAGATGGCCAACGGAAGCAACAAGATTCAGCCTCCAGTTCGAAACTCTCTCAAATCTCAACCTACAGAATGGACTTTAACGGGTGTAGGTCAGACAGGGAGGCAACCATGAAGCAGCAAATCCTACTCACAGCCGCCTCAGTTTGTCAAGCCCAGAGAAAGCACCATTCATGTCTTCAATAGTCCAGGAAATTTCATTGTTCTTCAGATCCCTAATTGTAAGAAGAAATGTTACTGAAACCGGTACCAGGTACTTAACAAAAGATACAAGCATTCTCCTTAGAGAGATGCTCAGAAAGCTAAGATTACCACCCAGGTAACATGTAATTTATAATAAATTCCTCATAATCCCCCACATCATCTCCACCCCTTTCAAAACAGTAGAAAACTCTCTCTCCCAATGCTAAGTTTTTGCTCAAAATCAGGACAGTTGATTCCATCCCATTAATTCCTCTATCAAGATGACTAAATTCTGAAAGACCTGAACAGTCTGAAAAATACATTAAACTTTAAAACCACTGCTCCAACCACACAAGTAGGAGTTGGCCAAAGCACACAGCATGTCTTTCAATTATGTAATGCTTCAAATAGTGAACAGAGCAAAAGTTTCTGACAGTGCAAAAACCAAAAGCCCGTTGCACAACATTAAAATGAACATTTCAGAGATTTTTCAAAGGTCAATTAATCCAACTCTTCTACTTAGGACAGAGTTCAAGTCTGGATATTACTGGTATGCTTAAACAAGCACTTTCCTTTGCTGCCCTTGTATATCTTTTTGTTCTGGGTAATTTCTAATCTGCATTTTTATAAAGAAAAATCAGTGGATTTAAAGTCATTTCCCTTTTGAGCAGTTAGCAACTTCCTGGAGATCCTGAGAAGGTTAAGTGTAATCACCAAACCAATCTGATCATTGTCCTTTTTAATCCCTCTAAGAAACACATATGGATGAAACGGACTGATTTTAATCAAACTGATCTGGGAAAGATTAAGACACTACTTCTGAGGCTGTACATATTTCCTTCACAACAAAGGAAATCTGCTTGGAGAAAAGTGGGCACATTTAGGAACCAATTAGGTTCATGCACGGAGAGCAAAATGTGTAACTTACAAAGTCTTTAAACTGGAAAGCCCCCGGAAGGCACAATCAGCAATATAACTGACTTTGTTATTCCCAATGTGCAGTGTATTTAGTAAGCTTAGGCCCAGGAAGCTTGAATCATCCAACCTCGATAAGTGATTGAAAGTTAGGTCCCTATAAAAAAAAAAAAAAGAATAAAAAAACAAACAATAGCCTTTATTTTCCAATTCAACATAATGATTTGTTTTCAAACAACAGGTAATATATGTAACCACAATAATCCTTATTTTAACACTCTGCCGTCTTAATAATACACAGGTAAACATTATTTCTAATCCTAGTAATTAAAAAAAATTCTCTTTACTTGAAAATAAATAAACCATCACTGATTTAGCCCATGTGCCCTAGAACTCAAACAGCACAGTTGGCCTCAACTTATCACAACAAAAATATGACTAGGTTGCATGTGAACAAAGCTGTCACCTTGGAAACTTTGTTATGAAAATTTCACAGATCAGTGGTAAGAAGCTCATGCTCCGGCAGGATCTCTGCTCTCGGACCTGAGGAGAATAAAAGGCAACTCACAGCTCGCTGAGTTTCTGGCAGAACTCCCAGGCATCGGGGCTGATCTTGCTGATGGCATTTTGGCGGAGATGAAGTTCCTGCAGCATCAGCAAGCCATAAAGCCAGCCTTTGGTGATCTCTGTTAGGTTGTTATGGTCCAGCTGCCTACATTTACAAGAAGAATCAAAAGCAGGACCACAAGCTCATTATCTAGTCTCTGCAAAGGAGACCTAGGATTACAACCTATTACATATTCCTATTGTCACGAGATGTTTAGCTTTTGTTATATAAAGACATCAGCAAAAGATATCATGGTTATAAATTCTCAGTCATGTTACCTGAAACAAAACTGAGTATTAAATTATAAGATTGTAAATTATGAGATTTTTAACATAGGATTTCAAACAAAGCTACCGCATGTTTACTGAGCATTCCATGATTGTACTATTGAAGCAGGAACTGGGATAAGTCACACTTACAAGATTTCCATGTTGCTTAGCCCCCAAAAAGCTCCATCCATAAGTTTTGTTACTCCATTTCTTTGCATTTTCAGAGACTTCAGAGCACCGAGCCCTTGGAATGTGAGCCCATCTACGTTTTTAATCTTGTTCCGGTTCAGTTCACTGCATTGGATAGAACAGTTAAACAGCTTATATGACAAAATTCTGGAGGTAGTAATAAAATGTGACATTACCATAATATAGTTAAACCAGCCAGTGTTAAATTACATAGAATGTTTTAAATTTCTAAACATTTTTATTGAGAAGAATTCTGATTTATTAGCAGAGAGTGAATTTCCTCCTGAAATGTGTGATGTATTTTTGGAATAATGAAATATTGAAACTAGACTACACTTTAATTTCTAAAATGCTCATCTACTCAGTCTATTTGCTTTTTATTATCCAGAGTGAGTATACTGAATATTATGCTAAAACATGAGGTCTATTCAGGGGCAGGGCCGCCAAGATTATTCTGCTTACAAAAGTTGGTTACTCTCTCTTTGACAATTCTTTTTTCTGTTTAATGCTTTCAGTCATTTTCAACCTTGGTTGCACACTAGAATCACCTGGAGAGTTTTAAAAATTACCAAAGCCTGGATCATACCCCCAGAGGTTCCTAATATAATTGGTCTAGGGTGTGGCCTGGACGCTGGGATTTTTAAAAGCTCCCCGGTGCCTATAATGTGCAGCCAAGGTTGAAAACCACTATGCTGTAGGAGCCTGTTTACAGATCCTTCCCCCACTATTAACGAAAAGCTCTTTGCAGCCACTTAAGCTATCAGAGCCTCCTGGAGTTGCCGGTATTATTTTCATAAACCACAGCTGTTGGGCGTCGCCATGATTTCGCCAGTGCCACAATGACGCCTCTGTATGGAGATTGTTCAATGATGACACTGTTTGTTCCTTCAGTAACAATGTAACCTGCCCTGTCAGGCAGGAGTTTGCACTAGGTGGCTGCGAAGGCTCTTTCTGATTCAAAAATTCGGCCACTCCAGTTCTCAATGGGAAGAGAGCCACATTCTTGCTTGGAAACTCCTCTTTGGTCACGTTGTGGATTTTAGGCAACAGACATCAAGGCTTTAGAGGAGGTGAAGAAACACTGCGTAAGAGAACATCGTACTTACAGGTGTTGCAGTTGGGGCAGTTTGAACATCTTGGGTGGGATAGCGGAAATTCGGTTCCTGTTCAGCTTCAACGCCAAGAGTGTGTTGGCCAGATTGTCAAAATACCCAGGTTCCACTGAAGTGACTCGGTTGCTGTTGAGATACCTGTTAAAAGTTTGAAGATGAGCTTCTCCTTCTGGCTCTTTGGCAAGTTAAAACACATAAATTCTCTATTATAATCTCCAGAGAACCTAACCGTCATTTGTATCAATGGACACTTAAAAATGAAGTCTTTAGGTCCTTGTGGACCAACGTTGACTATGATTCACAAATACTGCTAAGGAAGGAATGACTGGAGTATTTGAAGGGTATAAAAATTTGTTACAGATGCTTATCTAATTTTTATAAACTTCATTTATGAATGAAACAAAGAGTGGTTTAATTTTTTAAAGAAGCACTTTTAACTCCGCATAGTTTTTCCAACAAAGGATGTCTAATTTTTTGTAATCCGAAAGTAGAACAACAAAATAAAAACTGGTTATTTGGGTTTGTAGCAAATTACACGTCAATAAGAAAGTTACATTGCTGATACACCAGCAGTTAAAAAAAAGGGCAGATTTTATTACATCTTAAAGTTGATTTTTTATTATTAGGACATGGTATTTTCATCATAGGTGAATATTTTTGTTAAATAAGACTTGACTTACAGATATTTGAGTTGTAGGGGTGGAAGGGGAGTTTTAAGCTCTGAAATATTATTGCTGCTCAGGTCCAAAGTTTCAAGGGATTGAAATTGTTTCAGATGTTCAGGTAATATTTCAACAATTCTGTTTCCAGCTCTGGAATTTCAAGATAGCACAGATGACAGGGTTAATAATACAACAATCTGAAAGGTGAAAAATAATTTATATTCCTAATTTGTTCTTCAAAAATATGGAAAACTGATTGTTCGAAACTGTACTTTTAAAAGTTAAACAGCAATTCTTATGTCACTTTAATTTCACCTTAAATAGTAAATCATAATATTCAAATGTATGAAAAACATTCCTATATAAATCTGGGTGTGTTTAACAGCTGTGGTTATCTAAATGCTAAGCACTTAAAAACTGTCTGATTTTTATGTTTTTTTGTTAACAGTCCTTCTTCTTTATCATTTTATTAAATGGTATATAAAATGACTAACACCCAGTTGGCATTCCAGGCACTGATGTGTTCGTTCTCTATTCTTTTTCTTGATTCCTAATCTATTTCTAATTCTTCTCCTGGAGATTACCCACATGACAGGTACCAACAAACTTAAAATACTCATCAGATTGGGATTTTTTTTTAAGCCACGCTAGAGAGCTTTTTCTTTAAGGAATAGCAAGTTTCAAGCTATTGCCATAGTCTTCAAAACCAGAGGATATGCTCCAGGGCTTTGAATATTAGAAAAGTATTACATAAAAGCACACCAGTCTAAATAATCTCTAGTTAATTAGATTAATAAAGTTTGACATTAACAGTTTTAAACACCAGACCACGATGACCAATATGGTAGCCACACGTAGCACTTTAAATTAAAGGTTAAAATTCAGTTCCTTAATCACAGGAGCCACATTTCAGGTCCTCAATACCCACATGTGCTTGGTGGCTGTCAAATGGGTCAGTGCACATACAGATCATTTCATCACTGAAAGTTCCCTTGGTGAGCCCTATACTAGACCACAAATGAAAAACAAAACAAAACAAAAAGAGGCCAAGTCAAATCTCTTAAAAGGTCATCAGTACAACAGCTTTCAAGGGGAAATTCAACATTAAATGACAATCTTGCTAGAAAACAGGAATCAAATTGATGTGCAAGCCATCTTATTTGTCACATTAGATCAGGGAGCCTGGACTTTTTAGACCATCAGTTGGCAGGGGAAAACAACATGTCAACGTAGGAAGGCCAGGACGAAAACAGAGTCCACTTACAAAGAAGGTCTCTTTATAATCCATAGAACAATGAAACAATCTGAAGGTTCTAGGCAGAACTCTATACGTGGTATGTCACATGCTGCTGTTTTCATACATGGTCTATGAGTAAGCTCATTTAATGAGAAAACTTAGGAAATATATCTCATGTGTATATCTTTCTACCAATAACGTATTTCTATAGTGCTTTGAGAGTTTATTAAGCTCTTTTGCATTACTATAGCACACAGGCCTCTCACCATCTCAGAAGGTCCCTGAGTTAAGGGTACCTCATGCATATTTTTCACAAAATCTTATGCTGCATTCTGACATAGCACTTTCATACTGCTAATCTTTCTGCCACACTGAGCTCCTCTGAAGTAGGGGGATAGGTCTCTACCCCTCTGTCCTGGACTGTTTATGAAACCTAAGAACGTGCAGAACATCTCAAATGTCAAGCTGAGGCTAAGCACTGTTCATATATTATGCCATTTGCCATTTAATCATAGTAACATTTCTCTCATAGAGATATGATAGATAACTGCAAAATTAGGAAACTAGGGCTTTTGACCTATGAGGCTGTATTGGTCCCAAAGCAATCACTGAAGGCTAGTTTCATAGAATTCAGTGTCAAATATATTTTGGCAATTAAGTTATTATGTGGAGATGCACCCCCCCCCTCGCCGAAAGGGCCACAACTTCCCACCCTTGCAGAGATGCTGAACTTCTCGTTTCAAACTAATGTGGGATCAACACTGCCTCATGGAGCCATAACCATGCCAACACTAAGGATGCCCTGGAAACAGGGTCTCCCCAGTCTTGCTTGCACTCCAGGGAGACGACCCAGGGGTGTGCACATGTTTGCCATCCACCAGAGTAGAAGACCAACTTCCTGAATATATGCCAATGTCAGGTGCTGATTTCCCCGCAAGAAAGAACAATAAGGGGAGAAAACAGGTTGGACCTTTTCTATTTAAACTACAATAACCTAACAAAACTTCTCAAAATATTGTTAAAACCCTCTATGTGTTACTTTTAAGGACTGCAGGGAATCATGTCTTTTGATCCAGGTCATCTGGGCATCTAGCTATGTTCTCAAGTAATCCTATACAAGGTAACAGGCATAGGTGATGTATATCTTAGCTGAATTTGTCTGTGATTATAGTAAGGTTAAAAAAAAAAAAAAAGGTTTAACAGTCCTATTTACAAGTAACAAATATCAAGCCCCTTAAGTCTCCCATAAAGTCTTACAGACTTTGTTTAGAGTCAAGTCAGCCATGACCTCTGATTTTGACCATTTCCCACATCTGGATTTGTCAGTGTATAAACTCCTTGATCTAGTTGTGAGGTACAGGGTAATGCAAGCGAAACAATTAGTCAATTTCTAGATCCGGGAGATGGATTTAGTCCAAGAGACAAGCCACAGGGCCTTAGGGTCAGGGTGTGTGGGTTAAACAAAACCACACTTTAGGGAACAAAAATGTTCTCTTAAACACATAACCCAAATGTTTGCATTACCAGGATGTCCTCCCACAAACAGCAGAGTAACCCTGAAATGCTCCCCTCTCCCCATCGCTCCCCCCTGTCCCCTCTCTCCATCGCTCTCCCCTCCCCAGATCAAACTCTGCATCTGGTTTTGGCCCCCAGGCTGTCTGAGGCTAGTACAGCCACACTTAACATTTAACAACACAAAGAAAATGCTCAGCTATAGATTTTTGCAATAAATGGAACAAACTGGTTTTTTGTGGGAGGGAGAGGGAGACCCACAGGTGTCTATTGCATTGGTCAAATAAGGCTATGAGTTAGATAACAGGCCATACAATCTTTGGTTTATATGTTCGTTTGTTTATTAAGTAATTATGAACAAGGTATTAAAACTGCCAATTACTTGAGTGACGAATAAAATTTTCCTTGCAGTTAAAGTATGCTCCAGCCAAAGCCAGCAATTTCCTGAACTGCACACTTCCTAAATTGCAGTGTGAAAGTGCTCTGTTACACACGGAGAGCGCACAGTGCCCTCTTTGTCGGCCCTGCTTCCTCACACAAAAATCCCTTACAACTGCCAGGATAATAGTCCCTGTATCACAGAATTTTAACTCTGTTCTAATGGAACTGAATTAAATCCAAATACCAGTTTCGTATTAGCTCTCAGAGACTGACAAATAATCACCTGATATGTACCAGTTTAAACAAAACAAACTTGCTCTTTATCATGCAAGAGTTTTTAAAAAAGGAGACCACTCCATTAAAAACTAGATTGAAAGATCTTTTTAATCACCTAAACCCTTCAAAATAAACATAATTCTAATAGAGTTGGTCACAAATAGCCACTTCTAAAAGACAAAGATTCAATTCAACTCCAGCTTTAATTTTTCTCCAAATATGGATAAATGCCCAAACTGATGAACAAGCTGAAAGCACTGTGGTTAATTAATATTTTTGGCAGGATGTGCAATGCTTTAACAAACAAACTGTGTGAATACCTTTTTCCATGACTTCATGTGGAAGTACCATCTTTCCATTGTTCAAAAATCACAATATGTAAGGCGTGTAAGTATTAGAAGGCATGGCAACCTTGTGCAAATCCACCCCAAAAGGACAGCGAACATTTTGGTCAGCTGTGTATGTTGACAGTACAAGGTGTTCCATGGTCAAATCATTGCCGAGGTCAAGCATAATTAGTCCCTGTGGACACACACAGACCTGGGGGCTTGGTCTGTCAGAGCACAGACGGTTCCCTCAGGCATCTGAGAGGCCACAGGAAAAACAGGAGTCCCAGGTAGTTTCATTCAGCTTTGGCTTCTCAGACCCAACCATAATGGTTTCACTTTGTTGCTAATTCCCCCTTTTGCAACCCACTTTGCCAAATACTTTTAAAATGCAGAGCCAAACATAGCCTACTATTTTCTTATGGTGAGATTTGCTCTGAGAGTGCTTAAGATCTACCAAGAAACAAGATGGGTATGGTCCCTGACCACACGTAGCTTACATTCTAGTGGGGAGAAGAGGCAGAGAGATGAAAGCGGTCACCACCGTGATAACCACTGTGATAAGATGGCAGTGGAAGAAGAAAGAACAGCCTCCTGAAGAGGAGTGGGAGGGGTCAGCAAAACTTCCCAGGGCAGGAAGACAGGCGAGTGTTCCAAGCAGAAGCAAGTGTGAGGAAGGCAAGGCTTCCCTTTGAGGAAATGAAAGGAAGCCTTGTGGCTGGAGTGGAGAGTTCATGGGTGAAGACTGGAGAGAGATGAAGTCCAGGAGTGAGGTAGCTGGGAGGAGAGGAATGTAGGTCAAGTAGGACCCTGTAAACCTCAAAGGCAGTGGGCCTTTATCTCAAGGTCAGCTGGGGGAGGAGGGCAGAGGATTTCAGAACGGGGCGACAATATCAGACAAAAGCGTGCTCCAGAGTAGTGGGTAGAAACATTGGCAGGGGAAAAACATTGGCAGGCATGACCAGGCGCAGGAGCACCAGGAGGTGCAGAGGACCAATGACAATGTGTTGGGATAACAATGACCTTCTGCCTAGCGATCCACTTTGGGGGTGAAGCACCACTCTGCATCTGGTTCCCCAGAGCACAGGCTGTGCTTTTCTCCCCCTGCTGACATACAGGCTCAGGTTTCCAGCTCAGTAGCCTCTAGACACTGGAACCCAGTTCGGCACTACTAGAGTTCCCATCCACTCTCCACTACCACTTCTGAGTGTGCTGCTGACATGGAAGGCCTTCTAAAGCATGGGGTGCAGACTGGGATCCCAGCTGGCTCAGGTGTGAGATGCTACTGACCATTTTAATGCCTGTCATCACTAGGAAAATGGACAAGTGTGTTATTCCCATAGATAAGATTGTGCTCGGTTGTTCTGATCCTGTGAACGTCTGCACTGAATGTGAACCCAGACTAAATTATAACAGCAAAATAAAAGTTATGAGGTTGGTGACATGATTGCTTGGTAAGATGATGATTGGTTTTACTTTCTGACTCACAGCTATCTCCACAAAGCGTTAAAAGTCTCAAACGAATTTCATGGACTCTTAAGTGCACGTAAATGGTGTCAGTTTATTTCCAGAGTCTAAAAGGAGAGTGGAATATTCTTTGTGAGGAACTAGAATATCAGATTTTTTCACACTGGATTTCCTGCACCAATTAAACCGCAGCTTCTTGAAAAATAAGAAATATCTGTCAATAGTTTCAACAGTCTCCTACCTATTACCGATGGTAACAGGCAGCTTAAGGCTTTGCCACTGTGATATGTGAAGAAAGATGTTCAATCTGGGCTATGTAAGAGAAGGTTCTGTGCGTGCAGCATTGACCTTTTAGCGAAGGTGTGGGCAGTGAAACTTTGAAACCATTTTTTATATGTTGCAATGCCCTCTCTTTTTAGAATGTATCACTCTAACCGTACCTCTTGAGTCCAATTCAGTTAGTATAGCTAACAAATGGCTCAAGTTGTAATCATTCTACACAACCATAGAGAAAGCATATTAACTGTACTGACTGGGACAGTCGGCCTGGCCCCAAGGAAATACTGATTTTTATATGTAATTTGCAAGTAACCACTTTAGCACCCATTTATAAAAGAATTACAAGTTGTTAAAGAAAACACTACATTTTGCAAATACAGTAAAGGTCACTTGCATTTCCAACAGTAACCTTTGCCCCTCAACAAAATGCTTCCTTGAAAACCACCCTGGCTAGAATAACTAACACCCCATAATATTAGGCTTCTTTTAACAGAGAGACTTGGCAAGCAAAAGAACCTCTCCCATGCAGATAAAAATAAACTGTCTCCGCTCATTTTTTTTCTAAAAAGATAATTAAGAAGTTTCATTAAAAGAACACATGTTCAGACTGGTCCACGGGTACTGTAGCATCAAAGAATAAAGCCAACTGAGGAAACTTTTGCAAGGAGAAAGATTCTTGATTAAGAACTAATGATACTAAGCAGCAAATGGGCCACTGTGAGAAGCAAAGAGTCCATTCTTTCAGCTAAAAGCCAGGTCAACATAAAATATAACTGCCTTTTGGATCCAGAACATGAATAAAGATGGCCATAATACTTTAATACAGACATTCCTACAACGATCAGGGCCCTATTTATGGGCCAATTATAATACATGTTAAAAATGAAAAAAGAGGGGCGCCTGGGTGGCTCAGTGGGTTGAAGCCTCTGCCTTCGGCTCAGGTCATGATCTCAGGGTCCTGGGATCGAGCCCTGCATCTGGCTCTCTGCTCAGCAGGGAGCTTGCTTCCCCCTCTCTATTTGCCTGCCTCTCTGCTACTTGTGATCTCTCTCTCTCTGTCAAATAAATAAATAAAATCTTCAAAAAAAAAAAAAAAGAAAAAAGAAATAGGGGTCAAAAACACATTTTCACCACAAAGAAAACAACTCTTTTGGATTCCCAAGTGTGAATTCGGTCTAGTTCTTTATGGAAACAGAAATTTAAGAGTGAATCCCTTAAAATTTAAGATGCCAAAGATACTTACTGAACAAGTATTTTAATCTGAAATAATTTAATTACGTACAATAAAAATGAACTCTAATTTAGTAAACTATTTTTTAAAATATTTTATTTCTTTATTTGACAGAGAGGGAGCATAAGCAGGGGGAGCAGCAGGCAGAGGGAGAGAGAGAAGCAGGCTCCCCGCTGAGCAGGGAACCTGATGAGGGGCTCCATACCAGGACCCTGGGATCATGACCTGAGCTGAAGGCAGACGATTAACCAACTCAGCCACCCAGGCGCCCAAATTTAGTAAACTTTAGAAGTTTTTCCTGTCTCTCTTTTGAGTCAGAGGCTTTTTATACATTTTTTCATATGCCAGGCCATTGTTATAGTTCCGCTGTGAGTTTGCGTTCCCTGCCTAGCTTGTGATTTGCTTGTGAGTAGAGAGACTAATTCATCTTTGATTCCCCAGAACTCAGGGTTCAGTGAATGGGTTTGAAACCATAGGTGACCAATGCTTCCTCCAGAAATTCTAGATCAAGCTTTAGATTGGCTGGTAAGGATTTATCTGAAGTATGGTTCAAGATGCATATGTACATCAGAAAATGAGATGACCATTACAGCTGCCAGCCAAAAAATAAAGCAAAACTGCCATTCCAGACATTAACCAACCTGTTAAAAGTGGCATTTTGTTGAAGCAGCAATTCCAATCATAGTTCCCTAGCAAGGGGATTTTGATTCTCTTCTTGCTTGTATTTAGATTTACCATTTGTGGACCTTGATTTTCTCACCTGTCAAGCAAGAGGACATTGAATGCAATGATCTCAGGCATGCCTAAGGAGCTGTGATTCTGGATTTGGATGACAAGCCCTGCAGAAGACCATATATGCTAGAAAGGCTTCAGGCAAGCATTATGTAGAAAATGGAGCCTCCTGCAGAACCTGGCCTTGCTCTGGGGGGACTTTATCTCTTTTGGGAGTCCCACTGCCTGGCTGCCCATCTTCATCCTTGGTTTCCTCCCTCATTTTCCTGGGGCATATCCTCCACTAGCTTTCCAAGAAACCATGAACGGTGGTGCTTCCCTCAGCCCCCATGTTTCAAAATGTCTTTATGGGATTGACAGTTTGAGGGCATACAGAATTTTGAAGTCATTCTCCCTTGGGATTTTGAAGACACTGTTTTGCCCTATTCAAACACTCATGGAAGTACTGACGGAGAAGCCAGAGGGCATTCTGATTCTCTATCCCCATATTTCTCAAACATGGGCAGACATCAGAGCCAGGGGATGGGGGCTTCTTTCAGCAGGTTAGATGGAACCTGAGAATCTGCATTTCTACCAAGTTCCCAGGTGATGCAGATGTCACTGGCAACACACGAGAAGAACCACTGTCAACCCATACAGGTGACCTGTGTTGCGTTTTATTTTTTCCCTCCTCTCAGAGCTTTACTTTACTCCTGGTATTCTGAAACTGCCCAGTATTGTCTCCAGTGGTAGGTCTTGTTTCAACTGCCGGCACTCAGTGGGGCCTTTCAACCTAGAAATGTGTTTCTCGGTTCTGGGATATTTTTTTGTTTGTCTGATCATTTCCTCCCTTCTATTTCCACACACATCTCTGTGGAATTCCAATAAGGTAGGTGTTAGACTTCTGCCTGATCTTCCTATTTTCTCATTTTTTCCTTTCCCATTTTCCATCCCTTTGTCTTTTGTTTCTTTTGGTTTTCAACTTTCTTTCGACACTTCTGTTACCTTTTAAAGAGTCTGTTATATTTTTAACCTCCAAAAGTTCGTCCTTATTTTCTCAATATTCCTTATTATTATTATTAGTGATTTACCATTCTTTACTTGTTTTGTAGCTATCACATCACTTTTCTTTCTGCATGTATTAGGTTGTTCAGAGGTTCCCTTTTCCTTCCACTGTCTCTGGTTCTCTTTTTCCATTTATTTCAGACACTGATCTTATTTATTTATTTAATTTTAGAGAGGGGGAAGAAGAGGGGCAGGGGGAGGCAGAGGGAGAGAGAGAATCTTAAGCAGGCTCCACACCCAGCATGGAGCCTGACATGGGGCTTGATCCCCCAACCCTGAGATCATGACCTGAGCTGAAATCAGCTGAGTCAGACGCTTAACTGACTGAGCCACTGACTGAGACACTTGATCTTATTCAAAATGTCTACAAAAGTCTGGCGATCACTGGGCTAACTATTTATATTTAATAAAAAGCACTCAAAAGCTTACTGAGGACTGTGTGCAGAATAGACTTGTTGACTGCTGAGTCCTACCACAGGTGGCAGAGAGGGGACCTATTTCATGATGGGATCTCCACATGTCTTATTGCTCCAATCTTCCAATCTCTAGTCTGGTGGGACCAAGCATGATTGCTAATATCTGGGAAGGCTCACAGGATAAGCTGTGGCAAGGGAGTGTCATCCTCAGTTCAGATAAGATTTAATTTCCCTGATTGCAGAATATGCTACTGTCAATCCTCACCCCTTCCTTGCCCAGCTGGGCTTGTGTCCCAAATTCTACAGACTTAGTGTTTCAACTCTCCAGAGGGTAACTTCTAGTCTTCTGCCTATGTCAGTCACAAGGTTTTGAATTTTGGAGGATGTGTATGGAGGAGAAACCTGGAGGTCTCACTGCTTCTTACAGAAGAGTTTTAACCTTTTCCCCATTTTCAGTTCTACTCTGTACCCTTATAGGCTTTGAATTTCTGAACTCAGAATGGTTCTGCAGAAAAAAACCAATCTGCTGCCTTTGGGAGCCACTCAATTTTCTCTCTTTTAAGTCAGTTATAATTTGTCCATTTGCTTGCAAAATTTTTATGACATTTCTTATTTGGACTGTCTTCTTCCTATTTTATCTTTGTTCCTGTCTGTGTACATTTTTTTAGACCTTGCTTCCATTTTAAGGGAGTTTTAAGAAAGAACAGAGTGAAATGGATACACTCAGCCCACTAGGCTTAATAGGAAGTCTTCAATAGAAATCCAATCAATGAATAAAATGGTTTTTCTCTAAAAAGCAAAATAAAGCACAAAACCTTCCCTCAAAAGAGCTACTGTAATTTTTTACCCCAAAATTCACCCAACTTAGCTTTGTATATTTTAATGAAAAATTAGCCTATACAAAGGATTTTCATTTAAGATGATAGTACAAACCAGAAAACACATAATTATTCTGAACCTCAAATTGATAAACAGTTCTTATGCAGAAGAATAATTCTGTATGAACACATCAGGTTAAATTAATGTTATTTTATTTTCTGATATGGTTCACAGACCAATGGACTAAGAACATCACATTTAACCAAGTATTTAAATTGTTCTTGTGAATAAGACATAGATAATGTGGTGATGATGATCATACAGGCAAGTGAGCTTATAGCCCTTATCTTTATCCACAGACTGACACGAACCTTTAAAGGAGGTTGCTAGGATACAAAATCAATGTACAGAAATCTGATACATTACTATACACTAATAATGAAGCGCAAAAAGAGAAATTAAGAAAACAATCCCATTTACAATTGCACCAGAAATAATAAAAATACCTAGAAGTAAATTAACCAATGAGTTGAAAGAACCATACTCTAAAAAACCATAAAACACGGATAAAAGAAATTGAAGACAACACAAAGACACGGAAAGATATTCTGTACTCATGAACTGGAAAAACAAATATTGTTAAAATATCTATACTACTGAAAGGAATCTATAGGTTTAATATTATCCCTATCGAAATACCAACAGCATTTTCCACAGAACTAGAGCAAACAATCCTAAAATTTGTATGGAACCACAAAGACCCTGAATAGCCAAAGCAATCTTAAAAAAGGAAAATAAAAGTAGCGGTATCACAATCCCAGAGTTCAAGATATACTACAAAGCTATAATCATCAAAACAGTATGGTACTGGCCCCAAAACAGACACAAGGATCAACAGAACAGAATAGAAAGCTCAGAAATAAACCCCAATTATATGGTCAATTAATTTCAAAAAAGGAGGTAAGTATAAGCAACAGGAAAAAGTCTTTTCAACAAATGGTGTTGGGAAAACTGGACAGATAACATGCAAAAGAATGAAACTGGATCACTTTCTTATACCATACACAAAAATAAATTCAAAATGGATTTAAGATCTAAATGTGACACCTGAAACCATAAAAATCCTAGAAGAGAACACAGGCAGTAGTTTCTCTGACACCAGCCACAGCAACATTTTCTAGATATATCTCCTGAGACAATGGAAGCAACAACAAAAATAAACTATTAGGACTACATCAAAATAAAAGGCCTCTGCACAGGGGAGGAAACAATCAGCACAACTAAAAGATAACCTACCAAGTGGGAGAAGGTATTTGCAAATAACATTATCTGATAAAGGGTTAGTATCCAAAATAAATTAACAACTTATAGAACTCAACATCCAAAACCCAAAAGATCCAATTAAAAAATGGGAAGAAGACATGAACAGACATTTTTCAAAAGAAGACATCAGATAGCCAACAGGCAAATGAAAAGATGCTCAACATCACTCATCATCAGGGAAATGCAAATCAAAACTACAATGAAATACCATCTCACACCTGTGAGAATGGCTAAAATTCAGAAACATTAGAAACAACAAATGTTGGTAAGGATGTGGACAAAAAGGAATTCTTGTGCACTGCTGGTGGGAATGCACTCTGGAAAACAGTATGGTGGTGCCTCAAAAAGTTAAAAATAGAACTACTCTACAATCCAGTAATTAATCGTACTACTGGGTATTTACCCAAAGAATATGAAAACACTAATTCAAAGGGATACATGCACCCCTATATTTACTGCAGTGTTATTTACAGTAGCCAAATTGTGGAAGCAGCCCAAGTGTCCATCGATAAATGGATAAAGAGATGAGATACACACACACACACATATACACTCAGTGGAATATTACTCAATCATAAAAAAGAAAGAAATCTTGCCATTTGCAATGACGTGGATGGAGCTAGAGTGTAAAATGCTAAGGGAAACAAGTCAGAGAAAGACAAATACCATAATTTAACTCATATGTGGAATTTAAGAAACAAAACAAATGAACAAAGGAAAAAGAGACAAACCAAGAAACAGACTCTTAACTACAGAGAACAAACTGATGGTTACGAGAGGGGTGCTGGGTGGGGGATGGGTAAATAGATGATGGGGATAAAAAGTACACTTATCTTGATGTGCAATGGGTAATATGGAACTGCTGAATCACTAAATTGTACACCTGAAAATAATATAACACTATTAACTACGCTGGAATTAAAATTAAAAAAAAAAAAATGAAGGTGCTAGTGGCTGTGACTGGGTCTGACCGTGGCCCTTGTGTTGTCAACATCTGTATGAGCAAGGACAGTGGTGGGAATAATCAAGGACGAATGTCACAGAACTACATGTATAGCTCATCTATTAGATGAATCGGGATCCCAAACCCCTCAATGTACTAAAATGATGGTCTAGAAGCAACCAGAGAAATTAAGCTGGGATAAGGTAGTGTTTTGGATTTTTTTTTTTTAAAGATTTTATTTATTCATTTGACACAGAGAGAGAGATCACAAGTAGGCAGAGAGGCAGGCAGAGAGAGGGGGAAGCAGGCTCCCCGCTGAGCAGAGAGCCCGATGCGGGGCTCGATCCCAGGACCCTGAGATCATGACCTGAGCCGAAAGCAGAGGCTTTAACCCACTGAGCCACCCAGGGGCCCCAGTGTTTTGAATTTTTAATCAATCATTTTAAAAAGGCCTATGTGATAGCAATTCTTATGAAAATGACAATAGACCTGGGGAGCTTGGCTGACCACAGCTTGATAGAAGCCAATAATACAACACGGTCCTTAAAGGCTAACATGATTTTAAACTTCATTCATGTCCATATTTTTTTAATTTAAACTCAATTTAGTTAACATATAGTGTATTATTAGTCTCAGGGGCAGAACTCAGTGACTCATCAGTTGCATGTAACACCCAGTACTCATAGCAACTGCCCTCCTTAATGCCCGTCACCCAGTTACCCCATCCCTCCATCCCCCTCCCCTCCCGCAACTCTCAGTTTGTTCTTTATCATTGAGAGTCTTTTATGGTTTGCCTCCCTGTATTTTATCTTATTTTATTTTTCCTTCCCTTGCTCCCTGTTCATCTGTTTTGTTTCTTAAATTCCACATATGAGTGAAATCATATGGTATTTGTCTTTCTATGACGGACTCATTTCGCTTAGCATATCTTGTTTGGGTGCCATATTTTACACTGTCATGCCAGATGAAGTGTACATGGGAGGACTTTAAGAGTCTAGACCTACATTGTGCATATGTAGCTACTTAAATTTAAATGAAATAAAATTAAAATCGGAATTCTTCGGTACACTAGCCACACTTCAAGTGTTCAATATCCGTGTGTCTAGTAGCTACCACAGCAAACAGCACAGACATAGAACATTTCCATCCCTGCATAAAGGGCCACTGCAAAGCTCTGGTCTAGACTGTGTATCACACAGGAAAGGGTAATTGGGACTTGAGCCAGGAAAAAGAGAAGGCTTTAAGAAACCCTGTATTTTAAGAGTTATAGGTATTAATTTGCAGAAAATATAATAAAGTTGTTCTTCCCAACACACAGAACTAACACAATAGGTAAAGGTAAGGGAAGAGTTCAGCTTAACAAAAAGTCCCGGTCATTAGGACTATTCACAATGGAACAGTTTGTCACCAAGAAGTAAGTTTTTGTCCCTGAAAATACTCAAAGGGAAGCTGGATAACTTCTTCTTTCCAGAATCTCACCATAGGGAGAAATGTGTCTTCTCATTCTAAGTTACCAGGATTGCATGCAGACACTCAAAACCAACAACAACAACAAAAAATTGGTTTCGACCAGTTATACAATCTACCAAACCATTTCTAATTCCTCTCATCCTTTAGTTGATACTTAAATGGGGATGATGGTGAGCAAGTGAAAGCAAAAAAGACAGGAGGAGGAGAATAAGAGAAAGAGGGATTTATACAATTGACTACATTTCCTGATTTTGTAAACATCCATTCATCTTTAAAGAGTACTGCCTCTATTCTTACGCCAGTGCCTTGTGCAGGATTACATGGCAATTAGTGATTAACTTCAAAAAGCATCTTATTTTTTTTTCTAAAAAAGAAATGCTCATTTTGACTCTATTCCAATGTTTGTTTTGGAATAAAAACATTTAAAATTGTTCATGCACAGTAAAACTGACAGTCCAAGAATGTACACCACGTTCATCCTGTGCTGTAGGGTACTTGTGGCATGAATATTACCTTGATATTTCATTTTGCCTTCAACCTCGTTCTAGAGACTGCTCTATCTGCCAGCTAAAGCCTCACAGGGAGGAAGGGAGACTGTCAGGCAGGTGATTTTAGAAAGGAAGCGCTTATACTTATAATTGCCTTTCCTTTCATGTTTTGAATTTAGTACTTAAGCGACTTTCAGCCAAGGAAAGAAGCGGTGGTGCTTCTTAGCAGCCTGTTTCATTGTTTTGGTCTCTCTACCCAACCAGAGCCCTGAGCCTCTCATCTATGGAAGATGGCAGAGATACGAAAATGAGGACAAGAAGGAGGCAAAGGATCTAGGCCAGGAGAAAGACATGTTGACTCCTGCCACCCCTATCATGAGAAGCAACTGGCTGTTAACGTTGTTGTTTTGTCTGTCTTGGCAGCACAAGCCTTGCTCAGCATAGAAACGTCTCTGGCAGAAGCTGCACTTGGTACTTCAAAGCAGCAATCGAGACGGCTAACATGACGTTGAGGGGAGCGATGAGAAGATGGTGTGGGTTCAGGATAAACACTGGTAATACAGGAGATTTTCTGGCAAGCTACTCTGGAAGGTCAAGGTCAAGAGGGAGTGGGGGTCCGTTTTATGGGCTCCGAGAACAGCCACTGAACAAAGTTGTCTGCTGGTTCACGTGTCCTATCTAAGAACGTTGTTACCTTGGAAAAAGCAAGTTTTAGTAATGAAAACGATTTTAAGTGTATACGGAGGGGCACAAACAGAAAGGTTAAGTGAACAGTTTTTTCTACAATTAACTATATACAATATTAATTGGGTCTGGGCTATTCATTGAGTCATTCATTCAATAACCATGCACTGCCTCCCAGGTGTCGGACACTGAGCTCCATGCTAGTGTTACAACAGGGATGAAAACACACACACTCTCAGCTTTTAGGAAATTTCATTCTGATGGGGGAAATGGACATGAAAGAATCACAAATACAGAAATGAACAATGTTGCCGCGTGTATGATAATAATGTGGACTCTAAGGAAAGGTGATAGGAAAACGTGTCAGGTGTACTAAATCTGGCGGGCCAATGTTGGGCAAGGGGGAGTATTGTAGGCTGAGAGAAAAGTCTGTAATGGGCCCTGACACAGAACAGGCTGGCACACTGCTAGAAGGGAGAAAAGGGTCTAGAGGAGACTCACTGGGAAAACAGGACTCAGATCATCTAGACCATTGTAGGTCTTGTGACGGATTCTGCTCTTGACCTAAGAGCAGTGGGAAATTCCTCAAGAGTTTAAAGCACCACAGCAGGATCACAAATATATGTTTCAAATCTAAATTGAGAATTCCAACACCTAGCAAACTTGTATTGTGGGGACTGGTTTATGATTAATTGTGAAGATAAACGTAGAGGGTAAAGAATACATCTCTGTGTATAGTAAACTCTTTTATGCGCAAATTACGTACAAACACTTTAAAATCCAATAAAAGAATACAACTTATCATATTACGATGTTTATGTGTTTATTTTGTAAGACTTGAGCTTTATGAGCTTATTCCCATTAAACACCATAATGTCTGGTTTGTTTATCCTGGTGAAGGCTGCAGCCCTCTGATGTAATGTCCTTTAAATACAAAGACACTAGTCCATTCATCCACATCAGGACAGCATACATTTAGGGATGAACTTTTCAGTTAAGAGGGTCAAATTCTATGGGCTCATCTATACCCACAAATGGGTAAAGATGGGATTTACCATCTTAATCAGAACAAAGCTCCCTAGTTCCCCAGAAACTTAAATACTAATTTTGACTAAAGCTTCTCCCCACTTTCCTAATTAATATGACACTGGTAACCTCCTTTCAAACGCTGACTTACATAGGTTTGGTTTAAAAACCAATACACAACTATTTGAACTTTACCACATAGTTATAAAATCACTTATCTACATCATCACTTGAAAATCTAACACTTTGCCTCCCCTATGTGAAGCTGTGTCTCTGAGCTGTGAGCTATTATCAATATGCCTTAAAAATCACAAGAAAGTTTGATGAATTATTTAAATAAACTCGGTGCCACACAACCACGCGATAGTCTCTTAAACCACTGTCTCCCAAGATGATTTTATTAGGTTGATTTTTGAAATGTTCAATGAAAAATGCGTGCTTATGGATGAAGTTCCCACCGAATATGGTCCTGGGGTCAATATATCGATAAGAGAATACTGCAGATCTGATTTCTGATCACTCGCTCAGGGCCACCCTTTTCATCATACGTAAATCAATGCTTCTATGACACCCACCCTATGGTCAATTTCCTTTTGTGGGGACAAAGAACGATGTGGCCCTAACATACGACAAGTCTCAGAGCTGGGATAGTTCTAAGGATGGCTGGATAGCAGGTATTTGGCAAGTCATAATTACTTATGATAAAAAAAAAAAGGACATTATTTATTTGTCTTCATGGCATTTGATTTTGAAAATGAACATGGTTTAATGACTATCTGAAAACAAGGAGAGAAGATGATTCTGTGTTTCAATGAAATGTAGTCATTTCATTCCCCTGCTTAAGAAAAACTTCACTCAGTCCCCCAAACCTTTCAAACACCTAGGTGCATTGCTACCAACATAGCCCATGTCCTTTTCTTCTCTAGACCTCATGCTCCCTTGCGTTCTGCACACACGGAAGCTGCAGCGCTCTTCTGCACTGGCCCAGCCGGGCATCTCCCCATCAACCAGGGCATCATCCTATGTGGAGCATGTCTGTATTGTCCATCTTCCCTCTGTTCATTATTCAAAGCCCCCTGAGGGCAGAGGCCAAGTTCTATTTTTCTTTGTTCCCCAGCACTTAGTACGTAGTAGGTGGTGTTGCTGGAGACCGGAACAGCTCAAAATGCTCCTTATAGATGCACAAGCCCTTGGGCTAGAAATGTTGCTCAGTTATTGGTTATAACGGAGTGTTCACCAGCTCTTTGAACTACCTGAAGAGAGCAAAAGTTTTCCAGATAACCCACTCCAGATGCAAAGTTCTTTCTCCCTCCCTCACCTGCTGCTGCTAGGATAAGGTTTCTAACTCCTGCCGTCCTCCTCGGACCCAACTGTCGCGGCTCACATTTTTCAGAGTCCTCACCTGTGCCTTAAGCCATTTGATTCTGTACTGGGACTACCTGAGATAGAGGCGCAGACATCTCCCACTGCTCTTACAGATACAGCAGAGGTAATTAAGTCTGCCTGAGGTCAGATAAGACACTAGCAAGAGACAAGACAACAAACGTGTGTGACCTGTTTCCAGCTCAGGTCTCTCTCTCGTCCACTCAGATACTGAACGAGAACCTCCTCTGGGCCAGATTCTGGCCTGGGCCGCTGAGGGGACTGATAGCTCAGTGAGACCTGAGTTCTACCCTGGAATGAGACCTGTGACAAATGCCACTGGAGAATGTGCGGGAGTTTCAAAACTGAAAGAAAAATCACCACTCTTCTCAGAATTCTACAATATCGTTCAGGCTACACAAGCTGCCAACACTCTCTGCTGCCCAAGACTGTTCTCTGTAGCATATAAATCACATTAGACCTCAGGAAAGGACACAACTCCCATACTTCCCTGCATCCCAGAGCATCCCCCATACAGGAGGACACGTGATGTGACAGACCACATCTCACACCGCATCAGGCTCTGAAGCCAGTGCATGAGGGGAAACATCTATCACTAACACACTCTGGAAGATCCCTTATAACACCAGCGAAGTGTTCTTATGCAAACATATTCTCCTTCCCTCTCCCTCTCTGAGTCCTAGAGGGCCAGTTTTGCCTTCAGTATTGGAACAGATCGATTTTGTGCTTTGTTATTGTTCTTTTTTATTTTGAATTTTTAGTGTAGGACCTGATGAAGTAGTTCACATGTGTGCTGGGCACAGGGTCTATGAAAAACCCGTATCTCTGAAGACAAAAGTCATCCTTGGTGTGTTGAGATACTCAAACTGAAAAAGGCAAATACAAAAGGGGATTTTATTTCCCACACACTTCCATCTCAAACACACTGTAGGGCACGTGCTCGCTGGTGAGAGTGGTGAGCTGAATCCTTCCCTACTTAAACTATTTCTTTCTTTTACTTATTATTGTTGTTGTTACAATTTATTATTATTTACCACATGTGCAGAGTTGAACATAAATTCAGTAAAACATAGGCATGCTTTGTTTCCACTGTAAATTTTTAGCCACTAGCATAGACTAACTTAATAGGACACCTGCCTGAATAATGCTAAGTGCATGTGGCTTTCCATAAATATTCCTTAATTGTTATATCTAGCACCAGCTATATGCCATACACCTGCATTTAGTGCTGGGGGAAATGAGAGTCACCAACAAACCCCAAAGTATAGCACGAGAGAAAAATAGAAACAAAATCATTTCATTGCCATGTAAGAGTTGGACATAATAGGCAGGATGGACCTGGAGAGGGTAGGGGTTTAAGGAGATGACCTTCACCCCTAGGATGCTGCACACGACCCTTTCCTCCCCTGATTCAAGTGTCACCTTCCTAGCAAGCCCCTTCCTGCATCACCATTTAAAAGAGTCAACCCCCATTCTGCCACACACGCTCCTTTGCCTCCTCTTTGCCTTTTCCTCCCTAGCACTCACCACCTTCTGACCACATCTCTTATTTACTTGATTTTTGTCTTTCTCCTTCCATGAGAAGACAGCTCTGTGAGGGCAGGTATTTCATGTCTGTTCACTGTTGAATCTCAACCTTAGACCAGTACCCAGCACATAGTAGAATTTGGTAAATACTCAGAAGCCTTCCCGGACCACATTAAAGGGCTCTTCTGGTCCTCCTCGCTTTTCCTTCACAGCATTTATCAAGAAACTGAAGTGGTCTTTTTTTTTTTTTTTTTTTTTAAATTGTTACTCATTGTTCTTTTACCCCTCACTAGAACAGAAAGTTCATAGGAGCGAGTTGTCTGCTTTGTTCACTGCTGTGTCTCCAGCCCTTAAACAGAGCCTGGCCCTGCTCATTTATTCAATGAATTTCACTTGAGTACATGATTGTCATCATCATGATCACAGCTCATAGTTACTTAGCACTCAGCATATGCCAGATGGTTTTATCTGCATTCTCTTTCCAAATCCTCACAACAACCCTATGAGGTAGGCATTGTTATAATTCTTATTTTGTAGATGAGGAAACACAGATAGTAACTTGACCAAGATCTTAAACCTAGCAAAGAGAAGAGCCAGCAAATAATTCCAAGCCATCCAACTTGAGCTTTGCTTTAATCACTGTTCTGCTGCAGTGACACAAACAATGCTGTCGTCACTCTTGGGCTCCTGTGGTGGTTCCTCCCCCCGTCCCCCAACATGGTCATCTGCCCTCTCTATACCATCCTTGGCCACTGCTAGGACATCCTCCACACTAAAGCCAGAGTGACACTGTCAATAGCAAAACTGATCACCTCACTCTGCTTTAAATCTCTTCATTGGCTATCCGTTGGTAGAACTCACATTTTGGGGTCCCACCAGCAAAGTGATCGATATTTATAATAACCACTCTGGAAGGATGACATTGCCATTTCCAGAAAAATTGGAGACTATGAAGAACATGATGGATGTGGGAGAAATGCTCTACATTTGAGATAAGAAATAATGAGAAAAGGCTTATTTGATTATAACAAACTGGAGTTTATCAGTAGTTCCAGAAATATTTATGCAATATCTAATCAGAACCAGTAAGGTAGATGTGTTAAAATGGATATTCCTGGGCCCCACCCTGTCTCATTAATTCAGAGTCTCTAGGGATAGGGTCAGGAAATCTACATTTTTTTAACAAGTAATCTGGGTACTCCTTTGACATTCAGGGACCTAAATCTTTTCAATTCTAACATATAGACAAGTACTTACATGTTGGGCAATATTATTTAAACCATCAATGTCAAGACTAAGACCTAACCAGCTTTCTTTAATGACCAATGAGAACTCTCTTGTTCAACAATAATGTTATAGGACTCGTGGATTCAAACCTGTCCTAACTCGTCAGTTTTCAAAACTGTCCAATGCTTGAGTGGCTCATGCCGCCTCACAGGAAGCTGAAACTACCACATCCGGTAAAATCAACTTACTTATGCCAGGGCAACAGTTTTATTATATGTTCATTCCAAACCTTAGTGCTTTTTTTCCCTTAAAATATAGCATCCTGCCAAGGCTACAAGATAGAGAAAAAAAGAACAACAAAACAAAACCCATAAACCATGTCCGGCCCCTAGCAGGGGCTTGACTTCTGAGCTCATGCTGGGTGGGATTCAAAGGAAACAAATCTATCCAGGTCTCTTGCATTCCGACAGACCCCTCAAAAGGTGAGAGATGAGCTCTGTTAATGGGGAGTTCAATGCTCATCTAACCACCATCCCAAGACGGGCTGGTACTTTATCAGGCTTCCCTGACATTATCAGAAGTGGTCTGAACATTATCAGATGTTCATCTCTGGACATGGGATGATACTTGCTCCTGAAGATGAACAAGGAGGAAGGTTCTCACCAGGTGAACTTCCCTGCCTCCAGCTGGGAAGGGTCTCCACGGCACAAAGCAGCAACAGGATGGAGCACCAACATTAAATCTCTGCTCAAGACTCTAACTGATTTTTCCTTTCCTTTAACATATTTTCAAATGAATTAACTTGTGCAAATGACCCCAAAAATCTGTTTTCCTCCACAAAATGTTCAAAACAAACAAACAAAAACCCCTTGATCAAATAAAAGTCAAACAGTCCTGAGAGCTGCTTGGAAAGACACGGTGTTTAACCATGGTGCCATACCAATTTTCTAACCTAAGCCGTGGTATGTAGTTTAACAATTTCTTTTGAAATTTCAGAAATGTAAGTACCGATTTTTAGCTCTGATGTTCAAGTGCTTCTATATAAAAGAAAATGCTCTACCCTATATAACACAAGACAGAAATTAATGGTGCTTTAGAAACAATGACTGTGTATTGCAATATCCAAAGAGATCTACAGGAGAAAGCAACATATTTGTAGAAGAAAAGAGCCAGAGAAATACATTTTTCAACATTTCATAGGTATGAAGATAATTTTTCACTACCCATATTGAATTAGCAGTCCCATCACATAAATAACCCTGGCCAGATGCAATGCAACAAATTAAGGAGAAAGAAAAGTGAGATTATTCAAGGTCAGTAAAGATTACTTAGCACTCACTAAAGTGAAACAAATGAAAATAGGGAAAACGATTCAAATTTTGAAGGTTTCCATCTTTCCAGACTGCATTTCAGTTTTCTAATTATAAATGAAAGCTTGGAAGTGTAAAATCACTAGGTTATTTATTCCCAATAGAAGTTTCTAATTTCCTTACAAGTTCTTAGGATTTCAACTCTATACTAAGCCAAAGGGAAGACTGTTTTCTCCACCCCACCCAGATTCCAAAACTCCACTGTGGACCCTCTCAGCCATGAAGCATGCAATGACCCTCAACTCAAGACTCTCTTGAACATGCTGACAGAATCTGCCAATACATAGAGTAAGAACAGCAGGGGGAAGCAGCATTCCCTGGGATTTAGAAAGGCCCCATTGGTCAAATGAGAATAGCTAAAGCTGTTTAAGATACCAAAACCAGTACTTCACTTAGACTCTAAATTCTTAAGCGAATGTGAAAGACAAAGAAAACAGGTATTAATGCTAGCATAAAAATGTTTTTGAAATTTAGTGTTTATTTGTCAAATACCAACTCCTTTTTTTTTTTTTTCATTCCTTTCTGTTTCTGATCTTTGGAAAAACCACATCAGTATCAAATGTCACTTAGTTCTTATTCAAACAGAGGAAAGCAGACACAGCGGCTGCACCCGTGACTTAGGTGACCTGGGCCCTCAGTAAAAACCAACCTCTATAAATCACCAGATGTAAGCAATTGGGTAGTGATCATTTTAATTAATTGAACAGCTTTCCTGAAATTTACTGTATAATTTTAACCCTCACGACACCTTTCTCAGAAGCAACCAACAATGGTGGGCTTTTAACTTGTTTAAGGAAGAAAAACATTTTAACCTTGGTGGCTTAGGTATATTTTTAAATTATTCAAGATTAAGGTGGAAAGCTACTTAAATTTTAGAAATAAATGCTGCACATTCTAAATGCTACCCTTAAGTGCCGAAAGTCAAAATTATTCCAAAACATATCCAATGCGTGACTATAAACATGTTATCTATCCTAAAAATACAGAAAATTTAGCACAATTTTATTTGAAAGCTCATCTTTGCAAAACAACATGCAATGGTATTTATAACTTCAATCACATACTTAATTTTAACTGTATAAAGCTGATATTTTGATTTGATGTTTCTGAACCTCGATTTCTACTATAGGTACCACACCTAAAAGAGAATACTCCAGTGCCTTATTACCAACTCCCACTTCCTCTCACAAAACAACTTCGATCACCCTCCACTAGCAACTGTGTAATACCTAATCCACAGATCCCATGCCAACCGCTGAGTAATAACCAGAATTAGTCCTAGTCTGCAGGACATAATCAAACCCAGGTCTCTATGAGGCGAAGGCAGCTTCTCTGAATCTGGGATACCAGTTCACCCATGACAGCAACATGGAAAGTGTGTTGTTAAAATGGTACTTAAAATTTAGGAAAGAAAGGGGCTGGAAAACAAATCAACCAATTTAAAAAAACCCTTCTCCATTATCTACAGAAGGAAGTATTCATATTTTGCTCGTAAGACCTTTATTGTAGCCCATATGGAATTGTGGAACTGCTACCCACGGTCCCTGCAAACACACATGCAAAATCATGCCGACGTTCACTTACAAGGACAGAAGTGTAATATTGGCTGAGACTGGTCCTAGATTTGGAATGGTCTCCAATTCATTGTTGTTTAGTTTCCTTTAAATGGCAAAACAAAACAAAACACAGAAAAAAAAAAAAGCTGATTAGATCATCTGTAAATCACAGAGATGAAAACTTTATAAAGTTATTTAAAAATACTTCCCAAGTTAAAAGTTTTTTAATTAATTTATTGTAATCCAAATGTTCTTTACGGTTCAATAGCATCTTTTATTCAAATCTCAAATAGAAAGTAAGACTCACACTTCTCGAAGGTTTTGAAGGTGGCTCATGAAATTTGCCTCGATGAAGGACAATCTGTTGTGACTCAAGTCCCTACGAGAAAACAAAAGTCAAGTTGTAAGTAGTTTCCAAAAATCACTAATAGTGTTTAATGATGGGCAAGACAGAATGGATTTATGAAACACCTCTATCGACTATAGTGACAAGAAAGAATTGGTTCATCCTATCCCCAAATTAGATGGCAACCAAACTGCCCAAATCAAAGTACACATTCTGAGGACAAAATTAGTTTAGGAGACTGGCAGATTCAAGTGCTTTAAGCCCACAGATTTTTAGGAGATGTTTTTTGGCACAGGGTGAACAGACCTTTTGTGAACCGCTTGTTTTGCTTCACCCTCCTCCCCATCCCCTACCATCTCCTCACCTCCAACCTGATACGATGAAGTCATGGCCTATGAAAAGTGGTTAATTAGGCAGGCTGCTGAAACTCAAACCTCTAAAGAAACCTTTTTATTATTATCATAAAATTAAGCATCAGTGTTCTTATTACAGGCAAACAAAATAGAAATTGCTTTTCACACATATTTGTTTCTCTGGGTTTAGGCAACAAATTACTTAAGGTGTTATTGTGTGTGTATGTGTTGAGAGTCGAAAACAACAATTCTGCTTTCCTGAATTCCCCAAATCTCAGTATCTGATAATATAATGTATAATTTAAACCACATAAACCACCTACAACGTAGGCTATACAGGAACGATCCGATTTCTTTGCAATCATTAAATAAGTCTGCTTCTGAGCCTTCATCTAACTTAGTAACAATTTCCGTAAGACATCGTTATTTTTAGAAAAAGCAAAACAAAACTCCTACATATACGATATCCTAGACTAGGCCATCTCGGCATTTATGACTCCACGATATTAAAGAAAGCCCAGTAAATATTTGTTTACATTCCTTTATGTGTTGACCCACTGAGTGCATGCCTGCCATTTGGTGAATTGAAAGTGAAATGCCTGGAACAGCTACTGAAAACCAAACTTACAAACAGTACGGCTGAAAGCTCTCCGCCCCCAAAGAGGTTTACCAACCCTTACCAAATGAATTTTCAGTGTTTAAAAATGAAGGCTTTTAACCAGAGTTTTAGAGAACCAAACTGGACTGGCGCAAAGCATGAACCAAAAATGAAAGGCAGAAAAATCACATCCAGAGAAACATAGTGTAACTTCGTCTAGTCTACAAAGTTAACAATTAGAAATCAGGGATCCTTTTAGTCTTTGCATGTTTGTTTTGAGAATAAACCTGGATTTCTCGATTTCACCTAAAAAAAAAAAAAAAAAATCTGCAAAGGTTTTATTTGCAACATGTTTGCCTAAAGACCTACCAGACAGTAACAGACATGAGTAGATTTGTTCTGGTAGAGTTATAACATGAAAAAAAATCTGGCACAGTCTTTAAACTATAAAAATCCTGCAATTACAACCACTGCTGTGCATGCTCACCACGCTGGAGCCAGACACTTTCCCTCCCAGCCCAGCTCACGTCCGTCTGGAGTTCATCAAGAAACCATTGAGCCCAACAACTCATGTTAGGATTCAAACAAAACCTGTGTGCTTTTAGCACCACAGACAGTCACAGATTTCCCACAGGGTTTCAGAAACAACCAGCAAAAAGAGTCCTTCACCTGGGAGGTAGCCTGAATCAACAGAAAGTCTCATTTGGATCCACTTAACAAAAGAACACTGAACCAGCAGAAATCTGCATCCCCTATTGTTTCAATGTTTAAAAGGAAAAGGGGAACTGATCTTGCATTTACATTTAATACAGGTGGTTTTCTTTTTAATTAGAAAAAAACAAAAAGTGCACTTCGCTTCATTTTAAGGATTATTTTGTAAGGCAATCCTATGAGAAAAGAGTGTTTAACTTTTTTTTTTTTTCAACCAGTAATGGTACGAGATCTCCAACAAAAGACTTTTAAAATGAGAAACTGCCTTCCGAGAAGTGTGCACATGCTGGGACCACTCATTTCTGATCCAGAAGCGGGAGCTGGCAACCTTAAATATTTTAGTTATTGCAACACACTTCCATTCCTGAGTTTTGTGTACTATTAAAACCACATTATGTGGGAGAAAAAAAATCACCTCTTAAGTGACTTTTACTGCTAAATACTTAAAGCCGTGAAACTTTTAATGTGTCTAAATTTAGATTTAATACACTTTATGTTTCAGAAATGATTACTTTCCAGTTAAAGGATGTCACATTTTCCTAAATCTTCCCTATATTGTTTTTATGGCTAGACCACATTAAAAACAAATAAAAGTTGTACAATGTCGATATTTTCTTAAACCCATGGGAACGTTCAGTAAGAAAAGCAGATTCTTCATTTTCAGAGTTCCATTTATGAACATCTTCCCCAGGAAATCTTTTCAAAGAACTTTGTGTAGTGAGGTTAATAAATGGGATAAGTGGTAAGGCGGGGAGGTGTTAACTATTTACCTAGAACTCAGTTGGCCAAATGCTGGAAAATCAAACTCTACATGGTAGAAACAAATGTCTTTCCTCCTGCACATTATCAAGCGAATAAATATATACGAAAATAATTAATTTATAACATTTGGTTCCAGCCATCATTTTGTTCCTTTTAACATTTGGAAATCTGACTTCCAAGTCAAATTTTAAAATGCAAATCCAGCACAGCTTCTTAATCAATCCCACTGGGGCCTGCAGAGCTGCTAATTCAGCAGAAATCTGGAAAGCTGAAAAACAAGCAGCCAGGCTGTAGCTGTTTTAAGACACTGATCCAAAGTGACTCATAAATCAGCCTGCTATGTTCAAGTTTTAGTCTGGAAAATATAGAAAAACAGCTGTGAAAACCATAAGGACCATGACCCCCACCCCAGCCCCAATTCTGGTACCGACCAGACGATTTATAACAGGCGAACACTAAAGAAGCCACAGCAGCAGAAAGTACCTTTCGGACTTTCGCCTCAGCCCAGCTCATACAAACATTTCTACGTGATAAGATAAATAATTCTGAAATTCCAGTGAGATTTTAATATATTAAGCTCTCACTGGCAATTGAGCAACTTTTCCCTCTTTTGGCTAAGTAACATATTCCAACAAGCAACTCCTTTTTGGGTTCAGAACTCTTTGTAAGCACAAACTCAAGTCTGCCTTTAAAGGCAGTTGTAAGCAAAGCTTCAAAGTTACTGTTTTAAAAGCCACTTTCATTAAAGTATTACAAGTCACTTTTTGAAAGGAGAACTACAATATTATTTTACAGCTCCAACTATTTAATTTTTGACACGTGAGATTAAGGCAATAAGTTACAACTAAAGAAAGTGAAAAAAATACATGCACACGTATATTAGAAAAATTAATTTTTTTAATTTGCAAATTCAACAAATGAAACAAAAGATAAAGTTTTCTTGAATGGTGCTCTCATAAATTAGTCCTAAGGCAAAGGTTTACTATCTTAATTACCCAAGGAAAAGTTAAGATATGGGGAAAAAACAGTATGTATTTTTCTACTTATTTCTGAACTCAGAAACAGCCTACGTAAATACTTTTACAATTATGTAAAATTTAAGAAACAGCTATCTTATGCCTCTTGTTCCAAACACCGAGTAACAGAGACTTAAAGCCCAATTCCACGTGTTTTTCTGCCTCTTTCAAAGGTGGAGAGAGGAGACCTTTAGAGCATTAGGCACAAACAAAAGAAACATTTACAATAAAGAATTTAGACCACATGGTTTAGTGACAACTACAAAGTTGGTTAAAAGTCACACAAGTACAAGAATGACAGAGCTGTCCAATGAGTGATCACAGTGGGGCTTCTGACAACAGACCTAGTGCTTATTTATACAAGTGGAACTTATTTTCACATATATTTAAGGAATGTGGACTTGTATTGAGACAATTTACTGCTGGAGGAAATGTAATTAAAGATTGTGCTAACCAAATAAACTGTAATTTGTTTTCAGTGTGCCACCAAATTATCTGCAAAACAAAATCCTTAATTAAGTCAGCTACTTTTAAGACAATATTTAAATAGGTATCAAAACCCTTTTGGTTTAACTCAACCTCTAATCAAGACTAATAGTTATTTTATTTTAAGACACCCAAATACACACAAAAAATATATACTGTACACTGGGCATGTATACATACACTGGGCATGATCCAGTAAGCTACTTGACAATGAGAAACTACTAATATAAGCTAAATTTGGTGAATCATTCAAGCATTTCTAAACACACCCCAGGAAGAGCTATTCATTTTCTTTTTCTTATCTCTCTATTATTCATACATGTTCACCTCCAGTCATTCAAATGTTCAGTTCCATATGTTGTCAATAGAGCCATTCACATTTCATGAATAAGGCAGCATGACCTCCACAAGAGGCAATTGAACAGAATTAGCCACAACTAATTGAAAGTCTTCTGCTTCAGGTTAAAGCCCTTATCTCCTTCTTCAATTATAAAACAAAACCAAAACCAAAAAACTATTAAACAACACATTCCATGATAAGAGATTAGAAAATCTAAAACTCTAATTCCACTTTTTTATTAAGCTAAGGTTTATTAACACAAAGAATATGTTTTTGATGGCTAACCATCCCACAATTCACAAGTAAAGATTCTGATTAGCACAATGATTTAAAAACATAATTTCTTAAACTATGGAACCAAATTTCCTACTTAGGAAATTATTATTAGGATTATTAGGATGTTAGGATAGTCTAGCAGAATTGTTTTAAGAATGTAGAATTTCCATTGCAATTCTGCTAGGCCCAAATCTGAGGGTTAAGGATGGACTGCACTTTATTTCTTTTAGACAACTTTTTTTTTTTTTAAGAAACACAACCTCTAATTGTTCACATTTTACACAAGTCCTCCAATTTTAACAAAACTAGGGCTGGGAGAGAATAAGGAGATGACATTTGGAAAGAATCAGCCTTTCCAACTAAACTACATTTTCTATCTTGTTCTTCCACGCAGTTGGCAGTGATTTCAGGTTCTCAGACTTCACAGCTAGCATCCAAAAACTTGCGTAACAGCGCCCAGTCCTCTCTCCTAAACTGTTTGCTGAGTAGCTACAGAAATCACGCCGTTCGTTCTGAAAACTCTAGTTCCTTTCCTTCCATATCTACTGATTAGTTTCGCCAACTTCTTACCGGAACCAGGATGTGTTACAAATTGGTTGAAGCTTTATGGAATTTCCTATCGTGAAATTAAGCACAGGGGAGAGAACAAGACGATGTCTACTATAGCTTGGACAGTGACCGAACTCTGGTGAGGAGGCTTCTCAAACGAAAGGAGCTCATTCAATTACTAGTTTAGAACAGTAAAGGGGGCCTGAATGAGTTAGAAACTGTAGTTGAGTCCCAGGATTTTACACTCCGGGAGAACTGCGAACTCTAGTAACCCGTAGATTGCCACCTCTCCTGTCCCGCCCTCGCAGGGGCGCGCATTTGAATCCCCTTGGCAGACTCTGGGCTCAGGACGTTGACTCTACTCCTCCGAGTTGTCAGTGGCTCCTTTCCCTCGCCCACCTGCGGCCAGGTGGGGCAAGCCCAGGGCCCACTGCGCGGCCCGCTAGGCACGAGGGCAGGGCAACTGAGGCCTCGACGGCTCCTTTTCCATCTCCACCGAGCGCCGCTTGAGGCCTGAGTCAGGAGCAACTGCCCTAGAAAAGGCAACCACGCGCCCAGCGCCCGGGCCCCTCGCGACTCTCGAGCAGCTCCCCCTCTGCCCTCAAGGAGACTACTTACAGGCGAGCGATCCAGGGCGGGAGGGATTCGGGAAGGCGTGCCAGCCGCTGGCGGCTGCAGTCCAGGAGGTCCCCGAGGCACCGGCAGGGAGCGGGACACAGGCGCTCGGCGGCTACCCCGGAAGGCTGCCCCAGTGCCCCCGGGCCGCCGCGACCACTGCCCTCGGCCGGGCCCAGGCGTCCCAGCACCGCACCCAGCAGCAGGAGTCCCAGTGTCACCGACCGAGCGCGGAGCGTGGGTCCGCCCATCGCGCTCCTGCGGCCTCTCGCTCTCCCCCGCGCTCCGCAACCGACGCGCGCTGGGGGCCCGGCACAAACTTGCAGCGGAGAGTGGCCGCCCGCGCTCGAAGCCGCGTGCGCGCGCCCTTGTCCTGGGCTCCCCGGCAAAGTCCTTTCTTTTACGGCCAGCAGCTAAGCCCTTTCATGCCCCGGAGCAGCGAGAGGGAAACCAGAGAGGACGGCCAGCTGCGGCTGCTCTGCAGCCGAACCAGCGTCGGCGCCCCTGAGTCCCTCTCGCCCGCGAAAAAAACTTTTTCGCCTCCTCCCCGCGGTAGTGCGCAAAGTCCCGGCGCTGCGGAGCCGGGAGGCGGGGCGTGCGGAGCCGCCGAGCGTCCATTGGCAGGTCCGGCGCGTCGCCCCGAGTCCACGTGACAACAACAGGGCTCCAGACCCCGGCGGGAGCGCGGGAGAAAGTGGAGCTGAGATTGTAGGAAATTCAGAGTTATATTTTCCAGCCTCTGCGGCCAGCAGTCTCCACTATGTCCTGGGAAACATATATCAAATGGAGTGGAAGAGAAAAAGGGAGTGTGCAAACAGCTGAACAAAATTAGGCCAGCTTTCGGAGTTGGAGGTATTTTGGCGGACGTGAGGGGAGGAAAGTTAGCTCTGTTAGCAGGAAAACTTTAAATTCCAAATTAAAAAAAAAATAGAAATTATCCTACCATCCATAGATGAGACAGTGGTTTCAGTGAAAATACAGTTGTTCTAACATTAATATTGGTCGATTTTTCCCCGTATATATCGGCTCAAAAAATAAAAACAATAAAATGTAAAAGTTGTTGGAAATGGTATATTGCGTTACAAACAGCCAGCCTTAGTGCACTGGATAGAGCTGTGGGGGAAATTATGAGAAATGACCTTCTAATAAGTTGTGATGGCAATCATAGAGTGTATGCAATAGCTAGAAATAATAAAAATAGTCACAGTTATTTCAAGGCAAAATGAAAACTAGGACTTTGAGGGAAAAGATTAACATAGGCACCGTGGTCTACCTGGGCTTTGATGACAAATTCTTACTGAGAATGCTACCAGGCTAAAAGTACTTGTCCATCCGCCTGGTGTGGGGGTGGGAGGTGGATTCAGGCATATGGGACTTCTCCAGTGAAGTCTGTGTTCTAACTTAACTCTTGCAGGTGATTGAGGCCGCAGGATTTTGGAAACCGCAGAGTTCATCTGTGAATACCCTGCTCCTGTAGGTGAGGATATATACCCAGAGAAAGTAACTAACTGGTTTGTGGTAAAAAGAGGAAGCTTATTTTAAAATTCGACTTCTGCAGTCATTGTTTCTTATGCTGTCTGCCAAAGCATTTGGTAGGGGCTGTTTAAACTGTTCATTATTGAGGAGTAGAGATAATTTGTAGAGTGGAGACTTTAACTCCAATTCCAGTGATTTTTAATTTTCACTGTAGCAAATCACTTGTAAAAGCACTCCCAATCTTGAAGGAGACAAAAGACTCACTTTGAAGGTGAAGAACATTTTAGATATGATATCCCATCTTCTTCCTTCCAGCTACTGCTAGTGTCAACTCCACCACTTTTTTTTTAATGTGGTTCTTTTTTTTTTCTAATATTTTATTTATTTATTTATCAGAGAGAGAGAGCGAGCACAAGCAGGCAGAGAGGCAGGCAGAGGCAGAAGCAGGCTTCCTGCCGAGCAAGGAGCCTGATGTGAGTCTCGATCCCAGGACCCTGGGATCATGACCTGAGCTGAAGGCAGCTGCTTAACCAACTGAGCCACCCAGGCGTCCCACCACTTTTTTTGATGATGTACAATTAGGAAATATTTATAATGATGGCACCTCGGTTTTGAATGATCATTCTGCCTGCTTGGAGTCAAGAAACAACATTCATGCTATGGATTTTCCAGCTCAGTCTTCTCCATCTATTTCATGTAAAGAAAGTCAGGCTTAGTACATTGGAGTTTTTAAAAAGAAGTATGCCACTATACACATGCCTTTATGTATAAGTGTGGTGACTTGCTAATTGACATATCACCCATATGACAGAAATAGTCAGAAATGGGCTACCATTTTGAGGAAGTTTGGCTCAGTTTCTTTCCCCATTTTTCACTTTCCTTATTTCATTTTCTGTGAATTTTATTCACACCTCTGTGCTGATATTTCCCATATCCATATTTCTGGCTCACATCTTTCTCCTAAACTCTAGACTTACATATTCAGCCATTCATAGGTCATCTCACGCTGGATATTCAAATGTAACATGTCTAGAATTAAATTTCATCACCCCTGAGCCTTACTCCTTTTCCTCCTGAGTTCGCTATCGAGGAATGATACCTCCCTCTATCCCGATGTCAACTACTTCAGAAACCTCATTCACCCTTAATATTTCCTCATTGTCACCATCACCTCTACTATCAATTAGCAAGTCCTAATGAAGCTCGCAGCTAAGTGTATATCTCCTCTCCATCTCCATAGATGCAATGCAAACTGAGACCACCATCAGCTCTTGCTTGGATTACTGCTATAGCCTCCTTCCTATCTGGCATTGCAGTCTTTTCTCCACAGTGCACTCGACATGATAAGCCAAAAGCTCAAATCTGAGCCTGTGACTCAAAAGCCTAATTCCTACTGTTCTCAGAGTAAAGTTTAAATTCTCTAGCATAACATGTATTTGGCTTCTACTCACCTCTTTAATTCATTTTATTTAATCCTGTTCCTTTTACTCTAGGAACTACTGACAGTTCTTTTCCCATGCTGCCCTCATTGCCTTTGGCTCTCTTTCATCCCCTGGGGCCTATGTCTCTCTTCTATCTGGTTGGTTTGGGCTTCAAATTAAGCATTCCTCTTTTTGAAGAAGGCTTCCTTGAATCCTAGTTTAACTATCCCTCACAGTTCCAGCACATCCACTATTCACTGGAATGTAATTGGCCATTTTTACTCTGCTACTTCCTAGATAATGCTTAGAATTTACATATAATCATGTTTCCTGTATATCCTTTAAGGATTTTAGCATATTTGTGATGTTAATTAAGTAACTTAAAATTTCAGTACCTCAGTTTCTCCATCTGTAAGTTGGGAATACAATAAAAAATTTAAATTTAAATTAAAAAATCTGATTTCTATTACAGTTCACTGGATTAGCTGTCACTCTCTATTCTCTCTGTAAGATTTATTGACTAATACCTATGAGTAGCTGAAACCTAGACCCAACCGGCCCCTCCCTAGTACATCCTTTACATGTTTGCTCCTTCCAATAGGATGTTGATCCGTAGTAGTTCCAGGCTTTTTATATCTATAATTACACAAGTGAATTAAATATTATGTTAACCAAATCAAGTGCAACGAGAAGTAGCTTTATTCCTTGTAATGAATAATGAATTTGATAGCTTAATGATAGCTAATGATGAATTTGAAACTTGGGAAAGATTCTTAAAAGGTAATTGCTAAAACACAGTGCTATCCGATTAGATATGGACAAGACAATTGAATAACTGGGGAGAAATTATAGATTAGGAGATTTCTTCACACAGATTGCTTTGCAAGCATCTTAAAGTTCTTATTTCACTTCAAAGTAATTGTAATTGGGAATCAATCAGCAGAGGATGTTTTATGGATGTGGCTTATGCTTGCTCAGAACTTCACATGGTCATTGGGAGAGCTAACTATGATGACATGAAATGGTTTTAGCACACATTAAGTATGGCTATTCTCCATCTCAATATGACCTCAACGATTCAGTCAAGAGAAAGAGGAACTAGTTCTACATGGGAACTTTAAATCATTGTACTATTTTCCCAGATTTTTCAAACCCTTTATGAACCATAGGACAGAACTTCCTTGGGGTGGCTACTGAATGAGTAGGTTCCTCATACCCCTGTGCCACTTCTTTTGTAGGTATGTAGACCTACAAAATAGTAGGAATGGAGGGAGAATGTTGGGAAAGATGGTTTGTAGTAGAGGTGGAAAAGGAACATAAAACTCTGTTTAATCTCCTCAAATTTATCAGTGGATAACAGTGGTCCAGGAACAGTTTTAACGTGTCATTGAATTCTCCGATCTTCTTATGAGGTAGTTCATTTGTGTACACATATACATACCCACTCAGACACACACACACAAATACAGTAGTATCAAATGTTGATTTTCCGTTCTCATGGCTAATCTCTCATAAATAAGGATTTAGTGTGAAGGAGCCAGATTCATTTTGAATGGAGGTCTTTTAACATTTGAATTAAAATGAGATCAAGTGCTGGATTTCTGTACTCCTTCAGAGGTTTACACTGGTTAACTGGGTAGTTGAAAACTGACTCTATTGGAAATGACCTAGATCACACCAGTTTCTCATTAATAACTTTGTCCTGGTGAATGGCAATTCTCATCCGTTTTTCTAAAACAGGCTTCTGTCGCCCATTTTGTGGTTAGGGTAACCCAGCCCCAGTTCTCTTTTCAGTTTTCCTGTTTTTTTTTTTTTTTCTCTCTCTCTGGCAAGTGTGAGACTTTCTTATCTTGAGTGTTGGCAAGGGCAATGACTCACCGATAAAAAGTAATAGAGGTGCTAAGCTGTCAGTTTTAACATCCCAGGGCAAGAATGAAAGCTAAACACTCAGTACTTGCTTTATCATTACAATGAATGACACAGTTTGTGTAAGTGTGAACTGTGAAAAGGGAAAAGAGATAAGGCAAAGGAGGAAGAAAGGCACAAAAAATCCCCAGATAATGATGCCAAAAGCAAATGTTGCTGTACTCTGTAACCTAACCATATCTTTTCCCATTCATTAAGGCATTTTAGAAGAAATAGATAACCCTCCTCTCTCACAAAAAGTGCAATGCTTTACTCAAAAAGCAGGAGAATAGAATCTTACTTTATAAAAGCCCTGCTATGAACATGTCCTAACTCTTTAGAAAATAGTTAGAAAAATGAAGATAACCACCCATCTGTTTCTCTCAAGTCGGCCAACTGTGTGATATTACTGTAATTGAAAACAAACAATGTTATCTAAACATTTTATTCATTTAACCACAAATTACACATATGCTATCTTTTATTTTACCCATTTCTCAAGTCACCCACTAGGAAAAATGTGTGCTCTGAGCAGAATTCATATTGTAGACAGAACTGGATACCCTGGAAATCACCTAGGTGTAGCCAGGAGCCACTGGGAGCTGGGAGCCCTGACGTGGGGGTTGGGAAAGGGTGAAGGCTCAGGGCTATGACCTCTTCCAGATTCTTCTCAGTGGTGTGTCCTTCCCCATCAACAGATCCTTTCAGTGGTCTCCAGTTTCTCCATTCCTTTAAGGACTTCAGGGCACGTTCTCTTCTTTCAATGTCTGTTCCCTTCTTTTTCTGTAGCCAGCAGTATTACTAAGACCCTACTGAGAATCTCAACACATAAAAATAGCCCACCCTGTCAGAAATGCAGAAATCCAAATGATGGAGAGTTTGTTATGGAGGATGCAAGGTAGTCAGAAGGCTGACAAGGAGGTCATATGCACTGTAGCTTTGGCGTACATTACCTCATGGTGTTGGTCTGTAAAACAGGTGAAGACTGACTCATTGCTAAACAGTAGTATCGCGTGACTGCAAAGTCCTGTGTGGATTCTAGTTCCTGTTAGTTAACTCCCACATTGCTGTTTTCAGGGAGATAAAGTAAGTTCACTACAGAAACATTCTGCTGCTGGAATTTTTGACCAATGGAATGTTGGAATTAAGGAAACCCTCAACTATTCGTCCTAAGGAAAATAATATTTAATTTTACGATGGAAAACAAACAGAACATTTTATAACCTTAATATAAAATCCTTAATCTATGTGTTATGACAGCATACTGTACATATCGTGAGATTTTTAATAGGACTTTTATTATGCCATCTCAAAAAGTTACTGCATAACTCAATTTGTTATGATTTATGCCATGAGGTCAAAAAGAATCATTAGGCATATTTACTGAAAAGACTCATATATCCCTTCTGGGAGCTTTTCTACAGAATATTTTTCTTCCACTTCTTGGATGAACAGTTGGCCTATATACTATTCCAAGAATTAATTTGCATTTCCAAACCGTGAGAGTACTTATAAATGGGTTATTTATTGCTTTTATTTACGGATTCATCCTCTTACACTCTTGATGTTTACCCAGGTCTATCAAATTATTAAGGTGACTTTGTTATGAATATTCTCCAAATCAAGTGCCCGGCATTAAAACTCTGCTTCTATGCCTAAATATAAGGATCTCTATCAAGCTACAGTGTTTACTATGTCATTACGCATCAGAAGTATTCTCAAATAGAGAAAGAAGAAGAATTTTGGTTATATGGGGTCAGCTTCAACGTGACACTGTGCTCCTGTCATAGTAAAAGCAGAATAAATACTTTTGCTCTAAAATCTTAAGTTTTTAGCCCAAAGCTTTACACATTTCTATTATGTTTATACATATATACAGAAAGATTCCCTTGGAAATACATACGTAGAGCTCGAAGAAGCTTTCAAGGGCACCTTACTTATCCACTTGCCCCGGCAGAACCATGTCTGCAGCAGGCAGCCTCCTCCGCTCCCAACAGCAATTCTTTCAGACTCGAACACCTTTTTCAGTCAGAGCATTCGTCCTTACAGCCCACATAAATAAATTCCTCCTGCTCTCTTGCTATCATTTGAGCTTTTCTGCTTCTTCTGGGCAAAATAGAAGCAGTTTGCAGAAATATTTCTTAGTTTTCTTCTTTGTGAATTAAATAATTGCAATTCTTTCTTTCTCACAAGCACTACTGTTCCTCTATCTTACACCCTCATGAGGATCAAGAATGCCTCTTTTCTGGTTATTTGCCTTGCGTAGGTGAGTGTGGCAAAGAAGTATAGAGATTCCTGGGACCCCACAAGTGAGGATATTTAAGCCCTGTCAAGCTTTCACTATTCTTACAATTTTGTTAACATTTGCTGTATGTTCCTTTATTTATTACTTACTACCACCCTGTATGATATCACCCCCATGTTGCAGACAGGAAACTGAGGTATGGAGATGCTAAAGAATTTGCCCATGTGGGAGCTGGGTTTGCAACCCAGTCAATCTTACTCCATGGTGCACCCTCTTAACCACTATGCTACACTGCTTTCCACTAGAGTCAGAAGAAGCAACTTTCCAAAGCCTGCCTAAATGCTCCAGAGAAGGGTTTCTCCTTGGTAGATTGGAATCAATAGGGGAAACATGCATGGAATTTGTGTGGTAATTTTTGACAGTGTCTGACTATAGTCATTGCCTCTCCTTTCTTTTCTTCCTACTCCCCTCCTTTCTGCATTGATCAAAGTTTAGGAAAAAATAATTTGTCTTTATGTAGATGTATAAATCAGTCACCTTACCTTCTGATTCATAAAGGTTAATATCCCTGCCCAGTATCAGAGTGTTCCTTGAAATCTAACCATTAGAGATTAACTATGGGTTCAGATATGACCGGCTCCCTAAAGTTCTCTTCTGCAATGTCAATACACCCTCACCTCCAGGAGTGTCATGTAAGGTGTCATGGCATTTTAGAGTCAGTGTTCTATAAAAGTCCAAATGGCTTGGAGGAGAACCTAGGTGGTTGCTAATCAGAAGAGGGTAAAGATGAAGAAAAGGAGACAAGCTTGGCTTTCTTTACAATTCTGTCTAGGGCTGTACCTAATTAGGGGAATCATGAATGGATATATTTGTCTGAGAAGCCCAGAGAAAGGAAATATTAATACTAGAGATTATATTTCAGGTGTTGAGATGCTTTATATGTGGTAGCAGAATTTTCTTTCAGCTTTTGGTTTATTAGGTAATGCTAATTTTTATGCTTTTCTAAGTCTTGTACAATGTATGGAGAATTTTTCTTCAAGTGTCCCAAATTGGCTAGTTTTGAATTCTGGTTTCCCAAACAACTTTTTTTTTTAAAGGGTGACCTTCAAGTCCATTGCCCCAGGAACATCTCAGAAGCTTCCTTTCTCTAGGGGACTCTGTGTAAGTCCTCTCAGTGATGCTTGAGCTACAGTCTTTCTGACATTCAAAGACCCAACTCAGGTTATCAGAGAGTAACTTTCATTGTCTTCATTTACATTTATTAAGCCATCACCATAACAAATAGTTTCTATTCTGAGTAATATCATAGACATCGTGAAAATGAACTTACTGGAGTTCTGATAAAAATCTATATTTTCTAATATTGTAAGAGAAAGTGCTAGAGACACAGGCCCCCTGTATTAAAAGTTCTGAATTCATTTTTGAATTTTTATTATCATCCAATGTTAAGAGCTCTCATCTATGATTTTATGAGTCTATACACAAAAATAATTCATATAAAGTATATTGATTTTTTCAGGTATTTCTTAAGTAAGTTATTAAAAATAAAGTTTATTCAAGCAGTTTTTCCTAGAACATTAAATTATTTAATGCAGTGGTAAAATTTTTAAAAGCCAAGACCTATCTTAAGAGCAGGAATTTGGACACAATCTTTATTTCATCTAATGAGAGTATACCATAGGAAGTTAATGAAAACATGAATAATTAATTATAATAAATGCCGATGGGTCTGTCCTGAAAGGATTCTATGGCATTAGAAGTTGATGAGCATTTTCCTGAAGTTTGTAATTATTCATTGAAATTGATATGCTTGTAAAGGGAACAATAAAATGTACTATATTTTTTTCCTTGTAACTTTGGATCTTTTCCTATAGTTTTAATGAGAGTACATGCTAAATGTCTCAAGGTGAGGGTAGAATTCTCCATCTTGTTAGTAATTATACTTGACTTCTCGTGATCCAAGACGAAAATGTTGGAAACAAAATTATGCATAATTTGAACATACTGATTGCAGTCACAAAAGCTCTTTCTAAAATTTTTGCCCTAGGCAAAAAAAAAAAAAAAAAAAATTAAATCAGCTTTTATAAAATCACTCAAATGTAGCATGCTTACCTCCATTAAAAATAACTAAAATATCCTAAGGCAATCCATATTTGGTAACTATAGTTACTTCTTTAAGATGTGTTTTATGTGTGACTAGATCTGAAATTAAGAGCAATCTGTTTGTTAAAGTTCTGATATTTAAAAAAATAAAAAGTTTAGGTCAGAGAATCTTTAAAACATCCCTCATCTTTTGTCATCCTTAGTTCTAAAACTCTATACTGGATATGATTCATCTGTGTACTATTTAGAAGGCACAGGATAAAACAAGAATTCTTATAGATGATAGTGTTTCTCCAGGGTGATCAGTATAATTTTAGCATCAGACCCAGGGGAGGCTTAATAAACAAAAAGACGGTTTGGCCCCTTTCTCAATGTACTGAATCAGAAATTCTATAGAGGGCTTCTGGGGATCTGCATTTTAACACACCCTCCAAAGTTTGGGAATCTGCAAGTTGCGACTCTGGAATTGTAGAGGATTAATTCTCCTATTACTATGTGGCCTTTCTTATAGTTTCTTTCCATGGGTGATGAAACCCTCACCATTGAGCACATGAAGCTCCTCTCTCTTCCTACCCTGCTCTGTCTAATATAGATGAATCTTATGGAGTACAGAAAAGGATACTATGACTCTATCTTGAGTAATCATGGTTGCCTAGGACCAGTATGGAAATTTGGCAAAAAAGAGACATGCTTTCCCATATATTTACACAGACAAGGAGGATACGTTCTGTGGTGCCAAGCAATAGGTATTTATATGATATGTAATTATAAATAATATGCTACTGTACAAACCAATTATACAAGCCAATACTAAAATACCATGTATCTCAACAGGCCACACTATTCAGTGACCTATTTATGCTAAAGGCAAAAGAAGAAGCACTTACAGTTATGGAAAATCCAGAGGTCAGGAAATTCCTGAGTGTATTTCTGTTACAACACTTGTCAGGTGTGTGTGTGTTGGTTTCTTCCCTATGACGCAAGTTCCTTGAGTTTTTGAGACCAGGAACTGTCTCAAGTCCCCATCTCAGCTGGTGGTACCACCTCTCACCTGTTCACTGGGGGTTCTCCTCCACTCTTCTCTTTCTTTTGCAATTTGCAACTTGCTTCCCACATTAGCAAGTCCTGTCGGTTCTATTTTTGAAATATATGCTCATTCTCTCCCTCCGTTCCCACAACCCTATTTCAGCTATCTTCGTCTTTCTCTTGGATTAATAGACAAAGTTCTTACCCATCTCTGATGCCACTCTTGAATTCCTATTATCAGTTCTCCACAAAGCAACCTAAATCTTTTCAAACATAAACCAGACTCCTCTGCGCTTGTGTTCAAAATCTATCTTCAGATTCTCTCACACTTGGTATTACATCCAGAGTTTTCACTGTGATGTGGTCTGCAGGGCCCCACAGGAGTTGCTTCCTTCCCCAACCTTATCTCCCACCTCTCTGCTCTGATTTGTATCAATCTCCCTCTGACAGCACCATGCTTAGTCTCTTTCCTCTTGTTTCTGGAATAGACTAAGGTTATACTCACCTGAAGATAGTTTCAGTTGTTGTTCATTCAGCCAGGCCTGGACTGTGCTTCCCCCTAGCTCATATTTCACCTCCCAGAGAAACTTCCCTTCCACAGCTTCAAAATAACCTCCCTCACCTCCCTCCCTGCCCCTAGATAAGCTCTAGTTCTTGCCTTATTTTACTTCTTTGTGTTATCATTACCTGATAGTGATTACATCCTCTCTATTTTCTTTTTCTTTTTTTTCTTTCCTTTCCTTTTCCTTTTCTTCTCTTCTCTTCTTTTCTCTTTACTCTCCCTATCTTTCTCTCTCTTCCTCTCTTTCTTTCTTTCTTCTTATGTCTTCCACCAGAAGGTAGCCCCTTGGCAGAATGGGAACTTGGTCCTGTTTTACCACTAAAACTCCATGCCTACAACACTGTCTGGTGTGGCAGAGTAATCAGTGAAACTTCATTGAATGTCTGTATCTCCAGAGCAATTACATAATGAGAGGTTTGTAAATGGGGCTGAATGTCTCACTGAATGACTATTAAAAGCTTTCTGTTTCCAGTTTCAAATATTCCCCTTAAGCAGAATGTGCCCCCTTGCAGATGAGTATCCTTACCTGGTCCTCTCCTCTGTCTCCTTGGTCATATTTTTCCATCACAACAGATTTGTTTTCTCCTATTCGGATTGAAAAAAAGTTAAGAAGAAGCTAGTTCTTATTAAGTAAAAAGCACATTGTGGTCTGAAAGTATGCAGGGGATAATCTCAGTCTTTTGATATCGGTTGAAACCTGATTTGTGACCCAATATGTGGTCTATTCAGGAGAAAGTTCCATATGCACTCGAGAGGAATGAGTATCCTTTTGTTTTAGGTTGGAATGTTCTGTATATATTTGCGAAGTCCATCTGGTCCAATGTATCATTCAAAGCCCTTGTTTCTTTGTTGATCTTCTGCCTAGATGATCTGTGCATTGAGTGGAGTGTTGAGGTCTCCTACTATTAATGTATTATTATCAATATTTATTTTGGTTATTAATTGGTTTATATAATTGGCTGATCCCATGTTGGGAGCATAGATATTTACAATTGTCAGATAAAAAGCAATTTGGGGCTCATTTCATTATATAAAATAATCTAAAAATTAGTTTTTCCACTGAAAGAATAGAGGGTGACATTCAAATTATCATGAAGCAAGACAATATTAGAGATAAGACAACAGACTTAATAATGGGCCTTTGTCACTTGTTTCTCTCTTTCTCTATGCCAATGAGGATCTAAATACTCTGTATAATACACCGCCTGTTACTGACATTCTTCCCATTACATGTTTCAGATTTCTCATCAGATTCTCAGAGGACACCAGTTTAGATTTGAGGTACTAACTGCCTCACTGTCACATTTCCAAACAGAAAGTCTATCTTTATGGAATGGACACTTTAGAATGTGTATAATTGAAAAGCTGAAGAGTTTTCAGTCATGCAGTGGTCTTATGGAAAGGTGTCTTCCTATATTAATACCTTAAGAAATATGTGAAAAATATCATCTATTATAGGAGGGGAAGTATGGCTTCTGATAATATTATCTACAATGGGAAATAACATTAGTGATTAATGCAAATGAAATAATAAAATTGATTTATGTTACAGTCCCCTGCCCCCCACTTAGAATTCAGTTTGAGGATAATTTCATATTGGTGGACAACTGCTTCCCACATGTGAATTATACTTAAATTATACCAATGATGTCATTGACATGGAATAAAAAGTGCTGTGATTTTTAGTGATGGCTATTTCACCACAGCTGTGAGCAATGTGTTCCATAAAGACTGGTATAATTCTCCCAGGAGCCATGTTAAAACCTCACTCTTGCAACTCTTTAGTAAAATAATAATAATTAAAAGTGGATGCTAAAGACATTTACCCACAAGGTCAGTATTTTATATATTTCCCAGTTAATAAGTGAAAAAAGAGGTTCTGATATTATTATATACATGATATATTAGGCTAACATGCAGTACATGCTTTATTATTAAGCAAGTCTGCAAATTAAAATAAGGGGGTGATCAAGTACAATAAGGGTGATTTTTTGGTTTGAAATAAAAGTATAAGCACATGGTGCCTTTGAACTTTAAATATTTGAAGAAAAATAGCCTGGGTCAAAGGTAGAGCTAGATTTTTTTTTTTTCTTTAAAATCTTTAAGATTGCCTGCTCTTATTTTGGTTGGATTAAAGCAAATCGTTAGCATTACCGTAACCTGGGTCAGAGCTGGCCTGGGGGGGATGGCTATGTGCCCAGCAGACCCATTCTGTGGGCAGCTGCCATGGTGGCCCTCTGCCCAGGTGTCCTCCATGGAGCACAATTCTCTCCTTGTGGGGTCTCGATGATTCACCATTGAATTTTCATCGAAGAGAGTTTTCCAAAATGGGAAAAGAAAAACAACACCCAGCAGCTGAATAGAAGCAGCTGTATTTAGTATAGAGAAAGTGAAGTCACTCCTTCACCTGTAAGCTACACATCTGACATGATGTGACTGAGCAGATTGCTGCCTTTGCCCAAGACATCTGTCTGTCTGGGCCCTGGTTTGCCACATTTCGCAGAAAAATTGTTTATTCAAGTCATTGCAAAAATAAAGCCTCCTGGGTTAGGTTTGTATGGGGAAGGATGGTTATCCAGGAATGCCGAAGACTTAAAGTGAATGTGGAAAATGCCTTTGCTCTCTGTGTTCTATGTATTCATGAGCTCTGAGAATGCATAAGTTATTTCTAAATTATTTATCATGATATCCCCTGAACTTAGCCATGTGCCTAGCACTGAACACATTTTATATACTGAAAAGGACTGTATGTATGTGTGTGTGCTGAAATGAATAAAAGGGAAAGGAAGAAACTTGAAGTAGGAAAATAAAAAGGATGCTGAGTATCGGGTCTAAAAAAGTGGTATGTGGCCATTTTCAGAGTACTACGCAGATCCCTGAACTGGAAGAACTAGGCTGTTGAATGGAGTGCAGATCAGTGTGGGTGTTCAGAACTGAGATGGTGCACTCTGCAAGGTAAGGATACTGAATGCTCCTCACAGTGTGGACACAGGGCTGGCCTGACAGTTTACAGAAACTGCCCCTGGCAGGGACAGACCCTGCAATGGGCACATATCCTCCTGTGGTTAAGTCCTTCTCAGTAACACCTGCCTCACTGCCCAGTGCATTTTTCCTTGTGGTATCCCCTCCTACTTTCCCCACTAGAGTGCACATAAATCTTAAGAACACCATGCATTGGCCTCTAGGCCTGGGAGATGTAGAATGGTTTCCAAAGACACTTAATTTGCAATCAGGAAGTAACTCAGACATCAAGCTATTTTGGCTTAATTAAGAAAAAAGATCTTTGACGGCTACAAGTGGAAAGTTTGTGGGATGGAACAGCCTTTAATAGCCCCAGACTTGGCAACCCTCAAAACAAATGCTGCCAGGTCTTAATTTTAAAACTAAGACTATATTTATGCAACATTTAAACAACTGGTTAATTCAGTGAAACTATTGCCACAATTTAATTTGATGACATGTGGATGAACAGACCTTAGATTAACTAATTCACCCTCCAATCACTTGTCAAGATGTTGCAAAAGTAAACTGATTTCTATTTCACACAACTGAGATTTATGGTATCATTAAAGAGCCAAGGTTCAATGACTTTAAAAACTATGCTTGAATTATGACTTAAAACACTGTCTTACATTATTAATGGTGGGGATATGAAGATTTGCTTTTAAACGTGTGACTTTTTGGCTTCTACTTTAGTGACATATTTGTCAAAGATAAGTATGTGCTGAGTGCTCAAATGTACGTTTAACCATGCTTTTATCTTATAATGATGTTAATCTCTTTCCTTCTATCTAACCTATATTGTTAAGGAGATCTTAAATATTATTTCATAGTGTAATTTTCATCCTTAAAAAGTTTAACACCAAATACGTGTACAGATATCATCATGCCCAATCTAACTGAACATATGAAAAATAATAAAATTTGGGACAGGTATACACAAAGGTAAGGAATATGAAAAGTTTAATCGAATTTTAAAATTCTTGTTTCTTATCTGTGTTTTCCTATTTTCTGTGATGAGTACATCTTGCCTATGGAAATTTTTTAAATTTAAATTTAAAACAAAATTTTTAAATTTTTAAAATATCTTTTTGTTTTTATTTTTTATTTTATTTTTGAAAGATTTTTTTATTTGTTTATTTGAGAGAGAGAAAGAGAGAGAAACTAAGCACAAGCAGGGGAAGTGACAGGGAGAGGGAGAAGCAGGCTCCCCACTGAGCAGGGAGCCTGACACGGGGCCTGATCCCAGGACCCTGAGATCACAACCCAAGCCAAAGGCAGACGCCCAACTGACTGAGCCACCTGGGCACCCCTTCTTTTTGTTTTTAAAAGTTTGATTAAAAAAAGTAGAAAAAAGTAGAAAGCATATAAGAAGATTATAGAAATAATCCAAACATTGTAGTAACCATATCATAATCAATGTAAGTAAGTTAAACTTTTCAATTAAAAAGCAAATCTCAGCTTGAATTTTAGAGCAAATACAAAAATTGGCCATGTTCGGTTCATGGTATGTATATTTAAAATATTTGGATGAAGATTTAAAGTCAAAGGACAGAAAAAGTTTGTTTACCATTTAGTGGTAAATAAAACAAATTGATGTAGTTATTTCATTGTCAGAAAAAGTAAACTTAAAGTCAAGAAACATTCCTAAATATGAAACCTCAGGTCACCCCTCAGATATAATAGTTTTATTTTTTTAAAGTAATCTCTACACCCAGCTTGGGGCTCAAACTCATGACCCCAAGATCAAAAGTTGCATGCTCCACCAACTGAGCCAGCCAGGCACCTGTCACAGTTCTACCTTTGTATGCACCTAAAAATATAATCTCAAATTGCACTAGGAGAGCTTATATCTCTCAGTAACTCATAGATCAAAGTGGACAAAAACATCAGCAAAGCAATAGAAGATTGAACAGTACAGTTAACAAGTTTGATCTGTTTAACATTCAGGGAACATTACACTCCACGATTGGAAAATAAATATTGATATAATACAGCTCATATATCCTAAATCCAGTGAAGTTAGAAATTGATAACAAGTATGAATCTTGGAGGAAAAAAACAATTAAAACACTTAGAAACACATTTTCAGAGAACTAATTGATTTTAAAAAATCATAATTGAAATTATAAGTATTTAGAACTAATTGGTAACAAAAATACTATACAATAAAAATTCGGTGTAGAAACTAAAGTAACTTTTGGTGTGGGTTTTATAGCTATAAATATGACAGAAGTGAGCTCATAATTAATGAGTTAGATTGTACCAGTAATACAAGATAGTTTAATAGTAGGACATCAATTAATGTAATTTACTACATTAACAGATTAAATGAGAAAAAGTGTTTAATTATATTAATGAAAATAGTAAAAAGAAAAGCTTGACAAAATTCAACATTCATTCATGATCACAGATCTTCACAAACTAGGAATAAATTGGAGCTTCCTTAACATGAAAAAGATTGTATACAGAAGTGTACAGCAAGTGTTATACTCAATGTGAAATGTAAGAAGCATGTTTTTAAAAATCCAGAATAAGCCAAAGATGCCCTTATCATTGGTTCTAACCAATTTTAAGCCAATAAAGGAGTTTTACAAGTTTATTTGGTACAAAATTCAAATACAAAACTCAATTCTATATCTGAGTACCTATAAAAATTAGGAAATGTAATTAAAATAAAATGGAAAAAATATGTTCTAATATCCCCTAAATTGATAACAACAACTAACCATCATTACCCACAACAGAAAAGCCTATCAAAACATGCATGCCTTGGGGCACCTGGGTGGCTCAGTGGGTTAAGGCCTCTGCCTTCAACTCAGGTCCTGATCTCATGGTCCTGGGATCGGCCCACAACCAGCTCTCTGCTCAGTGGGGAGCCTGCTTCCCTCTCTCTCTCTGCCTGCCTCTCTGCCTACTTGTGATCTCTCTCTGTCAGATAAATAAATAAAATTAAAAAAAAAAATGCATGCCTTTAATGGAGAAAATCATAATATTTTATTGTAAGATATTAAATAAGATCTAAATAGGATCTTATATACCATGTTCTCAGGTCCTATATTACAAAGAAGTGAATTCTTTGGAATTTTATCTAAAATTCAAAGTAATTCCAACTTGATTTTTCATGGACTTGAATAAACTAATTCTAAAATATACATGGGAGAGCAGAAATGAGCGATGTGATGTTACTTGTACAACCACATGTTCTAACAGTGTGTATTGTCACAGATGAAAGACAGTTAGACCAATGGACCAAATAAAGGATCTAGACAGATCCTTTCCTATTTGGAGTGTGACCTTTGGAAGAACAGGCACTGTAAATCAGTGGGAAAAGAAGGAACAATGTTATAAATGATGCTGGGAAAAGTGATAATTCCTGTGGAAAAAATAAAATTGGAGCCCTGTCTCCTCCCAAACACAAAAATTAATTCTAGGTGGGTTAAAGACTTAAATGTGAAATGCAATATTTGAAACAGATACTTCAAGAAGACAATATAGTGGGATATTTTTATATTCTGATATTAGGGTATGGAAGCATCTCTTAAGATATATAATAGGCATTTAAAATAAATAATTTTGTTTAGCAAAAGAAACCATAAATAAAAAGAGTAAAAAATAAGCCAGAGACTGGGACAAAATATTTCTAATATATGTCACTGAGAAATGTTTGCTATCTAGTATGTGTAAACAATTCCTTTGGCTCAGAAAGTTGGGAAGAAAACTCAGTAAAACCTAATAGAGAAATTGGCAAAAGGCATGAATAAACGTTTCACGTAAGAGGAAACAGGAAAAGCTCATAAGCATATGAAAAGATGGTAAACATCATTAGTAACTAAATAAAATTCAATTTAGTATATTTATATGTTAAACCACAATGAAACATTTCATATGCACCAAGTTAGCAAGGATTTTAAAAGTCAGAAAATTCCAAGTGTTTACAAGAATATAGAATAGGGATTGGCAAACTTTTCTGTAAAAAGCCAGATAGTAAATATCTTAGGCTTTGCAGTTTATAAGATCTCTTGTGACAACTCAGCTCTGTTTGATTCGTGAAAGCTGCCAAGGACAATAGGTAACCAATTGGTGGCTGTGTTCCAATAAATCTTTATTTACAAAACAGGTAGCTGGTTTGATTTGGCTCATGGGCTGTAGTTTGCTGACCTCTGATATAGAGAAAAGAGAAATCACACGGGCATATATGTTTTGAAATTGTAAACCGAGGAGTCCATGTTCAAGCCACTCCTATATATATGATGTAGAGTAACTCTGGCACATGTACACTGGAAGCCTATGCAGGAATGTTCATATCAGGATGTTTATAATAGCAAAATAGAGAATGATATCAAATGTATGTCACCAAAAACATGGATAAATTTATTTTAAAGTAGTCATACAAAGAAATACTATACAGCAGAGATCATGGGTGAACCATGACTAGAGGTGAAAATATGGATGCATCTCAAAATTATAGTGTTGAAAAAAAGGAATAAGTCACCAAAGAAGACAGTATGAACCCATTTGAATAAAGTTCAAAAGAGGCAACACTAAAAACATCTCTTTTAGAATCACATATAAGGTGACAAAACTCAACTGAGAAGCAATAGAATGATTATACAAAATGCAGGCTAGTGTTCGTGTCTTTCAGTAGTGATGGAATATGATCTGAGAAGGCTACATAAAGGCTTCTAATGTACTAGGGCTGTGCTGTTTCTTAACTCATTTGGTAGATCTTTTGGTTAGGTTTCATTTTATTCTTTAAATGCTAAATATGTATGTTATCTACCTTTGTCTATGTGGTATTTTGTAATAAAATATCAATTTAACTATAGTGTGTGACTGGGGGCACCTGGGTGTCTCAGTTGTTTAAGCGTCTGATTATTGATTTCAGCTCAGGTCTTAATCTCAGGGTCATGAGTTCGAGCCCCACGTTGGGCTCCATGCTGGGGATGGAGCCTACTTAAAAAACAAACAAACAAATGAAAACTATAGTATGTGATCAAGTTAAGTAATGTTTCAGGAAGATTACTCTGGTGGAGGTACTCAGGACAAACCAGAGAGGAGAAACAAGTATTAGGCAGATTAGTTAAGAGTACTGCATGCATAGGGAACAGATATAAAGGACTTGGGTGGAGGGGATGGGAAGGATGGATAAGCCAGGTGAATTTTTGTTGTTATGATGTTGTTCTTGACAATTTGGGTCTCTTTTGTGTTTTCTGAGCACCTGTTATAAATACTTAAGAAAGCAAGGAAAAAACTACTGAAGAATTTTTGAGTAAACCAAGTAATTTCCCCCTAGAAGAACCTAAATGAAATGTTTACGAGAATAAACACAAAATAGAAGAAACAAACAAAAATTTGTTGTAAAAATTCCCAATGAAATTTGAATAGCATTTGTTTTGACATAATGAAAGAATAGGTCATGTTAATATTATTTAATGGATAACAAACCAACCTCTGGCTCCATACAAATAGAGCTGCTTAGAACATAGAAACATGGAAAGAAATGTGATCATCTTACTGTGGTGGTTAAGAGCACAAGTTTCAATTCTGAGTGATCTTTGGCAACATTTTTGATGTTTCTAAGGCTGAGTTTCTAATCTGTAAAATGGGCGTAATGATATCTATTTCAGATAGTGTTTGTGGGGCTTAATGTAATGTTCTTATACGCTCACTGTGTTGCATTCCACACAATAAAAACTTGGTAAATGACAAGTAACAAAAAAATGATATTTTTATAAACATAATTAGGTCTTTTTAAAGAAATAACTGGTTAATTTTTTCCCCTAACATTATCTGGATGTATTTATAATAATATTTTTACAAGTGGAAATATCAGCCACATGGCTTTGCTGCTTTGCTGGTATTGCTCTTTTCCTCCATCACTTTAAAGAAATGTTGGCTAATACAACTGGATTTATTTTAGTTCACACTTTGAGACATTTACTTTTCTTTCAATGACTTTGGAAAGGGCACATTCACTGAGTAAGACTAGTTATGATTTCACAGAACATATCTCACACTTCTGTGATTTGGGGTGTGTCCTCAGAGAAAAAAAATTGAACATACACAACTCACTCCTAGCCTTCTGCAAGAGATAAATGGGTAAAAGCTAGACTTACTTGCATTTAAATTCTGAGTTGTGAGCATCTCTTTCCTGTGGGAAGCTCAGTTATAATAAAAATAGTGTGTGTGAAAGGAAGGAAAGTAAGAGCTCTTGCAAAAGGAAGGAAGACTGTCACAGTTTAGAGTGAATAATTTAAATCAACTGCCTATACAACTCAAATTGTGCTGATAAGGGTTGAATTTCTTGCTTTATTTTTTATTGGGAACATTCAGTCTGTAATGGCTCAAAACTTTTTCCCCCCATTTAATAGTAAGAATAATAAAGTCATGTCTTAGGTATATGAATGGGGATTACTTTAAGATTTTAAAAATATGCATTGCCTTGGGAGAAAAACATACATCTTTCAAGGTGAAACTTGAAATATTGCCTTTAAATTATTAATTATATTTTATGGAGATACTATTTCAATCTCGCTTGACTTTTGAATTCGATTATTTAATGCTTGGGGCTATACACAGCTACTATAAGAAATTAACTTTAGAAATATTTTAAAAGAAAATAAGGACAAAATAAAGACAAAGAAAATGGAAACTGCATCTTTATGAAAAACATGAAAAGCCTGTCTAGTAATTTTCTCAAACTGATTAAGTAGGTGATCTTTTATTTATCATATTTGTAATATTTTAATAGTTAAGTTACTAATCACCAAGCTAACGTGTATATAGTACCAATTTGCAGGTGATTTTAGTATGTTTTACATAAGAGGAAAAGTTAGATTTTCTTGAAGAGGTAGCTAGTCTTTGAAATTTTGGAGGATGCATGGAGGGTAGTGGTAGGCTGATCAATTCTAATTTGTTTTCATTCACTTGGTCTTCTCACCTAGGTTTTCATATGTCAATCTAATTAGATAATGAGAAAAGGAAAAGATTAAATAAATACACATGGAATAACAGAGGCATTCTTGCCAAGGAATACATTCATTAGAAAAATTCCACAACAGTATCACAACTTCCTTCAAAACTAGGAAGTTTTGAGAAATAGGTGATGACCAATGTGCTGTTTACATAGATGAAAAGCATGGATACATTCAATCATAGCAATTAAAAAAAATTCAGTTTGGTAAGATCCAGTTGCATGCCTTATGACTTCTTAAAACAAATGATCTGAATGCATGTTTTGCTTTTTAAGAGTTATATGGAGAGGAGCAAATCTCAGTGTTGGTTTGGTAGAATACGCATCCTCAGGAAAGTGGATCTGTTGGTTACGATGCCCACAGCTCTCTGTGATGGATGACAGAAGAAATGGTGAGCTGTGGACTGAACTGAAGAAATCCTTGTTCACTCAGACTGTTTACCATCTCTCAGTGATGAAGGATGGAGGACTATGGCAGGCAGGAACACCCGAGTGTGTTAGTAAATAAAGTGAAAAATGAGAGATAGGCTCAGGCTTATTAACTCCACAGCAATAAGAACATAAATGACAGAGTCCAAACTTCACAAGACTGAGAAATGATTATAATGGCCAATATTTTTTAGTGCTTGTGGATACCCTACAAACTTGACTAAGAATTTTATATCTCTCATATCATCTCTTAACCTTCCTGACAACACTATATAGTAATTACTTTGTTATCACCATATTATGAGGAGGAAACTGAGGCCAAAGGAAGCTAAATAAATTGGATCAAAATCACAAGCTAAGTGAATGAATTAGCTAGGTTTTGAATTTAGGTCTCTGATTCTATAGCCTATATTTTCAATCTCTCACTGTGGTTCAGGAGTAAGAGTAAACCTAATGACTCCCGGTGTAGGAGATCCTACTGTGACACCAGGCTTAAGTATTCATTTGATACTAACATTCTTGATCGGTTTGATTTGAGGATGTAGTAGAATATCTATGTCCTCTGGGTGACCAACAGTAAATATGTAAGCTCTGATAAGAAACATTGCCTGTTATAATTTAGATAAGCCGAAGAAAACATTCTTTAAATGTTCCATCTGTTGGCTAAAGATTTTTTTATGAATATCTGTCCGATTTCCAATTGCCTGTGGAGGTTCAGAATAAAGGGAATCAAAATAAAGATGTCCCAAAAGAATTTATTTTAGGGAAACTGTGAAATAAATGAGGGACAAGGCACTAAGTTAATTACTGCAGCCATTTAAGATGATAACATAAAGTCTATGTAGCATCATTAAGAAAAGTGATGAAAATAATAATTAGCATATGCAGAGTATAAGTTGCATGTATGTTATAATTATGGCTGTATTTTAAAAGGCACTCTTTAAAAGACACAAAAATACATCAAATGCTTACAAATGGTTTTATCAAGTTGTGAAGATTTTTTTCTTTTTCTAATTATAAATTTTAAATAATGTAGTTTATTTTTTTATAATAGAAAAGAATGAATTAAAGAGAAAACCAAAACAGAAAAGCAAGAATATGTTTGAAAGAGGCATTTAAGGCTTCTTGACCTGTGGATGTGGTTGATGATCAAAAAGGAGGAGCTGAAGATGATTCCTAATTTTTCTGAAGAATCAAATGTCTTCTCCAAAATAAGAGGAGGAGCAGGTTAGGGAGGAAGAGAATTGAGTTCAGTTTAGAAGTTGTTGAGTGTTGCAATTAACCCAAATATTGAATGCAGGAGAAGGAGGAAGAGATTTTTGGAGAAAAAAAAACCTGTTAAGCTTTTGTCATTAGGTTTGTTATATGCTGAATATCCACCAGACAACTGGTAATTTTAAACTGATGTTTGGAATAGAATTTAGGGTTAGTGATTATCATAGGAGATCTACCTGCTGATGCATAATGACTACAATTCTGAGTGTGAAATTATCCAGGAAAAAGGTTTCAGGGAGAAAACAGAGCCAAGGACAGAGCCTTGAGAGACTTGGGTATGAGCAATGGATTTGAGCAGGTGAGACTGGGGGCAAGGAGACCATTTCAGAGGCTGGCCCTGTGTTTCTTCTGTGAGTTATTGAGAACATTGAGAATGGAGGTCAACATGGAAAGTAAAAACAATTTAGTTGTAAAACTGTTAGAAAGGTGATAAAGAAAGGAAATCAGGATAACTTCAAGGTACCTATGGTTTGATTGACTAAGTGAAGGGTGTTGTTATGACTGATTAATGGGATAAAGAGGCTGAGCAGATTTAGCAAAAATTCATGGATCTAGATTTTGAGTCTCAAATGTCCATGCTCCATCCAGGGAGAAATAGAGTCAGCAAATAAATCTGATACGAGTGAGGTCAGGGCCAGCAATAAAGACCAATGTGGAGATGGTGGTGAAAATCATGGCGGTAGGTACAATGTTCCAGAAAGAGTAGGTCAAACAGCATCAAATGCTGCCGAAAGGGCCAGGACAAGGACTGAGAGGTTATCACTGATCTGGCTGTGGGAAGAGTCATTGGTACTTTGGTCAGGGTACAAGACCAAAAGTCCAGTTGTGTTGGGTTAAGTAGTGAGTGGGGGTGAGGGAGTAGCAACAGTAAAGACAGACTACTTTCTTAAGAATGTTGGTAGATATAAGGTGTTGAATCTTTTAGACTGAGGGAGAGAGGCATGGCATGTGTTTAGGGTGTTGAAAAGGAGTCGGAGAAGAAAGAATGATTGAAAGTACTTTAATATGGAGGTAATGGATAAAGTAGGTTCTGTAGAGATGGTGTTGGGGGTGGAGTGGGAATGGAGTTGCCATGGACAAAATAGTGATACCTACTTTTCTGAGCAAATCACCTTGAAGTGCTTTGCAAACACATGTTAAATTAATAGTTCTCTCCCTCTTCTCTCTATGCCAACTTAAATCTGTGTTACAAATAGACTGGCATTGTTCCAGAAAAATAATTAGCAATCTTCAAGCTAATAAGTTCTTACCACTCTTCATCCTTGAGCTAGCTATTGGAATTACCCAAGTAAAAAGTAGCTCTATCAATAATCAGCTCCTAATATTCGGGTTGCCTGTCCTTTTGACTTTGAAATCACAGTCTATTTCCTCTCAGTCCTTTGGCAGTGGAGACTGTCTTACGTTTGAGATGCCACTAGGCCTTCATTGTGAATAATCTGTGGAGCTTATATCTTAAGTCAGATCACCCCAAAATGTCCTCCAAATTTAGTGAAAATCCATGAGGAAGCAATAGGGAAAAAGCAGTTTCACTTACATGTATTTTAAGCATATATTACATATTTTCCATCTATTGCCCCAACCTTCATTTTCAGAATGAAGAAAAAACTAAGAGGTCTGGAGGGATGAGATAACTTGTTTGGGGTCCTAGTGCTGGTTGGTAACACAACAGGAACTATGAATGAGGCTTCCTGCCCTGAATTCTAGCTCTTTATCCTGTGACATACAGTTAGCACTTTATGAGAAACATATGGATACTTTTTTCTTCTTCACCCTTTTCCTCTATACTTTATTGTAGGGGCCTCAACAGTAGGCACATCCTCTTATTACTCTGGATGATCTAATTTAGGCTGTTTGAAAGTTCTGTTACCAATGTATGTAATAGGAGCTGGCTGCCAAATAAATGAAATACAATTTCTGCCTGCCTTACTGGTGATCTTATAAACTAGCTGTGAGTGGTCTATTTCCTAATTATCCCCTTTGTCGGGAGAATTGATTTGGAAGACTTCTTCAGCTATAACATTTGCATGGCACAATGTACTATATCCAGGCACATATATTGCTATATGTATATAGTAATACATGAATAAAGATGAGGGGTGCCTGGCTGGCTCAGGTGATAGAGCATGTGACTCTTGATCTCAGAGTTGTAAGTTTGAACTCCACATTGAGTGTAGAGATTACTTAAAAAAATAAAATCTTAAAAAAAAAGAAAAGAAAAATGAAAATAAACCTATTTTAGAACTGATATGTTATTTGTCCCAGAATTTGATTGGTTCTAGTTTCATAGATTTAAATATAAAACATATGAATAGATTCTTCTGAAAATTGAGACTTTAAGATTTTCTTAGAGGAGGAGGTTCTGCATGTGTCAATTGAATTAAACATGACATGGGATTCCCAGAGTGGAAATTTGAGCCTTTCAGAGAGTGCTAGGCAGTTAGACTGAAGGGACAAAGGAAAGCTTATAGGTCTTATCAGATCTTATTTACACTCTTGGGGGTGGCAGTGTGTAAAACAAATTAAGATGTGTCACTATTGGTATCTAAATCCCATGACAGTTTGTCAACGCTTTCCTGGAGTAATACTCTTACTTAGTTTGGGTTGATGTCATTTTGTTTCGGAATTGGAAGTTCTTTTCTATTCCTCGGACCTTTGTCTTTCATTTTAATTATATTTTTTGGTACTAGAGATTGAACACAACTAAGCAAAACAAACCAGTACCCATTGCTGACTCTGTTGTATTTAAGGATATTCCTTCAAAGAGAAGACATAAAGTGTATCAATTAGGAATGGGTTGGTCTAACTTTAACAGTTAGGTGGGCAGGAACAGGCTTAAATTACAGCTTAGTTGTTGGGGTAACCTTTCTTACTCTAAGGCTGAAGCCTGTAACTTAGAAATAACACTAGTGTGTTAGAAGTTCTTACATGTAAGTCTTATTTGCAACGAGTATCACTATAGTGCATGCACTTTGGCATTTCAAGGTCTGAAAATTGTCACAGTAATTTTTTTTAATGTTTATATCAGGTGATTTTATTTTTCTTTGATTTTAAAAGAGTTGCATGCATCTTGTCCTAAATTTATAAACAACAGAAAAATATGAATAGAAAATAATAGTCCCATATTAAACTTACTGTGGAGAAGTAACCACTGTAAACATTTGGGTCTTCTTTTCTCCTACATTTAAAAAAAATTAATCATTATCGTAATATAATAATACTAACAATGCCAATAGTTATAACATTTATTGAGAATTATGAACCAATAAATTCAATATTTCTTAATTGAATTTATCAAATGAAGAAATTAATATAAGCACATAGAGTAGCGCTTTATATATTCTAGGTGCTTTATGTAAGTTTCTTTATTTGATCCTCACAAGCATACTATAGGATAGGTGATATTACCATTCCCATATTACAGGGGACTAAAATACAGAGAGGTTAAGTAACTTGCCCAAGACCACACAGAGTGAAGTGGTGGAGTATTTGAATTCAAATTTAAGCAGTCTTCCCCAGAGTCTGAACATTTACCCATTACCCTTTGCTGTCTCATATACATGCTCCTTTTTATTTAATTTAAATCATACTTCAGAAGCGATGTAATATCTGCTTTTTTCTGCAAATGTATTATAACAAAGATTTCCCATGTTAGTAACTTCTTCATAAACATAATTCCAGTGCATCATTATCTGACTATATCCTGTTATATGTAGTTATTCCCTTTAAGTGAGGCATTTAGGTTATTTACAGATTTCTGATGTTACAAATAATGATATTAAGTTACTTTTACGTAAGTCTTAGCATTTCTTATCATTTTCTTAGGATAGATTTCTAGAAGTCTAGAATTGTTGCTTGCTATGAAGACATTTTAATGTCACACTTTTTAAAATTACAATGAGTACAAGTTAATTTTGGAAAAAAGTTACATCTACAAATAAACTCCAAGTCTTCTTTAAAAGTTAATTAATGAGAATACCTATGTTTTAGAAGCTTTAATGATGTGATGAGAGAAGGCAGAGGTCCAAGCAATGGGAAACCATTCTCTAACCCCAGCCTGACCTTTGCTCATTAATAAACCACAGCCTTATCTTTGTATGAAACCCCTGGAGCTAATCCACACATGGATTACCCATTGATTTTGAATAAGCTGTTTTAGAGCAGCTTTTTAGGGACACACAGAAAGAAAAGAAATTAGGCCAGAGGTTGCAAAGCTTCTATAGATGCTTAAAACTTACAACATGCAATGTTGTTTTTAATCACAATTCACAAATTGTAACATGAAAATACATGAACATGAAACATGAAACATGAAAATAAAATAGCAAAATAGAACTCCGTTCTAAAGTAGCATTTAGCACGAATATGGGAATTCGAAGGTACGTTATGAAATGAAGGCATGATGAGCTCTCTATAAACATCTGCATTTTCACAGCAGAAGCCAGATCCAGTAAAGTGAGTAGGTCTAAGATTGTGTTGGTGTGACTCAGTAGCTGAAAATGTGGTCCGCTTCCTTTGGTAACTCACCTGCTCTTTGCCGTATTCTTGTTCAGTGCTTCTCGTCTATTGTTCATCCTGGCTGTATCAATCCCATCCCCTGACCCAATCTTACCGGACCACCAGGCTGCTCTCTTCTTGTCCACTAGTAACTTCTCTGATATTTTCTATTTTGCTGTCCTTCTCTGGACTCTGAAAGTTAGAAAACCATTTATTTGGTTCTATCTAGGTTTTTATATATGTATATACATTTATGTATACATGTACACATGTGTATATGTATGTGCACATGTGCATGGTTTATATGTATAGACACACATGCATATACACATGTGTACATATATGTGTAAATGTATGTATATTTTAACGTATGGATATGTGTGTATATATGTAAATATATGGATATTTAAAAAATATTCTGTCTTCATTAACCAATAGGGCTGACCCCCACCTGAAAATGTGAGTCATTATTCAGTGTTCTGTATTCCTTCTCTTAACTCATTCAGTGTTTTCTTACTGTCCTGTGTCATGGGCAGGTTTTCCCACCTGGGCCTAATTTGTCATGACTATTTTCTGAAAAATGACAGCTAAGTAATTGAATGAACAAATTCAAGCTAAATGAAAGGACATGTTCCTGGCTCTGGTAAACTGAAAAATGAAAGCGAGAGGATTAAATACAAAGTCATTACAATGAGAATACATCCATATGCACTTAGGATTGGTTAGGAGATTAAGTTCCTGCAGTTACACCTTTCCTTAAATAACATGCAAATGCCCCCTTTCCAATGCTCCCTTCAGGGAAGGTAGAACTATGTATAATGTTACCTATTATAAAGGATCTATCAGTTCTTTATTCAGAAGCTTTAGATTTAAATTCTTGACTTTTAAGGAACACTATGTAAAGAACTCCCTTTGGTGAGTCTAAATAAATAATAAAGAGCAGTGGCTCCTGAATTTGGCTGCACATTTGAATCACCTGGAGAGATTTATAAAAATGCAATGGGGCCTAGGAATTTATATTTTTCCAAAGTTCTCCAGCTGATTTTGATGCTTAGCCAGGTTTGGGAACTGCTGTTTAAGTGGCGTGCCTTCAGTGGGTATGCAGTAGGTGGCTAACAGTAATTGAGCTCACATGTTGTGCCAATCACCCTGACATTTTATATCCTAGGAAATTTGCCTAAGTTTGTAAGTGGCAGAAACGGGTCAAAGAGATCAAAACAAGACTCTGCACCCTCATTCTTTTGTAGCCTCTCAACAAAATGTTGAATACTAAGATAAAACTAAAGGTAAGGGATAGGCCGAGGTTAAAAATTCACTCTTTAACTCTCACTTTAGTCAATCAGATTCTTCACCATAAAGTGGAAATACTATCTTTATATGATAATTTTTACTTAACTTTATTCTAATTTAATTCTATACTTCTAGAAGTTTTTGCAAAGCCAATACAGTCCTATATACCTTTCACCCAGCTTCCTCTGATGTTAACATCTTATGTAAGGTAGTATCTAATATAAACATTATATATCACCATGGTATATTCATCAAAACTAAGAAATTAACATTTGAATTTCCCCGGGTTTCCCATTAATGTATTTTTTATCAATTTTATTGAGAAATAATTAAAATACCTCATTATGTAAGTTTAAGGCATACAGCGTGATGGCTTGATTTACGTATATTGTGATATGCTTACCAAAATAGGTTCAGCAAACATCCATTTTCTCATATAGATACAATAACAAGCAAAGAATAAAAAAAAGAAGGAAAAAATTTCTCCTTGTGATGAGCTCTTATAGGATTTATACTCTTAACAACTTTCCTGTATTTCTTTTTCTATGAGTTGGTGTGTATGTTTTGTTCAGATTCTGCATATAAGCGAGATCATACAGATTTTCCTTTCTGTCTGACTTATTTCACTTAGCATATTACCTTCAAGTTTTACCCATGCTGTCCAAATGAGGATTTCCTTGTTATTTTTATGGCTAAATAATATTCCTTAATTACCACAACTTCTTTATCATTTTATCCATTGATGGACACTTAGGTTGTTTCTATATCTTGGCTATTGAAAATAATGCTGCTATGAATATGGGGGTATAGATACCTTTTGAGTTAGTATTTTCATTTCCTTTGGATATATTCCCAGAAGTGGAATATCTGGGTCATATGGCAGTTCTGTTTTTTTAAAGATCCTGCATACTGTTTGCATAGTGGCTGTACCAATTCACAATCCCACCAAATATGTACAAGGGTTACATTTTCTCTACCTCTATACCAGCATTTATTATCTCTTGTAGTCTTATGATGGCCATTCTGACAGATGTGAAGTGATATGTAATTGTGATTTTAATTTGCATTTCTCTAATGATTAGTGATGTTGAGCATCTTTTCATGTACCCATTAGCCTTTTGTAGATCTTTTTTGGAAATATATCTATTCAGGCCCCTTGCCCGTTTTTTAATTGTGTTATTTGGGCTTTTTGTTTGTTTGCTTTTGAGTTGTGTGAGTTCTTATATATTTTGGATATTAACTTCTTATCAGATATGTGGTTTGCAAATATTTTTTCCCATCCCATGGGCTATCTTTTCACTTTGTTAATGGTTTCTTTGGCTGTGCAGAAGTTTTTGTTTGAGATAGTCCCACTTGGCTATTTTTGATTTTGTGGCTTGTGTCATATCAAAAAAATCATTACCAGGACCTATGTCAGGGAGCTTTATTCTCACCTTTTCTTCTAGGAGTTTTATTGTTTCAGGTTTTACATACAAGTCTTTCATCTATTTTAAGTTAATTTTTATGAATGGTGTAAGATATAGGTCCAGTTTCATTATTTTACATGTGAATATCCAATTATCTCATCACCATTTATTGAAGACTATCTTTTCTCCATTGAGTATTCTTGGCTCCCTTGTTTAATACTAGTTGACTGTGTATGCTTCAGTTTATTTCTGGTCTCCTGATTCTCTTCCATTGGTCTATTCATCTGTTTTTATACCAATACCATACTGTTTTGATAACTGTAACTTTATAGTATAGCTTAAAATCAGGAACTGTGATGCCTCTTGCTTTGTTCTTCTTAGGATTTCTTTGGCTATTCAAGATCTTTAGTGATTCCATATAAATTTTAGGAGTGTTTTTCTTCTGTAAAAAATGCCATTGGAATCTCAATAGGGATTGCATTGAATTTATAGATGGCTTTTGGTAGTATTGACATTTTAATAATATCAATTTTTCCAGTTCATCAGCACAGGATACCTTTCCGTTTCTTGCATCTTCTTCAGTTTCATTTATCAATGTCTTGCAGTTTTCAGAGCAGAGATCTTTTACCACCTTAGTTACATTTATTCCTAAGTATTCATTGTCTTTGATGATACTATTTTTTAAAGATTTTATTTATTTATTTGTCAGAGAGGAGAGAGAGAGAGAGAGAGAGTGAGCACAAGCAGAGGGAGAAGCAGGCTCCCAGCTGAGCAAAGAGTCTGATGCAGGACTTGATCCCAGGATCCTGGGATCATAACCTGAGCCAAAGGCAGACACTTAACTGACTGAGCCACCCAAGCATCTTGGATGATGCTATTTTAAACAGAATTGATTTATTTCTTTTTTCAGAAAATTCATTGTGAGTATATGGAAATACTACTGATTTTTGTATGTTAATTTTGTATTCTGCTACTTTCCTGATTTTATGAATTAGATCAAACAGTTTTTTGGTTGAGTTTTTAGGATTTTCTATATATAAAGTCATGTCATCTGCAAATAGAGACAATTTTATTTCTGCTTCCTTTTTTTTTCTTTTTTTTTTACAAATCTTATACCTTTTTTTTTCTTGTCTGATTGTTCTAGGAGGATTTCTACTGCTGTGTTAAATAGGTGTGGTGAGAATGGGCCCCCTTGTCTTGTTCCTGATCTTAGAGGAAAAGTTTTCAACCTTTCACTGTCAAGTATAACAAGTCTTTTGTTGGCTGTGGGTTTGTCATATATGGCCTTTATTATATTGAGATATGTTCCTTTCCTGCCTAATTTGTTAAGATTTTTTATCCTAAATGGATGTTGAATTTTATCAAGTGATTTTTCTGCATCTACCGAGATGATCATATGATTCTTTTCTTTCATTCTATTAATGTGATGTATCACATTGATTAATTTGCTTATATTGAATCATCCTTGCATTTCAGGGATGCATTTCATGGTCCTTTTAATGTGCTGCTGAATTTAGTTTGCTAGTATTTTATTGAGAATTTTCGCATATTCATCAGTGATATTGGCCTGTAGTTTCTTTCCTAATAGTGTGCTTTTCTGGATTATACTGGCTTTATAAAGTGAGTTTGGTATATATTCCCTCCTCTTTGATTTTTTGGAAGAGTTTGATAGATATTGGTGTTAATTTTTCTTTAAATGTTTGATAAAATTCATCAGTGAAGCTGTCTGGTCCTGGACTTTTCTTTGGTGAGAGATTTTTGATTACTGATTTAATCTCCTTACTAGTAATTGGTCTATTCAGATTTTCTATTTCTTCCTGATGCAGTCTTAGTAAGTTGTATATTTCTAAGAATTTTTGCATTCCTTCTAGGTTGTCCAGTTCTAGTTCCTTAGGGTGTAGAGTTAGTGTGTTTATTTTAGTGATATTAGTGATCTTTGGTGATCTTTCTTGCTTCTTCATGTAGGTGTTTATTGCTATGAACTTCCCTCTTAGAATTACTTTTGCTACATCCTAGAAGTTCTGGTATGTGGTGTTTCCACTTTTTGTCTCAATAAACTTTTAAATTTACCCTTTAATTTCTTCTTTTATTCTTTGGTTGTTCAGAAGAGTGTTGTTTAATTTGTATGTGTTTGTAAATTTTCCAGTTTTCCTCTTATTATTGATTACTAGTTTCATGCCACTGTAGTTAGAGAAGATACTTGGTATGATTTCAATCTTCTTGAATTTGTTAAGACTTGTTTTGCTGTCTATCATAGGGTCTATCTGGGAAGATGTTCCATGTGTGCTGGAGGATTTTTATTCTGCTGTTGTTGGATAGAACGTTCTGTATATGTCTGTTAGATCATTTGGTGTATGATGTTGTTCATGTCCACTATTTCATTGATTCTCTGGATAATCTATCCATTGTAAAAGTAGGATATTAAAGTTCCCAACTATTATTGTGTTACTATTTATATCTCCTTTTAGTTCTGTTAGTTGTTGCTTTATATATTTAGATGCTCTGATGTTAGGTGCCTAAATATTTACAATTGTTATAACTTCTTATATGTATCTGTATACATATGTAATTGTAATTGTATATGTAAAATGTATATGTAATTGTTATAACTTCTTATATGTTATAACTTCTTATATGTATCGACCCTTTTTCATTTTATAATGACCTTCTTTGTTTCTTTTTACCATTTTTAGTTTAAAGTCTATTTTGTCTGATATAAGTATAGCTACCCCTGCTTTTTTTTTTCTTTTTCAGTTACCATTTGCTTGAAATGTCTTTTTCCACGTGTCTTCAAGGCTAAACTGTGTCTCTTGTGGCAGCATATTGTTGAATCTTGTGGTTCTTCTTCTTTTTTTTTTAATCCGTTTAGCTATTCTATGTCTTTTAATTAGAGAATTTAATACTCTAATGTTTAAACTAATTCCTGATAGGTAAGGACTTACCATTGCTGTTCTGTTATTTACTGATTATTTTGTAGATTCTGGTTTCTCATCCTTCTATCTTTTTTATATTTTGCTGTTTTGGTGTTTGTATGCTTTGACTTCTTTATCATGGGTTTTTTTGTGTAGTTACTATAGATTTTCCTTGTGGTTCCTGTGAAATTTACAAAAAGTACCTTGAACTTATAATACCTTATTTTAAACTGGTAATAACTTCAACATAATTTTCAAACTTTATACTTTTACTTCTTCTCCCCCTCGCATCTTAAGTTGTTTCTGTTATAATTTACATTTTTTATATTATATAACTAATAATATGTTATTGTACTTATGGTTATTTATACTACATTTTTTCCTTTTGATTTTAAACTAGCTTTGTAAGTGAATTATGCACCACTATTACCATATTGCAGAATCTATGACTATATATTTACCGTTACTGGTGAGATTTACATTATCTTTTTATATTTTTATGATGTTAATTAGTGTTTGTTTACTTCCACTCAAAGAACTCCCTGTAGCAAGTCTGGTAGTAATGAACTCTCTAAACTTTTGTTTGTTCAGGAAAGTTTTTATCCCTCCTTTGTTTCTGAAGGACAGCTTTGCTGGATATAGAATTCTTAGTTAAGAGTTCTTTTCTTTCAATATTTTGAATATGTCATCCCATTCTCTCCTGGTCTGAAAAGTTTCTATTGAGAAATCTGCCTGTAATCTTATGAGGCTTCCCTTGTACATGACCATTCTCTTTTCTCTTGCTGCTCTTCAAAATCCCTTTTTTTTGTCTTTAACTTTTGACAGTTTAATTCTAATATGTCCCAGTGTAGCCCTATTTTGATTCAACCTATTTGGGATCCTTTGGGCCTCATGGATTTGGATTTCCAGTTCTCACCCTAGGTTTAGGAAATTTTCAGCCATTATTGCTTTAAATATACTTTATTTCCTTCTCATTTTTTTTTTCTCTTTCTGGAATTCCCATGATGTGAATATTGTTTCTTTTCATTGCGCTCCACAATTCCCATAGGCCTTCTTCACTCTTTTTTATTCTTTTTGTTTCCCTAATTGGGTAATTTCCAATGTCCTATCTTCCAGGTTGCTGATTTTTTTCTTCTGCATGGTTGAGTCTACTCTTGAAACTCTATTGAATCCTCCAGTTCAGTTATTATATTTTTTTCAGATCTAGGATTTCTGGGGGGGGGGGAGGGGGTTGTGGATTTTTTTTTTTTTTTTTTTTTTTTGGATGGTTGCTATTTCCTTGTCAAACTTCTCATTTTGTTCACACATTATTTTCTCAATTTTGTTCGGTTATCTGTATTTTCTTGAAATCCACTAAACTTCCTTAAGGGGATTATTCTGAATTCTTTATCTGACAGTTCATAGATCTCCATTTCTTAAAGGTCACTTTTTGGAGTTTTATTAGTTTCCTTTGGTGGTGTCATATTTACCTGACTTTTGTGATCCTCATATTGGCATCTATACATTTGAATAATTGGTCTTCTCTTCCAGTCTTAGCTGACTTGCTTTGGCAGGGACAGTTCTTCACCAGTCTGCTCAGTTAGGGTTTCCAGTTGTGTTTGCTGGTAATGTCTTTAGGCAGGTGGGGCTTCCTATTCTGGTCTATTTTTGGTCAAGGCAACTGTTCAAGGTTGAGGATAAGGATGGGGGCTGTACCACTGGCTGAGGATAGTTGGATAAGACTGCTGACTTGGTTCCCAATCCAACTGAGTCTGTAGGATGGGCTCTGTGGTTCTCTGATCAGGCTCACTATATGGGACTGGGTACCATATTCAGTAGTACATGGGGCTATGAATTAATTTCCCTGCCTTGGCAGGTCAGCAGTTCAGTACTCAAGGCCTGTACAGCTCATTGTTAGGGGATCCAAATCAGGCCAGGGCGTGCACTAAATTCCCTGGTCAGGCGAGGCCACTGGTTTTGCTTTGGAGATGAGGGCAACCCATGAGTTGTACTCTTTGTTCAGGTGCCATTATGTATGTATGTATGTATGTACGTATGTATGTGTGGCTTTTTAATGGGCTGTGTAGATTCCCTTGTACTCTGATTAGGTTCCCTAATCAGAAAGGCTGAAGGCTTTATTCACCGAGGAGTGGGACTGTGAATTAGATTCCCTGCCCAGAGGCAGTGGGAGAAGCATCTCTAAAGCGCTAAAACTCTTTGTTTGCTGTGTTAATTCAAGCTGACCTGTACCCCAAATGTCCTGACTGAACAGGGCCACTGGCTTTGTTCTGCAAACTATTGGCTCTGCCTGCCCACCTCTTGGCTCAAGTACCGGTGGGCTGCACAGCTTCCAGGAATTGTTACCAGCCTTTCTGGTCAGATGGGGTGGGAAGACACTCTCCACGGTGGGTGGAGCTGTGTCGTAGCTTTCTTGCCTGGGCAAGAGGGGGAGGAGTTATTCTAGACTTACTGTCAATTTCCCAAACAGGCTGTCAGGTTAGAAAGAGCTGGGAGTTACCCTCAGCCTTGCATATGAATTAATGCCCCTGCCTGTGCATAACAAGGCTTGCTCTGGGAGCAATCACTTCTGCCCACCTGTCTCTCAGCTCAAGTGCCACTGGGCTGCATTGCTTCCAGAAGTTGTCGCAGTCCTTTTTGTCAGATGAGGCCTGAAGATACTTTCCACAGTGGGTGCGCCTGTGATTCAGTTCCTTGCCATGACATGGGCAAACTAGGCTCTAGGGCTGGCAGAACACCTCATTTGAGGATCGAAATCAGGCAGATCTTCACCCTACTGAGTTCCCTGGTTGAATTGTGCCCCTGACTTAGTTTTGCAGATGAACAAAGGCACTGTTGGGTTACTACTTGAGCACTGCAGGTATGAATTTGGTCTATCAAGACGCATATGGTGGTTGTTGCAAGTGTTTACCCCTTTTTCCGTGATAGTCAGATTTCCCTGTGGTTGAGCTTCTCAGATTACCCTGCAACACCTGTGGTAGGAGATCAGAATAGGGCCTCCCATGAAGCAACCCACCATGCTGGGGGGAGGGAGTTGGTTGTCTCCTTCCCACCAAATTATCTTTTCCCACTGGAGGATATGGAGGCTCAGGAGAGACCACCCTGTGTGGTGCCCTGGGGGAGGGAGAATGCAGTCACTATGTAGCCACTTCTCTGATGCTTTTAATGCAGTCTGTTTGGGTCTTTATGGTACAGGAGATACTTCAGCCTAATTCCCATGTTCTAGGACTCCCTCACTGGTATCTTGTTCTTGAGTAGTTGTTACTTGTTCTTCTTGTGAGGGGTAGTGAAGTCAGGAACAGCCTATGACATCTTGATGATGTCATTCATCCTAATGTATTTTTTGTTCCATTTAACCCAGCTCATGATACCACATTGCATTTAGTCACCATGTCTCCTCCAATCTGTGATAGTTTCTCAGTCTTTCCTTGTCTTTTGTGATGTTGACTTTTAAAAAAAATAGGTCAGGTATTTTGTAGAATATCCTCCATTTTGGATTTATCTGATGTTTTCTTATAATTACATTGGTGTTAAGAATTTGGTAAAAGTATACCATAGAGGTGACACACACACCTTTCTTGTTCCATTGCAATAGTCCCTTTGTAAGATTTTTAACAATGTTTTCCCTCTCAATAAAGATATTTAAGAAGATGCTACATGACTATTTGCAATTGTCAAATAATCCTTGCGTTAGGCAGGATCTTTGAGATTGTTTCCAACTCTAAAAGTCTAAAACTAATAAGTGACTAATAAGTGAACATTACAAATAAAAAATCACACATATGAGATGAATATGGGATTTGGGTAGAGTTCAAAGATTAGAAAGAATCAGCTCTCCAAAGAATAACCTCCATCTTGGAGAAGTGTAGGGTTTTCCTACATGGGGACTGAATTTAGAATGTGATATCTCCATTATATTGGGGGCTTTCCCTCATGTGAAGGCTTTGTTAGAGCCCCTGAAGAGGCATCTATAAGTAAATCTTTGCTGTGTATAAGTAAAGCCACTGGGTTGCTCTTGTGGTTTTCCTTTGTGTTACTAAAAATTAAATTGATGTGTATTTAAGTGGAAAGCAATCTAATTTGAAAGAAAGCAGTGAGCTGATTCTAACTATGACTATGGTTTGGATATATTAAGTTATCTTTTTTGCTTAATTTCTCTAACTGAGAATCCTAAGTCCTACAGAAACATATTGTCTTTTACTGGACTCAGTAAAAGAGCAGAGGCTGTGGGCAGGTGACTGGAAGTGATGCTTGGGATTTAACCTATACGCACAAGCTTTCCTATCTCCTTTCCAATTTGAGCTTGGTTTGTTTGGACTGCCCAGTGAAAAGAAGCTACTTTCTAGTTGTTTGATAGGCCCAGGTTGGGAGGGGAAAGCTATGTGTACAGTGGTGCAAACTTCCTAGCTCCTTCCTTCTGGAACTTTTGCCAACTCTAACTAACCCTGAAGGCATAGCGTGAAGAAATGCTAGCAGGAGAAAATTCCTCAGAATTTTCCAGAAATGTTGATATTTGAAGGTGTAGAAATACCTTCTGGGCTGAGACCGTGACCAAACCCAAACCATAAGGAGCTTTATTGTCATGTCTTAAGGATCCATAGACAGGCACCCTCTAGATGTATTCATTCTTTTTAAAACCAGTGTTTCTCCTCTTGGTTCACTAGAAGTGAATGCAGTTATTAGCTCTTGCAAGGCAACTGTGAAAGAAATACTGTAGAAAAGAAAACAAACAAAACAAAACAAATCTCCAGAAATACAATGCCTACCCCTGGGAAATGGGATGATTTCATATTTCAGCATATGTATTATAAAGGTGCTTCATTATAATTTAAAGAGTGAAGACACCAGGGGTGCCTGGGTGGCTCAGTCAGTTAAATGTCCGACTCTTGGTTTTGGCTCAGGTCATGATCTTAGGGTTGTGGAATTGAGCCCCGAGTTGGGCCCCACACTCAGGGGAGAGTCTGCTTGTCCCTCTCTCTCTCTGCTCCTCCCCCTACTCTCTCTTTTTCTCTCTCTCTCTCATGTGCACACTCTCTCTCTAAAATAAATAAATAAATAAACAAATAAATAAATAAAATCTTTTAAAAAAAAGAATGAGAATACCAAATAAACTGATTTATTTTATTTTTTTATTTAATTTTTTTAAAAGAGTTTATTTATTTGACAGAGAGAGAAAGAGAGATCACAAGTAGGCAGAGAGACAGGCAGAGAGAGGGGGAAGCAGGTTCCCTGCTGAGCAGAGAGCCTGATGCAGGGCTCGATCCCAGAACCCTGAGATCATGACCTGAGCCGAAGGCAGAGGCTTTAACCTACTAAGCCACACAGGTGCCCCTAAACTGATTTATTTTAAATGTACTAAAGCTCCTTTGGAGAAGTGGGGGACAACAGTGACCCTGCAGATGCCATGTTGGAATGTTTAGCGTATATTTTGGAAAGACTGTGGTGCCAAGGAAAGTGCTCTTGGAAATCAGAATGCCTGATTTAGGGTGCAGCCACCTATCAGATGTACGCACCCCAAAAAATCTTACCATTTGGCTTCTTCTCTGTTACATTAAGAAATCAGACATGATTTCTAAGATCCAGTTTCTAAATTCTGTAGTTTTTTGATTTTTTTTGAGACTTCATCCTTTATATTGATGAAGCTAATGATCCTGTATTGCTAATATACTGTATGTAAATATATTATACTTAAATTCCTTTAGTATTCAGGAAATACTTGATCATACACTTTCCCATATTAAAAAAATAACTTGTAAGTATCCTCACACAGTTTAATAATTTGTTTGAAAAAATGATAACATTTCTGTCTTTGTGTTTCTTAACTAGATAAGATGCTTCAATCTCAAGGGAGGCAATAGTTATGAGATTTGAATATTTGAAACAGAAAATAACCTTACCATGAATATATAAACAATTTAATGAATAAATTTTCTAGCTGCCCAAGATCTCCCAAGTTGTTTTATTGGCAGGAAAATGGTTAAGTATTTGGAAAACAGTTTCATTGTGATAAGTACAATCAACACATTTCCTGTACTGTAGTTAGAGACCTGTTCATAAACAACATTAAAAGAAAAATAAAATGACATAATGTCTAGGAGAGAATTCTCTAATAGAAGCAGACTCAAATCTATGGTTTGTGGTTTTGCAAGTATACAGTTCCTTCCAGGAGGCCCTCTTGACAGATTTGTCCTGATCATAGGAGTACTGTGTAGCTCTGCACAAAGGTGGCATCATTACACTATGGTCTGTCCCATTCTGTTATCCGTGCTTGACCAAGGAGGGAGAAGCAAATTACCCAACCAACTCAAAACTGTACTACAAACTTCCTAGCTCCTCCTTCCAGAAGGAGGAGCTAGACTTTTGCCAGGTCTAACTAACCCTTGAAGGCATAGGGTGAGAAACATTTTGAGGATCTTTAATGACACCTTCAGTAAATCCCCCATTACACTGAGAGGCAAATGGAACTTTGTGGTGGGTCAGATGTTTCATGAATAAGTACACATTAAATTCTATTCTGAGATCAATCCCAATTTTAAAGTTATTTGCTTTAAAAAATAATGGGGAATCAAGTTCTTCATTAATGGTTTTCTATAATGGTCTTAATGGTTTATAATAAACAAAGTAAACATGTGGACTGCTTCGGATCACTTTCAAAGTCAGGATAGTTGCAGTCTATATAGGAAATAGCAAAGTCAAACATTTTCAACAATATATCTGAAACTTGTCAGCACACTGTAAATAAGGATACCATACTTCATTGTCAGTTGTGTGATAAATATTTAATAGCTGGCTCTCTGAGAATAGCTCTGATTTTTGTAGTGTTTGCCCATGTCTGTGGTGTAAATATTTTCACAAGGGCCAATTTCAAACTACTAAGGTTACTGTATGTGGAATTAGGAAGAGCTGTGGCAAGGTCAGCTCTCGGGAGCCAGTACCAGCAAGCTTTATCACAACACTGATTATGCCTTTTACATGAATGGAGAAAGCGGAAGAACAAGGGGCAGAGTTAGGGGCGTGAATTAATAAACAGGAAAATGCGTGTTTCCCAGGTTCAGTCAGGCAAGCCCAGCAATTTCACAGACATCCCTATCTACTTCAGAAAATTAAGAACAACCTTCTTTATAAAAATAGATTAAGATCAAGATGTAATTCTTTTTCGATAAGGCTTTTTACCACTGTTTTATAAATTGGATCCTTAAGAATTATGTGTTTTTCATCCAAAATTATGTATGTAAGTACTTCCCTGTATGAAATTAGAAAGTAGTCTTGGGCTGTTTGGCATTCCCAACAGGAGAAACCACAAGTGAATATGAGTGTCCTGCTGTTCGACTTCTGAATGAACACAACTCTGTAGATCGCAGCCAGTTCAGCTCCTTATAACTTTGAAAAACAGAGATTTGGGAGCTAGGACTTTGCTCCTATGAGCCGTGCAGTGTGACGATGTTTTAGCATCGTCAAACCCCCTTTCTTACTCTTGGTCCGAATTCAGCCTTATTTCTATGTGTGTGACCAAAGAGGAGCTAAAACTACTATCTTAGCATTTGACAGGAAAGACTCTGAAGAGGAAGCTAATAATGGTGACTTAAGAGTCTTATTTATGAGACGTTTTTTTTGAAATGTTTTATGGTGTTTACTGTAATGAAAACACTTATAAACCCTTTTAGATTGCTGGTATTCCTTAAGTGTCTGCTTAAAATAGCTCTTCTTCAAGTTAAGGACCCCCCCCCCCCCCATTTGTGAGGGGGAATGAGCCTTAAATGTTAGCTTCACAATTTTTTTTAAGATTTATTTATTTATTTTGAGAAAGAGAGAGAAAGTGTGGGGAGGGGCAGAGGGAGAGCATCTTTCAGACTCCCTGCTGAGTGAGGAGCCTGAAGCGGGGTTAGATCCCACAACCCATGAGATCATGACCTGAGTGGAAACTGAGTCACTCAACCAGCTGTGCCTCCCAGGTGCCCCTGCCTTACAAATCTTTTAAACACTTTCTCTTTTTCTCCTGTTTCCTTTCCTTCTTTCCCACTCCTTTCTGTCCACCTCCCTCCTCCCTCTAAGCACCTCTCTCACCTCTTTTCAGGGAGAATGAGAATAAACCTAGAAAATGAATTACAATCGAAATACAAACACAGGAAATTCCAGAGCTAAGCTTCATATGGCAAAGTTAACTTGGCCATCAGTGCGCTGCATTTTTTATTTTTCTGAAGTACTGACCGTATTAGTATAAGGTAACCAGATGTCCTGCATTAGGCAAGACAGTATCTTAGATTTCAGGGTTTTTGTTTTTTTTTTTCCCTCATGACAATATTTCTGCAGAAACATTCCTACCACGGCCACTCTATTGAGTGGCTTATTTTGATTACAGCAATGCTAAAAGCCTCCCTAAAATACAATTGTCTTCTGGAGTCCTTGAACCTGGACATTTGATCTGAGATAAACTGCAAAAGTCTCATGAAGCAGCATCAGAAAACTAAATCCTTCACTAGTAAGAGCTCTTCATCTAATAGTTAGATTACCACTTATTGCCATCCAGCAGAGAACATGGTCCATAACAAAGGACCAGGGATTTTTTCTCCAGAAGGGGGAAGTAAAAAAAGGTGTTTTGCTTGAGCAGTATCAGGGCAAACAGCAACGGGAGGCAGAAGAGGAGGGAGGCTAGATACAGGTGGAAGTAATTACCTAAAGGAGTGTGAGAAAAGTAGGAAAAGGAAGAGACTACCTGGGCACGCTTGACTTTTCTGACTGCCCCGTGGTTCTCAGGAACCTCTGCTCTTACCCCAATTCCCTGATCTTTCTATTCTTCACCCTTCCCCTTCTTCAAAATTCATTTGCTTTTGCTACTCAGGATAGGATTTATTTGCTAATCCTTAGGACATTTATTTCTATAATTTCTATAACCAAGGAGAAAAGCCCATCCACCTGACTTGATTCATTCTCCATTCTCTGGTGATGCTCATTTACTGATTTGGCATATCCTTCCTAAGACAGATCGTTTAACCCAGCACACTCCTAACCTGCAGTGAGCGTGCATCCCACATCTATGCTAGGAATCTCTAAATTTGAAATCACATCTAAACATAGGGTGACTTAATGCTAGTGATAGAACTCTAGGTTTAAATTTGTGCCATCACATAGTCAAATAAATAGTGTTTGGTCAAATCCTCTGGAACATGCAAGTCATCTGGGAGCTGACCCACTCTTACATTTGTAGTCTGACTGCCTGTCGTTATCTACCACCCCTAAACCTGTGCTCCCAACATCACAGTTAATCACCAAACAATGTCACATACTATTCTTCTGTCTCTGCATAAACTTTTCCTGGAGTACTGAAATGTATTCTCCTAGTGTCTCTTTTCTCACTTCCGTTTGAAATATGTGTGCTTTTCATAATGAGGAAGATAAAATACAGTTTTTATTTTAGAACTTAATATGCTAAATATTATTTAGTAAAGTAAGTGGATAAGAACAGGTAGAAAATTTTTTAAAAAGAATAGTAATGGAGCAGTAATAGGAGATAGCCTAGTAATAACAGTATTATCAAATGTTAATAATGAAAAATCAATGAATTAAATTCAATTAATCAAATTTTATAAAGGCTTAGAGAGGTAGATCTAAATATACAGAGCCATATAATTATAATGACCATAGATATAGAGTCTCAATCATGAAACAGTTGTGAATTCTTCCTAAAGTAAGTTCTAAAATAAATATTATTTATATTACAGTTTCACAGTTTTTTTTTTTAATGAAAATTGACAAACCAAATCTGATATGGAAAAATGTCCAAGAATTGACATTTTTTTAAAAAGAAGACAAAAGAAACACTTGCTCTACTGTATACTGAATAAAAAGAGTTAATAGTAATTAAAACAGTGTGGGGCTACAGTAATGAATCAGGGAGATACAATAGAATCTCCAAAAATGGGTAATATGTAATTAAAATTTGATATATGATAAATATGGCACTTCAAGCATTATGGGATAACTCTATTTTGAAAATACAAACTGTGTTTCTATTTCCCACACTTAAAGAATGAAAATAAAATGTATTGAAAACTTCAAGAAAAAATATGGAGTAGTATCTTTAATGTCTCGAGCTAGTGAAGGATTTCATAAATAAGTTGAAAATCAATTTAAAAAATAAATCCTAAAGTTACAAGAAAAACAAGTGAAAGATGGGATAATTACCTGTAACACATATATCAAAGGACTGTGGTGTCTGTATTTTAAATTTTAAAAACTGCAAAATTTCACTAGGAAAAAGACCAGCCAGTAGAAAATTGGACTGGTATACAAGCAGTCAATGTGTAGAAAAGGAAGTATAGATGGACAATAAATGTATAGAAATATGTTTTACTTCATTAATAATCAAGAAAATATAAAAGAGAAATTATCTGCTACTTTTAAACCGCCAGATGGGCAGTCTTTAAATATTTGCTAATAGCATATCCTGAGAAGGGTGTGGGGAAATAGGCACTCACACATAGCCAAGAGAGCAATGTGGCTCCATTTATTAACATTTAATTGCATATAACCTTTGAGCCACCAGTTTACTTCTCAGTAGACATCAGAGAGATTTGAACAAGGAAGCATTTGCAAAGATATTCACTGAGCAGTTAATTGAAAGACTGAGAAACTTATTTTGTTTTATCAATAGGGGAGTGTTTAAACCTAAAGAAACTACAATGTACTATAGACATGTAAATGCATCTGTGATATATCATTGAGTAAGAAGAGGACATTTAAATAAGAATAAATGATAATGATATTTATTAAAATGCACATATACTTGGTGATTTCATATTTGTATGCAAATGTATAGAAAAAACTTTGAAAGGATCTACACCATACTGGTAACTTGGCGGTCTAAGGGAATGTGCCTTCGAGTGGGAAGGTAAATGTTCAGCCTTTATCAAAACAAATCCTCTCATTTTTCTGAAACACTGGTTCTGGCACTAGGCTATGATATAGCCATAAAAGTTTATCTTTGCACTTTTACTTTCACTGGTTAGTTCAAAGCTGTAGGTCCTCTTTGTTATCAGTAGATGCATGTATTGGCAAGTCAACTTGGTAGAAGCCCCAGAGTGTGACGGAAAAAGTCGTTCTGGAATATGTCCTGCCCTCTAACCTTTGCTACAAGAGATGGCAGGAAACAACCTAATACAGTTTCTCCACTAAGGGATCTTCTTGTGAGACTGGGTGGCTGCCGTGCTCCAAGTCCTCTGAGAAGGCTTTTCATGTAAGGAAAACTAGTGCTAACATGAAACTAGGTATTTTGGGGAAGCTTAAACTTGAGACAATGCCACATGGTTAGGGTTACAACACAGATTTGCTGTTATGTTTATTGATGTATCTCTGAAGGGAATCCTTGCTTTGAAAGTGAATTTTTGGGAACGGAGAACGTATTTTTTCCCTCCCTTTGCCTTGTCATTCTTTGTGGACAAATGGGTGCTTTGGGAACATCCACTCAGGCTCCTGGCATTCTGAGCCATTGAAAGCTATATATACAATTTCTACCCTTAGATCTTGGGAGAATCAACATTTAAAGCTTTAATCTTAGGGGATCCAAATAGCCATGGTCTGGTCTTAGAAGATTATTTTCAAACTTCTTAAATGTGCTGGCTTTTTGTTCTGTCCTTAAGTTGATCAGGTGGTTGTAATTACTTGGAAAGAGGTATATATAGATAGTTGTAACTAGGAAGATGGCCACATGGAGATTTCTCTATTGAGAATCCATGTGAGCGTTGAAGGGCTTCAGTGTCTGACCTATGTACACACGTGGCTGAGATGGGCTTGAACCTGCCAGGGTTCTAGTCTCTGTGATGTATTCTTCCCCACACTCTCTTGAATTTTCCAGGTAAGTGCTTTAATTCCAAACTTTTCTGTGTTAGCGGAGACCTGATTTTTGTGGTAGGAAATGTTACAGGTCTCTTATTTATTGGTGGGCCTATTTAAAATGTCAAAAAGGATGCTGTTTAACTTTGGAGTCCTCAGTACACATATGAGAGAGATGAATAACATTATATTCATTGGAATATTAGTATTTTAGTACACAAAATAATATCACATGAGCATCCATTATAATTTATATTAGGTCAAAGTTATATATTATGTCAGGGATACTTAATTACAGTAAAATTTCAAATAACTTATTAAGAATGGGCCAGTGAGTGACTGGCACCGCAATTCTGAGGGCCCAGTTTATGTTTAGTGCAAATTGAAATATGTGAGGTGAGAATAGTCCACTTCTTGTTTCTTTAGTTTTCTATTTGGCTTGGTAAAGGTTAAAAACTTGGGAATTAATAGATTTTTGTGTGTGTGTTTTGAATTATCATAAACATTAGTTACTTCCTCATCTTTATGTTAACAGTAGCTTGTTTCTGTTTTGTCTTTTTTTTTTTCTCCTACAATTTCATCTGACTTTGCTTGGGCTTTTATAATGTACAGTACCGATGACTGGATGTTGTGTGGAAAGAGCATGGACTTTGGTATTAGGGAGGCTGAACTTCAAAGCCTATCCCTGAGACATACTAGTTTACTTGTTGTGTGACCTTGGGCAAATTATTCTTAAGTTTCTTGTTTAATAGTAACATGGAGTGGGGCGCCTGGGTGGCTCAGTGGGTTGAGCCTCTGCCTTAGGCTCAGGTCATGATCTCAGGGTCCTGGGATTGAGCCCCACATCGGGCTCTCTGCTCGGTGGGGAGCCTGCTTCCCCCTCTCTCTCTGCCTGCCTCTCTGCCTATTTGTGATCTTTCTGTCAAGTAAATAAATAAAATCTTTAAAAAAAATAGTAACATGAAGTATTGCAGGGACTTTGTGATAATTACAGAAAATTTTCTTCATGCACAAATGCATACACATATGTGTGCAAATGCGCATATACATGTATATATGTACTTGTGTTTACAATGCACAGTACTCTATGAAAGGTGAATTTTTTCAGTGTAGTATATGAATTTTTTTTCATGTGTGCAGTTGTCTCTACCACTGGAGTCTAATCTTGAAAATAGCATTAACTATGTATTATTTATTTAGCATTCTTCCCACAGTACTCAGTGTAGTGATTTGCACAAATTAGGTACCCTTTAAATGTTTGTGTCATTTAATTATTGAGGTTTTCTTTTTAATAAGAATAAGTTTTATTGAGACCTGAGATCTAAGGTGCTTGTGAATTAATTTTCAAAAATAAAACTTTGATGTATTAGCATCTTTTTCTTTTCTAAAAACAAAAAAACCCAGCTTTTATTGTTAAGTTCCTTGGCCTCTTTTTGATTTTTCGGCCAGATCAGGGGCTGGAAATCAAATGGATGACAGGAAAACACAATGCACTGAACTACTCTTCAGCCATCTTAGCACCCAAATGTTTGCAATTTTTCAGCCTTGCTTCATCTGTAAGTGATTCTATTTTGGAGACCAGGAAGAGGGAAGTTAAAGGTCAAGGGAATCCAGTTCACTCGAGTAGTTTGTAACAATCAGGAGAACACAGAAAACTGAGGGAAGCAGAAGGTCTTCCTGTCCTGGCTATGTGTACCACATGGAAATCGATTTGTACTACAAAAAAGGGGGGTGGTGTAGGGAGAAACCTAAAGAATATAAACAGATTTAGTTTGAAATTATAATGGGAAAGGGAAAAGCAGAAATGCAAAGCTGACAAATGCCAGTTGGCATTTGTCTCTAAGTTGGTGTTTTGAACCTTGCAATTTTTTGAAGAATGATCTAAACAAGGGTATTTTTATGCTGTTCTTCTAGTGCTCCTTATTTCTTGTTGGTATAAAGACCTCACTGATGTGAACGTTCACTCACCAGGGGTAATTTGCGGCAATCCTAGCAGCTTCATTTGCCTAATTAATACGACATCAAGGTTGTGTTACTATGCCAAGTTCATGAGGCCACAAAGGCAAGAGGGGAAGGCTTTGATTTCTTATGTATGTACAAATGGCAAAAGCCCCAGCAGTCTTGAATCTTTCTAAGTATGACATATGTGTGTACTTATATGTAATATAACTCATTATGTATATTATGTATAAATGTGAAAGAAAATATGCTTTAAGGTATTGTTCTTGAATTTTCCAGGGAAAATGTTCCTCTTTCAAAATATAACTTTTGTAACATAGAGATGAGCAATAGTAGCCAAGTGCTGCATGTTTCATTCATGTAATAACTATTTTTGGGTGCGTACTATAAAAAAGATTTATTTATTTTTTTATTTGAGAGAGAGAGAGAGAGAATGAATAGGGGGAGGGTCAGAGGGAGAGAATCTCAAGCAGACTCCCACTGAGCACAGAGCCTGATGTGGGGTCTGCTGAGGAGGATGGCTGAGATCATGATCTGAGCTGAAATCACGAGTTGGACACTCAACTGACTGAACCAGCCAGATGCCCTTGAACAAGTAGCATCTTTATAAAGCTGATTGTTTAACAGAGGAAGGTGGGAATTAGAATGATAATATTAATAACAATATTAACAATAATAATAATGAATTGTAACCAATATTTATAGGGTTGTATGCAGGGCACCTTAGTCCAGGGAAAGATGAAAAGCTTAGCTGGGAAAAATTTGGTTTCTTTTTAAGATTTTATTTATTGGAGAGAGAGAGAGAGAGAGAGAGAGAGAGAGAAAGGGAGATTGGGGGGAAGGGCACAGGTGGAGGGACAGAGAGAATGTTAAGCAGACTCCCTGCTGAGCATGGAGCCCCATACAGGGCTCGATCTCAGAACCCTGAGAGCATGACCTGGGCCGAAATAAAGAGTCGGACGCCCAACCAACTGAACCACCCAGGTGCCCTGAAAAAAATTTAAGTTTTAAAATGTTAGCTTTGAAAGCTGCTAAAAAGCAAAAGAACTTGATCAAATTTGCACTTGGTAAGATAGATCATGCTGTGGAGAATAAATTGGGCTTGGGGATGGGGTCATGCAAGATGAAGGTGGAATTTTTCCTAGCTCTTTGGTGGCAGTCTTCTAGAAGCGCAAATCCTTCCAAGCAGGTGAAAACACATCAAGGCACTCTGGAAATACATTCTAGTACTAAATAGGCATATGGGAGGGTAGGAAGCAGGATGGTTGTCAGGCCTTGCTAAATTCAGGTCTATGGAGAGTCATTGGCTCATGGCTAGACAGGTAATATGGAGAAGGCCCTCCTCTGAGGGTGCAAAGTGATCAGGTGTCAGGAGCTCCTGAGTGTTCTCCCTGCCAGTAGTGTGCCTTTCTTGACTTGTCTGTGTTTTGACTTGTGATCAGTTTAGACCTTGACTCAACAAACATAACTGTTTTTCCATAGGAGACTTTGCCTCTTGTTTTGCTGCTTTGGCTCATGACCCCCCAGTATCTGAGCAGGTTTACAACCCATTTGCCTGTTGTAGAAAATTTCTCTGAAATCAACCTTCTAAATGAAGCTTTAGGATTTTAAAGGTATTGACAAATTGCAATATATCTCAGAAAATCTTGAGAGAAAGTTTTTAAAAATAAAAACCAAAGCAACTTGTCTATTGAAGTAGAAATCTAGACATTAATGAATTAGTCTCACTCGTTATTCCATTGCCACCCCCATTTTCAAATGTATGCATACCTTTTAAGCTCTTCATTATGTTGTCATTGAACCTGGTTAGACACCATTTGTCAACTGCAGATTAACTGCTGCATTGCAGGTGGGCAATGCATTTCCTCTAGATTATAGCGCATGCATGGCTAGACAGCTGTTGCATGACTTCATGCATAATCGTCTATATGTGCACAGTGGAAAAATAATATGAAGGGAGCAGAAGGCTACTTCATTCCAGGAATGTCCTAATCCTTAAAGTTGAAAGTGATCATCGAGGGAAATGAGTTGCTTAAAATGGAATTGAATTTGGATATTCTGAAATTCAACTCTAAATGTAAAGTCAGACTTAGGACTCATCATTGAGAGTATACTTAAATGCTTGAAAAGTTCTTGCTTTTCTTTATAGTTATTTTGATGATCTTTGATACTCAGAGTCACAGAGAATTACACCATAAATAATCACACATATACTGTGAGAGAATGGTTTCTCATGTATACTAATACAGTTAGATTTGGCTTTTTTTTTCTTTTGGCACAATACATACCATAGTAATCAAATTGTAAGCTCTAATTGTACTTACTGTGTTTCAACATTTATTTTGTTGATAACTGGTACATGATTTATGAACGTGTGTGCTTTTTTTCTGTACATATTTTGTGCTCATATTTCCCTTCTTTAGAGTTTTAGCTTTAATTCTTTTAGTAAGAGAGCTATTTTTATTTTAAATTATATTCTGCATATTTAGGGTAGAGTTTAGAGATTCTCTTTGATAATCACTTATAATTAATGAAGTAAGTTGTAAAGTCTTTGTCGAATATCATTTGAAATTACTAGAGTTTTAAAGTTGGAACCTTAGTAAGAATTTTTACCTGCTCTAGGATGAATTATTTCATTAAAAGCAAATTTCTACCTAAATCTGTAAACCTGCCTTATTTTCTTCATAGCTTAATTTAGTTAAAACTATCAAGTTGTCTGGGAAATTTGTTGTGATTTTTGGTCTTCATTAGTTATACTTTGTTTTGTATAGTAAACATATATACATTTTTGGCATAATCTTCACATATGTTTTTAGATTATGCAATGACTGCCTTTGGTAACAGAAGTGCATATCATTTTCAAATATAAAACCATTTGTAAAATATACTAGGAGCACACTCAAATCAATGCTACCATAGAACCTTATGCAAAGTAAAGAACACCATGAATATTGACCATCTGTTGTATTTGTTTTGTCTTTCTGGATTCTTCTACTTCAGGATTTTCTTTTTATCTTTTTTATTTTATTTTATTTTTTTAAATTTTATTTATTTTTTCAGTGTTCCAAGATTCATTGTTTATGAAGGATTTTCATAAAACAGGGCTGTTTTCTTCCAGGAAAGGAGAGAGAAACTGCCTCTCCTCTCCAATCTCACTTCAAGCTGTGGCTCTTCAGTAGCACCTTTCCCCAGTACACATCTGGTAAAGCAGCCTCTGGACAAGAAAGTATCTCCTGCAGGGAATGCCATTTTTGGCCTCCTTCTTTGTAGAGAAGACTTCAGATGAAACCAGGCTTGGTTAAGAGCTACCCATCATTTTAATGTAGTCTTTGCCGAACTCAACTGGGGTAATCTTTACATTCATTTGCAAGAGAATTGTAATCTGTTGTGCATTAATTGCGGTTTCTGAGAGTCACTTCTCTGTCTTCTACACTCTTCTCTTAATATTATTTTCCCTGAGCCAGCCTGTCTAGCCCAGTCTTGAGTATAAATAGCTCCAAGTTTGCATTTCTTGAGCACTAATGCCTAATGCTCTGTGCTATTGCTGGGTTATGTGAAACCCTTTCTTGTGTTGAACACAAGAAGCCCATGATTATTGGTACCACAGATTCTCACATTCCTAATCAGTTCCACCCGGCCAATAAACAGTAAAGCCAGGACAGCTTCTCTTCTGTGTGGGTTTTCTACTTTATGGGTAATAAAACTGTCCTCGGTGTGATTTAGGAATCCCTTTGATGCCTGCTCGTTTACTGTATTGATATTTCAGGGGTGTTGGCAGTCCCTGGTGTGACTTCACTGCTGGTATTCCTACACCGTGGTGGTGAGGTAGTGTGGGCAAATCATGGGGGAGACACTGCTGGTAATGCATTGTTTTTTTTCAACTTAGGTCTATCAAGGAAAAAATTAGAAATGGTCTTGTCGAAGCAAGCAAGCTTAAGGGTGGTTAGATTCCTTTCAAACATGGGGAAGGGAAAGAAAGAAGAAAGGAAAGGGAGAGGAGAGAAAAGTGGAAGAGAAGATGTAATGTCATTTCATGAACTCCATGGAAATTCTGCATTGTTTAGTTGCAATGGTATTTTGTTAAAATCAAACCATTGCTGGAAATCAAGCTCCTGGTTTGCAAGTTAAAGAAATGATTGGACTAATTATTAGCTTCTCTGTATCAAATTAGCTAGTGAGTCAAAGTGGTCTCTGCAATTTCAGGGAAGAGAGAGGTATTAAGAACATTCTCTCTTGGCCCTTTTCCAGCTCCAAGTTGGTCCTTTTATTGGGGGTGGGGGGTGTCATGGTCACGGTGGTGGTGGTTTTTATGTTTCTATTTTTGTTTTTTCTGGCTGGTTTGTGTAAGATATTTGAGGTGGGAAAGACTAACTGGTGTAGGAGTGTAACTCATATCAGATCAAAAGAGACAAACTGAGGCATCCACAAGAAGTGGAAGCTTTGTGAACTTGGGAAGCTCTCATTGGTTGGCACTATTTATTTTGAACTATTCCTTTAACCACATTTAGCAATAACTGTTAAAATGGGAACTCCTTTGGAATTTGAAACAGTCTTGTTATATACTACCCTTCCTTATATTAGTATTACCTTTTCCTATCTTTAAGTAATTATGCAGATCACTTCTTGAATGGAATAAATGCCATCAGCCTTATCATTACTATCATCACCATGTTCTAATCATAAGCTGTATTAACTAGCTACATCTGAAAGAGCTAGGGAAAGTCCTATAATACACAAGAGAGAACTCTTCTGTGAGTGCCGAGTGCCCAAGGGGTATTTATCAAATGTCGGATAATTATTGTCATCATCTATGTATATTCTGAAAGATCCAGATTTTTCCTATAGTATCCCCCCCCAGTTAATGTACCTTAATGAATATTTTCGAAATATTTGTATAATTTTCAAAAGATTTTACTGTAAATATTTATTACTCCACCTTCTAGATGGTAAAGTAAGCTACTACTAGAGACTGCATATGGTATGGTAATGAATGAGCAGAATCTGTGTATGTGTGTGAGACCATTTGGCCTACATCAGCTAGATACTGTAATAACTGCTGGAACTAAAAAATTAAGGAAGGCAATAGTCCCTGTTTTTAAGAATTATTTAGTGTGATGGAATGATAGATTTTCAAATCAATAATTATAATAGAAAGGGACAGAACTGAAACAGAGGTTAATTTTTTCTGAGGTTGTTGAGCCAAACTCCCTGAAGAGGTAGGTTTTGAATTGAGTTCTGAGTGATGAATAAGGGTTTGGTAAAAGCAGGGCAAAGAAGAATATTGCAGATAAAGGGAGAAGTCGAAAAAGTCATCCAGGAGTGAAAATCCATGATCTTTCTGGGAAGAGCTGGAGTATGGAAGAGAAAGACAGGAATCAAACAATGTAACTTCTTCTCTCTGCCTAGTTTTTACTTATTAGCTGCTCTGACAGAAAGTTGATGAGGGAGCAGGTTGATACTTGTGTTCAATGTCCTACAAATATAAATAATTGAAAGTATTTTAGAACAGAAGAGTAAAAAATACAGCAATTCTAAACCCAAATGGTGGAGTTTCCAGGCAGTACCTCATGACCACATGTCTAATTCTTCCATTACTGTTAATATCTGCGCATACAAATTCTTTATGCATGTATGCAATTATTAATGTATACCTGATCTTTTTGAAAGTATCTGAAATAATGATTTTGATAAGTTTGTATTATTTGATGACAATTAACACAGGAATTTCTTACATTTATATGAAGTCAACATTTCTAGCTGGTTTTAAAGAAGAAAACAACTAGTCATTGATAAAATTGGGTTTTAGGAAAACTTGACTATGAGGGGAAAAAACTGTTTTATCCAGTTTTTTTTTTTTTTTGGTCTACCAAAGTTAATACTTATAATACTTTGTCTCATGTGTATCTTCATGGAAATACAATTTATTCAAATACTAGTAAGTTAATGTGCCATCTTTTTTTTTTTTTTAAAGAATTTATTTATTTATTTGTCAGAGAGAGAGTGAGAGAGAGATCACAAGTAGACAGAGAGGCAGGCAGAGGCAGAGGGAGAAGCAGGCTCCCTGCTGAGCAAGGAGCCCGATGTGGGACTCGATCTCAGGACCCTGGGATCATGACCTGAGTGGAAAGCAGCTGCTTAACCAACTGAGCCACCCAGGCGTCCCGTTAATGTGCCATCTTAATTGAAGGTTGGCAAGTATGAGATGCTCAGTTACGCTCCCTACATTCTACATGGCCTACCTCTTTCACCCTTGGGGCATCTGGAAAGGGAAATGTCAAAATCTCTTTTGAAATGCTTATATTTTAAAACTTAAAATAGCACAAAGTAGGATTTTTGGTTTAGGAAGTGATGTGGGATATCACTGAAGAATACCTTGCTGGACAATTAGAAGTTTCCTGCAGAAATATAATTTTCTGTGGAAAGTTTAAACATTTAACCTATATTACAGTGTAGGAAAATTGTTTATAAAATACAGAATATTATTCAATCTTAAAAGAGAAGGCAATCCTGTCAAATGCTACAACATGGATGAACCTGTAGGACATGATGCTAAATTAAATAAGACAGTCACAAAAAACAAAAAGTACATAATTCCACTTATATGAGGTATCTAAAGCAGTCACACTCTTAGTGCTAGGAAGTAAATTGGTGGTGCCAGAGGTTGGAGGGAGGGATGAAAGGGGGAGTGGTTGTTCGATGGGTATAGTGTTTCAGGTTTGCAAGATGAAGAAGCTGCAGAGATCTGTTGCACAACAGTGTGCAGAGAGTTAACACTAATGTACACTCAAAAATGGTTAAGGTGGTAAATTTTATGTTAATGTGTTTTTTACTAAGATAAAAAAAGCAACAAAGCTCAAAAACAAAAGGTATTCGTTGTGCCATGAAGATTCACATTAAAAAGAATTTCGAGATGCGGCTTTTAAAATTCTTGTAATGTACTGTGGACATATTTTTGAGCCTCTATCTGGGCACATAAAATTTTAATTTAAGCCAGTTAAAATACGTTAATTAAAGACATAATTTGTGATACATGATATGATACTTTGTCTGTTTTAATTCATTCTTTCATTTTACGGTTGAATACTTTATAACTTGTAGATGTTGTTCCTTGCCAAATGCATTGTTTCATGCATTTGGGCAGGAAATCATTTCCTTCCCCTGAAATCACAATTCATTATCGCTCTGTATTTTATACATGGGAAAGGCTTATCCTGACTGCCTTGCACTGCTGCTGGCTGGGTGGGAAAAACCGGGAGTGAGGAACTATAACGACTCCAGACTGTGAGAAGCTCTGGACTTGCCCCTGAGCAATGGTTCTTCCTACTGCATGATTTCAGAGCAAGGAGAAACTGTTGGGGGAGAGATGGTGAGGAGACCAACCAACCCAGATGCCATGTTTTGGGTTTTTTCTTTACAACTGGGGGTGGGGATGGGCTGGTTGTAGCCAGAGTTGTACTTGGAATTATGTTTTCTTGGGCTGTAGGATTTCCTGAGCCACGTAGTGTGGGTCAGGGTGATGGAGTGTTGAGATGCACTTAGGAGAGTGCCTCCAAAGGAGTATTTGGTCAGTGGTTTCCAAAGTTATCCTTGTTCCTCCTACACCCGGATGACCTCAGCACTAAAGCAGACAGAAAACTCACTTGTAATTTGCTGATGCGTCCACTAAAGGAATCATTAGGAATTTTCTGTAAGGCCAACCATTCTCCCTGTTCCTTCTCTCATAGTCTTATCTTAAACAGTATCACTATTCACCTCCTAACATACTATGTAATTTACTTATTTATTATATTTTTATCTGTGTTTCCTCCACTCTTTCTAGGAAGATAAGCTCCAAGAAGGCAAAGATCATTTTGTCTGTTTTGTTCACTGATGTATCCCAAGCATCTAGAATGGTGCCTGGTCTGAGTAGATATTCTCTCAATATTTTCAGAATGAAATTGATCTTAAATTTAAACCTCAAAAGATTTAAAAAATATATCCCTTCCTTCGATTACTACCAACACACCAGTGACTTGTGGATCTCTACCTCTTGTCAGAACTCTAGCTTGTTGTTTAGGTACTTGTAACCAATTACAGGGATGGTTTCAGGGATGCCTAATAACTGGCTGATTTCCTGTAATTCAAATGTTAAACTGAATAGTCTTAAAAGCAAGACTGTGCTATCATATAGACAAGGATTTGAAACCTACAGGTTGTGTTGCTTTGGATACATTGTTTAAGTTCTCTGAGACTCAAGTTTCTTTATAAGAGTGGTACAGCAATATGTAATTATTGGGATTGTTGGGAAGAGTAAATGATCTTGTTTTGTGCATGACACATAGTAAGCTGTTAATGAGTGATAGCTGCAAGGAAAAGGAAAAATTATTCTGGTAGTTAGAACTCTTATTATGCTATTGAAAGTATTTCATTTTCCAACACTGTAGGACCGGTGTCATCCTGTGGAAAATCAGTACAGAGGTCACTTTTCTCATGACATCTTTCACTAGCAGTACCAAGTAGGACCTTCCCAGAATAACAGTTATGCTTTCTATAAATCAAGGATCAGTTTGCCATTTCTGATGAATGATCAAGGGAATCCCTTGAGAAAATGCCATTAGTTGTAATGTTGGCCGTGGGGAAAGATGGAAAAGGCAGAGTATTTTTTCTACTATTTTACATTTCATACAAATTCTTAAAAGCATTTGAGTTTCTTGAATAGAATTCGTGGTAAATAACCAATTTCTTGACAGATTGTTTCAATCATTTCTATCTCTCTAACTTGTTCTCAGAGTGAGTTCTAAAGGCTTTCCCTTTACACATGGAACAAAAGTGTGAACACTGAGGGCCTTGTGAGCTGATGAAGAGATTCTAGGTTATAAGTCCCTGACTGGCATGCACCTGCTCTTGAAGCCACCAGCACCTGTAAGAACTAGTAAGACTTGGGGGAAGTGCCTCCCTTGGTGCTGTCAGTAGCTGCTACATGATCTTGGGCAAGTCATTTCTCTTTTTCGAATTATATGATTTTTAATGTTTTTTCATGGTCAACAATGCTCTCCTATGGAGCTAGTGTTTAATGTCTTTTTGAAAACTTAATGCTTTCACGAGATAATCATTAATATGCAGGGATTTTTGATTCCTAAGCAGTCTGACAAAATGCGTATTTTATAAGTCCTTATTTACACATAGATAAGACGAAAAGGGTAAATGGTGTTTGTTAGATTACAGTGACATTTGGTAAGCTCCCAGGTTAAGGACAAGATAGCCTGGGAGTCAATTAATAAAAGTTGAGGAAAATTAGATCACGTGATACCATTTTCTCCAAATTGTTCCCTTTAGCAGAATCCCACATATTATGATCCTGGCTTCACTTTATTCTCTCTCAGTTGTCCACCATTTCAGGCTTTTCTGTTAATTAGTCACAAAAGGCACATGACTTAGGACCTGAGAGCTATTTTAAGTCCCTTTGAAAATATTTGAGTCCTGGAAACAAATGATGTGCTCCAAAATCTGCAAAAGAAAACCATAAAACTAACATTGATCAATGTTTAATTAAATGTCTGTAGAATATGATATTAAATCAACTTCATTAATTGTTAAAATTACTATTCATAAAATTTTCATGACATTTGGAAGCAATCTGTAGTTTAGATTTCTCTTTTTGTAAGAATTCTTGAATATGCAAGATGTTTATCATAAAATATAACCAATTATAAATTTACTGAGATGCCTAGCCAAAGAATTTCAGAAGCAAAACTATAAAAGTCCTTTCATAATTTTCTACTAACAAAACAAACATGTTATTCGAGTGTATTTTAACATATTGTTATAGTAAGTATAATAACAAGAATAATAATGGCTAACATTTATTTAATGTCCATTATGTGCCACATATTATTGTATGCTCTTGTCAATTATGGATATGCCACTGCTTTTTTCCCCCTCTCCCTCTACCTCATTTCTAATCAGTCTCCAGTCCAACATTTTACGAGCAATCTTCCCTTAAAGCTGTCTCATTCTTTTTTTTCTCCATTGACACCTGCCTCTTCCCTCAACGTAGGACCTCACTGTCTCTTGACTGAACTATCGCAAAAGTCTCCATGCATCCCCTCCTGTCTCTGCAGTTCAGTCTCCAGTGGTACAGTGATCCTTCAAACTGAAAGTCCATTTAAAGCCCTTCATGTCTCCTGTTACTACTATGAGAAAGCACAAAATCTTAAACATGACCTACAAATGTCAACCATCTTACAAGCAGCTTTTTCTCAGGAGCTCCCTCTTTATGCTCTGGCCAAGGAATCAGATGTGTCCTGTAGCCTTCTGCCTCAGGGACCAGGTGAGAGGACACAAGACTTACTTAAGTGGAGTGTTTCTGATATGTGGAGGCCTTGGGAGTAGAGGAAGACGTATGTAAAACTGAGGTTACTATCAAGGAGGGATTGAGAACTGGAGAGGGAAAAGAAGAAACACATATTTGTTGAGACTTGATGCATGCAGGGTCTGGCCAGGTGCTTTACATGCATGGTGTCATCTGGGAATAATGCTCGGCACAGCCTGTAAAGTTAGTGTGATGACTGAGTGCACGGATAAGGAAAAGGACACTAAGGCTCAGTTGCCAGGACAGTGCAGCTTGTGAACATTGGGGTTTGTAAATTGATTCCAAAGCCGGTGTTTTTCCCACTCAGTTTGATCACCATTATAACCCCAGTTGCTTCAAGACACCAAGTATCTACCCAATAAATGATGGGGAAATTGAACCCTAGGATAAGTGACCTCCAGCTTAGGGGCATCACCTTTGAAGCAAACCATCCTACTTTCTCCTAGGAGTTGAGGTGGTTCCTTTTGGGACTGAGTGACTCTACATATATCTTTCTTCACAACTGTATTCTAGAGATTTGAGACCATATTAGTAATTTACTGCTAAGAACAAATCTGATTTTCATTTATCTGTACACATAAATTCTTTCAGCATGGCTGCTATGAAGTATCGTTTTCTAAAAAATAAAATTTAGCAATTCCCTGAGTACAATGACATGGTATTTCCATGACTTTTAAAAGTACCTGGGTACATCGTACTTTTTAGTTTTTATTAGCATGTATGTATAAATATTTTAAAAGTTCCACTCGAGTGAGGCAGGTAACCACTTGGAGGCTTGCCTGGCAGCTGCTTACCACCAGCCAACAAATTTCTCATGCCAAAAGCTTCTTCTCTTGACAAAGGAACAGATGAGCATCCAGATGATAGCCACGTGTGAGAGGTGATGTGTCAGCCTCCATCAAACTTCCTCAGAAGCTAATGCATAATTCTATTTTTATTTGTTGCTTTCTCTCTGCATGGTTTAAAAAATCTGTTTAAAGATGTAACAAAGACTTCTGACACTTTTAGATCAACTCTTCGACTAAACGGAAACCAGCAATGGCTTCAAATTGTTTTTTCAGCCTTGTTTCCTGAATTTTTAAGCTAACGGCTGTGAATATTTGCATAAGCTACTACTTTGTATCTCCTTATTGAAACTTTTCATTATGGAACTTTTGATTCTATTTTCTTTCCAATAAGTCAGAATTCAGCAAATAAAATATCTTGTATCTTATTAAATGTGAGACGAGAGGAAAGGTATGGCTGCCCAGGAAGCAACTATAGGCATGTAACTGGTGTGAAGCCCACAGTGGATCTGCACTTTGTTTTTATTCCTGGACCTTACCTCTCCCTCTCAAATCAGGTACCGAAAGAACTTCTAGCTTGCTCCAGGCCAAAAGGCTCCCCTGGGGTGGGTGAGAATACTGAAGTGGAAACTGGGGCTCTGTTGCATAAGTCAGACAGCACTCATGGCCTCACTACTAAAGTGTGTGATACTCTCCGGTGAGTACGCGTTGTTGGAGTGAGAGAAGTGTAGATCTGGGTGGAGTTCTGTTCCTGCTGTTTTCTAGTGTAGGACCTTGGCCAAGTTTTCTAACCTCTTCAATCTTAGTTTCCTTATCTATCATTGCAGATCATAATACCTTTCGTAGTATTGCCGTAAAGAATAAATTAAAGCAGGTGTATGTTTCTTAGGGCTGCCATAGCAAATTACCACAAACTAGGTGGCTTAAAACTGCAGAAATGTATTCTCTCATAGTTCTGGAGGCTAGACATCCAAAATCAAGGTGCCGACAGGGCCATGCTGCTTCTAGGAAAGAATCTTTCCTTGCCTCTTCTAGCTTCTGGTGGTTACCAGCAATCCTTGGCATTCCTCGTCTTGTGGTTACGTAACATCAGTCTCTGCCTCTGTCTTTACATGGCTTTCTTCCCTCTGCATCTGTGTTTCTCAAATGTTTCTCTCCTTATAAGGACACCAGTCATTGGATTTAGAGCCCACCCTAATCCAGTATAATCTCATCTTAACTTGAATATGTCTGTAAGGTCCTTATTTGCAAATAAAGTCACAATCATGGGTACTGGGGACTAGAATTTCAATACAGCTTTTTGGGGACACAGTGTGAACCACAACAGTATATAAAATGTTTTGTACTCCGACTATATATATGCACATATGGGAGCCTATTACAGTTTCAATTTTAGATATGTGAAAAACATATCTTGGTATTGGAGAGCTTCCCTTTGATCCCATGAAAATAATTTTTGTGAGCTTCAGTGTATTCCTATTTTCCATACTTTGAGACTTCAAAGGTTGTGGAGTGCAGCTACCCCATCCAGCTAGTTTTGGAATAGGTTCTAGAACATCTCTGACAAGTTTTTGTCTAGCCGCTGCTGATATGGCTCCAGGACAGGATTCTCAGAACCATGCAAAGAGCCTATTTCACCTTCTGATTATCAGCAAGTTTTTCCATGTCGAAGGTTCAGTCACCAGTCTAGGTCTAGATCTGGGAGTAATATAATAGCAAGCCTAATTCTTCTTCCTTATCTCTGCCTTTCACAGAGTCCACGGCAGGAATCAGGCATATCTGACCCCTCATTTTTTCACACTGACCAACCCTGTGTCTTTATCCATCTATGATATGATTACAAGTTCCTCAACATTTTGGTTATGTTCTTATTAATACTCTTCAATTTGTCTATGACAAATAGGGTTATTTTCCTTGTCAGTACAAATAGTGGAGTAGAATCCCTTGGAGGCTTAGCTCTGGAGCTGGGTGATGAAATGGGTGCTGGGTCCAATGCCAAGGGAGAGTACATCTGAAGCTGAGCTCTCAAAGTTAGCCAGTGGGCCCAGGAAGGGGACCAGGGTGTGCCAGTGACTCCAACAGTGTTTGTAGTATCACTTGTATTTCAAGTAATACAAAAAAAAGAGATACATGTGTACTTTATATAAATAAATATTGACAGTTTGAACAAGTTATTTGAACTCTTTAGAAATGGGACTGTCATAATAGTCAAGCCATTTAGATTCATAGGGACTGCATTTCTCCAACTATTAAATAATAGTACAGGCAGAACCTGTGTTTTCTATCTGAATTTATCTATGCATTTTCGTTTGTTATCATTGCCTAGTAATATATATTTCTGATTGTTATGTTTTTACCTACTTATTTGCAAGTTTCTATCAATATCCTGCAAACTGATACATGAACTCATCAGTATCATTTTCTTCCATATTGCTATCATAATATACTTCATGAAAGCCTGCTGTATGCACATCGTTATGAAATTCACAATCAGGATAGAAGGCATGTGTGTAATCAGGATTTTAACACCTATACACACAAACATAAAACGTAGTCCACAAATATATAGTGCATTAAAAATAAAAACTAGGACTGCTTGTATCTGTTTTACTCTAAATATCTTGGCTAATTTGAAGAGCAAATGCTACACTGTGTGAAAATAACTAGCAAGTGATCGCGGACACTTAATGAGAATCACTGTGTGCCGGCCTGTGCTCTATAAGCTTTACATGTGTTCACTAATTTACATGTCTTCACAACAGCTCTGTGTGGTACAGGATAATCCTTTCACCAGGTTACAGAAGGGAAAACCGAAGCACAGGATGGCCAACTGACTACTTCACAGTTGTATGACTAGCTAGTGGAGGAGCTAAGATTGAAATGTGGTCACGGTCTCTCAAAAATCTGTTCTCATAACCACTACGCTTTACTGCTACTCTGGAAACATACATAAAAATATAAAGTAGCCTCTTCATGTAGTGTATTATAAAATGATGTATTTTGCATGGAAATGGAATTGCTAGAAATAGGCAAAGTTTAGTTAATTTTTGAAGTTTAAATTTACTTGATTATTTTAGTCTAAGATCAACAAATAGACAGCTATGTTAGGATAGATCTAAATATCAGTAACTGTGAAGTCTAGATTATATTGCAGGTGTTTTGTGCAATATTAGGAAGTCCTTGTACTTGGATTTAGGTATAGAAATTTTTCCTCATACCTGTGTGTGTGTGGGTGTGTGTGCATGCATTCGTGCCCCCTTGGAAGAAAAATTAAAAGGACCATTTTTTAATAACATAGAAATTACATTCTACTAGTCTGAAAGCTTGGTTTTTATCCCTTGATTGTTAGAGGGTTTACTTCCCCAATAAAAACCAAGGTACTCATAGTTTGCCTTAAATCCCCTTCTCATGTCTGACATTCCAATACTCCTAGTCAGGCAACACCCCTACTGTGAATGACTGAGTTTCTAACTTCTGCTTTGTACCAATTTGAAAAGGAAAACTGTTGATAAAACTGGGCATCTTCCAAATTCTTGCAGTATTTATTTGCCTGACATTGCTCTTTCAGATCACCAATACTTTTGGTGACATTGATAGATGAAGTAGCAGGTGATTCCTAGGGATGGATATCCTGTTCCAAATCTAATTGATTGTGGCACAAAAGCCTTTTATGTGTTTGTCCCATGACCAAGGGAGAGGTAAGGAGATTAAACCCACTGCTCTCACAACATGTGGGAACTGTCCTCACTGGGGGTGGCTGGATATAGAGATTGAAAGGAGGATTGTCTGTTTCTCCTATTTAACTTTTGTTTGTAAAGAACACTAATTAGATATGAGATTAGTAGAATGTAGAGAAAGTCTGTGCTGTAGAGAAAGAGTATGACATGATTATGAGCCTGGATTCTAGAATTAGATTCCTTGGGTTCAAATGTATCTCTTCTTGCTTCATAGCTATGTGTTCACAAGCAACTTCCTTATTAACTCTGGGCTTTAGTTTCCTCATCTACAAAAGAAGAATAACTGTAGTAGCCATTTCATGGTTTATTATTACGATTAGCAGTTAATCCTTGTAAAACACTTAGAAGAGTAACTGACACATGGTAAGCCCTCAACGAATGTTAATGATAACCGTTATTGTCAATAAAGGATGCCATTATTTTCTTCCATTTATGACTGGCAAGCTCCTATTAATTCTTGGATATCCCGTTATCCCCTCCATAAAGTCTTCTCTGACAGCCATTTGCTCCTCTTTGGGACTACCGTATTAAATTCCCCTCCACTTTCCAAGAATATGCTTTTATATTTTTCTTCGCCACTAACATTTGAACTCACAGATATCAGAAATTATTTAATTTGGGGACAATACCCAGCACAGTACGTAGTATATTAGACACCTGTGATTAGTAAGTAAAAATTGAGACTTTGCTGAGATACAGCATAGTCTTTTCTATATTTATTATCTATTCTTGCTCCTAACTATGCTAGCAAGATGCAGTTCATTGCCAGAATCCATTACTGGTAAGAGCAAAACAACTGAACTAACCTAAAGAAGGTTACCAGAATCCTACTAAAATTTCAGGTGTGGTTTTGGAATTATACTTACTTTTGGCAGAATGATAGGAGGTCATATAAATTCCAAAAACCGTAACTGGTTTCCCTGCTTTAATCTCAATCCTTTCTAGTCATTTCTACTTCTTTCCAACAGATGATTCTTTTGAAAACACTACTTTCAACATTTTTTTCCTGTAGCTTACAGTTTTCTGTTTTCTAATACAGTTATAGATACAATTATATTAGCTAAATTTTTGAGTGGTTATTGGTACCAGGTACTGTGCTAAGCACTTCCATGTATATCTCACTGGATAAACACATGTAATATGTTTATTATAATGATATCCTATTAGAAGGAAAACTCAATGAGGATAAGATCCCTTTTTAAGTCAAAAATAAAACGATTTCCAGATTAATGCCTAATTAGCACTCTCAAAACATTGAGTGAATGAGTTAGGTATTATTATTATTACTGTTTTGTAAATAAGGAAAGTAAGAAACAGAGAAAATAACCCGTAAAATAAAAGGTAGATCCAGTTTTTTTTTTATTAACATATAATGTATTATTTGCTTCAGGGGTACCGGTCTGTGAATCATCAGTCTTACACAATTCATAGCACTCACCATATAGAGCCAGGTTTTTAACATGTATAGTCTGTCCACCTCTTGGACAGCCTAAAGATTAAATGCCACACTTTTCAGCCTAGCATTCAAGGAACAGCAAATTCTGCTCCACTACAAGTTTTAGACAGGCTGCTTTTCTCACTTGTTCATTGAACTTGCCATGCTTATTTACAGTGGCAAAGTGTTTGCCCTCCCTAGATTATCTTTGTATTTTTTTTATCTTTGTATTTTTATTTAATTGTGTTGTATGTATTGACCTTGTTCCTCTAAATGGATTTTAGCTCTTAGAAGGCAGTGTGTTTTACTATTCTTTATTATTTCTCAGTGGTCCAATTCCAATAGTTGAGCTTTACACTTAAGAAACATTAAGTATTCATTAATTCAGTGAATACTTATTGAGCACCTAGTATGTGTGTTTTTGGATATGGAGATGAGGCAGTTCTCATGAAAAACAGTGCTGTTATTTTCAAGAAACATGTCAGAAGGCAAAAAGTAAATAAATAAATATATTAAGACAGAGTTAAAGTTAAGTGCAGTGAAGAAAATAAAACTGAGGAAAGAGCTGGCAAGTGATGGGAATTGGCAATATTTGATCGTGGTGATGTGGGGGTGGGGAATAGGTGAGGGAAAGTGTCTCTGAGAAGATAGCACTTAAGGTAGGTTGGTGGGACTTGAAAGAAGGAGGCAGCTGTAAGACAATCTGGGTCAGAGTCCTCTGGCTAGAGGCAACAATGAGTAGAAAAATAAGTATAAGCTTGACATGTCTGAGGAAGAAGGGAAGAAGGAGAATTCCCTACATGGTTGGGTCATGGTGACAGGAGGGACAAATATAGGCAGTGGCTAGATATGTGGCATCTTATGGGGCAGAGAAAGAGGCTTTGAATTTATATAAAGTGCAATGGAACCCCACAGAATAATGTTAAACACCAAAGATAAAGATTTGCTTTGTATTTTATTATTTTGTTTTTGTTTTTGTTTTGCTTTTTATTTTAAAAGATCATTTCTATTAAAAGATAATTGTGGAGCAACAGGAACTCTCATTGCTGGTTAGAATGCAAAATAATATTCCACTTTGGAAAACAGTTTGGCAATTTTTATAGAACTAAGCATATGCTTACTATATCACCTGGCCATCACACCCCTTGGTATTTACCCAAAGGAGTTGAAAACTTACATTTACACAAAAACCTGCACCCAGTTGTTTATGACCAGGTTTATTTATAATTGCCCAAACCTGGAAGCAAACAAAATGTCCTTCAGTAGATGAATGGATAAACTCTGGTACATTCTGTCAATGGAATATTATTCAGCACTAAAAGGAAATGAGCTGTCAAGCTATGAAATAACATAGGAGTATCTTAAATGCATATTTAAGTGAAAGAAATCAATCTGAAAAGGTTACACTTCTGTATGATTCCAACTGTATGACATTCTGGAATAGACAAAATTATGGTGAAAAAGATCTTTGGTTGCCAGGAATTGTGGGTGAAGGGAGGGATGAAAAGATGGAGCACAAAGATTTTTAGAGAAATGAAAATTCTCTGATATATGTCATTATACATTTGTCCAAACCCATAGAATGTACAACACCAAAAGGAAACCCTTGGGTAAACCATGGCTTGGGGGCACCTGGGTGGCTAAGTTGGTTAAGTGTCTGCCTTCGGTTCAGGTCACGATCCCAAGGTCTTGGGATTGAGCCCCACATCAGGCTCTCTGCTCAGCGGGAGCCTACTCTCCCTCTCTTCCCCGTTCATGTTCTCTTCTCGCTGTCTCTGTTGCTATCTCTCTCTCTCTCAAATAAATAAAATCTTTAAAAAACAACAACTACAACAACAACAACAACAAACCATGGGCTTTAGGTGATCACCATGTGTGTTAATGTAGAGTCATCAATTGTAATAATAAATGAACTCCTCTCGTGGGGGATGTTTACAACAGTGGAGGCTATGCATATGTGGGGATAGGAGGTATAAGGGACACATCTGTATCTTTCTCTCAACTTTGCTTTGAATCTAAAACTACTCTAAAAATATAAAGTCTTTTTAAAAAAAGTAATTGGAGTAGAATAAGAGGAGAATAATGGAGAGTTGTTAGTAAGCTCTTGTAGTAATCCAGAAGAGAGAGGGTAAAAATGTATTCCAGGGCAGAAGGGATAGAGACGGAGGGGAGAATTCAAAAAAACCAAGCAGGATATCATTTGAGGAAGAGCCAATAGAATTTACTGATGAATTGTAAGTGAAGGATGATAAAAAGAGAAGAAATAGAGATGATTCCTAGGTTTTTGGCATGAGATCTGGGTAAACGATGGAGCCATTTACTGAGGTGAGGATGGCTTGGGAAGGGACAGAGGATAACGAAATTAATCAGAGGATCAGGGTTAATCAGTGAATAGAGATCAATCACAATCATAAGCACTCATTTAGTTTCTTACTTATTTGCTACCTCAACCCATAAAGTATTTGAATCATCTTTCAGTGGTAACAGATATAGTTATATTTATAATAGTGACATTTAATATCATTAATATTAATGATATATAATATAAATATAATAACTTTATAATGTATTTATAACTTTATAATGATATTTAATATCATTAAAGATAATGATATTTAACATATTTATAAATAATAATATTTATAATAATGATAAAATAGCCATGGAAAATAAAGATGAAGAGGAACATAAGCAGCAGCAGAGAGTCATGTACGGGATAGGAAAAATATTTGCAGGTGATTAGACTCTAAATAGTTACTATTACTCAGCCTCAGATTTGGCTCTGATGGAAAAGGGAATCTTGGTCAGTTTGTTAATTTCCATGATCAGATTGGACAGAGTATAACCATGCCTCATGAGAGGCAAACTTTTTCAGGCTTTGATTTTTAAAACAAATTCTTCATGGTGAAGCTGAGAGGAGGGTGGACTGAAGGATGCAGTGTGAGAATTTTGATTCAGCCCCCATCAAGAGCCTTCTTAGGAAAGGACTATAGTACAGAGACCTAAAATGCCTGAGTAATTCAAAGAAGTCAGAATTGTGAATAGCAACTACACGTGAGGATTGCCTGGCCTTTATAGTTTCTAAGCTCAAACTCTCCTGAAGGGCTTTCCTGAATGATACTGACTGCCTTAAGTAGAAAGACTCAGCTATCAGTCTCTTAGCTGTATTTAGCTATCGTTATTCACTGAGGGCTCTAAATAGTCTACACTAACCAACAGTCTACACTAACTTCGTAATTCCTGTATGATGATAAAGGTCTTGGTTTGTTCTATTAAAGCTCAGAATTACTAGGGATTCAAATTGCAAAGGCAAACTTCTCTGCTGTTTTTTTTTTTTTTTTCTTTTCTCCTTCAATATTTTATTTCAAAAAAATTCTTTCCGTGTATCCCCAGAGACAAGTTCTTTGCAGAACCAGATGTAGTGGCGTTTGTTGATGAAGAGCATACACTCCTACAATTCTACATAGACCAGGTTATCTTGAACTTTGGGCAATGTCTCAAGACACACATGTTTATTTAAACATCTGGTTCATCTGGTAATTAAAAAAAATTTGAGGGGAGCAGCTCTGTTTCTCTGAGATAAATCTGTACAAGCATTTTATCTGCAATTTGTGGTTAAGGATGGATTTAATAATTTGAACATGAGAATCTGTCCTTAAAATGTACTACAGATATACAAAGATAACTTTACAGCAAGGAAATCTACTCAATGTTCTAATGAAATTTTTTTTTACAATAAAATATTCAATCAAATAGGATGAATATTTCAAAGTATTACCTTTCTTTGAATATGTAATGAAAATGCTTATAATACATAGAAGATGTAAAAGCATGATGGAAGAGCTCTATAGAATTCATGGAAATACAAAGTTAAGTTTCATATCACTTAAAATTCCAAATATTAAATATTTAAAATGGGTGATGCAAATATTTTATACACTTGTCTTAGTCCATTTGGGATGCTATAATGAAAATACTGGGTGGCTTAAACAGCAAACTTTTATGTCTCACAGTTCTGGAGGCTGGGAAGTCGAAGATCAAGGTGTGTCAGATTTGATGTCTGGTGAGGAACTGCTTCCTGGCTAATGGACTGCTGTCTTCTGGTTGTGTCTTCACATGGCAGAAGGCTAAGGGCACCTTTTGGATATCTTTTTTATTTTTTTTATTTGACAGAGAGGAGAGAGATGACAAGTAGGCAGAGAGGCAGACAGAGAGAGAGGGGGAAGCAGGCTCCCTGCCTAGCGGAGAGCCCGACGCAGGGCTCGATCCCAGGACCCTGAGATCATGACCCGAGCTGAAGGCAGAGGCTTTAACCCACTGAGCCACCCAGGCGCCCCTGGATATCTTTTATAAGGGCACCAATCCCATTCATAAGGGCTCTGCCCTCATTACCTCATCACTTCCCAAAGGCCCTACCTTCAAATACTATCACATTGAAGATTAGATTTCAGCATATGAATTTTGGGGGGATACCAACATCCAGTCTACAGTAATATTATATTAGAATATGCAGAATTATAAAAACTAATGCCAAAAGGAACAAAGGCATTAGTTTGCTAAAAAGATAAGTATTTTCAAAGCAAAGGAATTCCATAGAAACCAGAGGCAATATGGAGTTATTAAAATCATGGCAATAATAAAAACATAATGTACTAATATTAAATTATATTTAATACTTATCTTTGAATGATCTCACAATGTATTAGTATATGTTATCTTGATTTTTTTCCTATGATGGCAGTCACATTCTCAATGCTTTAAAATCATAAAACACATTAAGATACTTTTGTGCATGGGACGCCTGGGTGGCTCAGTTGGTTAAGCAGCTGCCTTTGGCTCAGGTCATGATCCCAGGGTCCTGGGATCGAGTCCCACATCGGGCACCTTGCTCGACGGGGAACCTGCTTCTCCCTCTGCCTCTGCCTGCCGCTCTGCCTGCTTGTGCTCTCTCTCTCTCTCTCTCTGACAAATAAATAAATAAATAAAATCTTAAAAAAAAAAGATACTTTTGTGCACTAATTTATTCAATTACATGTGTTTATTGGGCACCTGTGTATAAGGCTCTGTGTTAGAAATGGCCAAGATCATTTATAGTCTAGTTGGGAGATAGTTCCAACACAACTAACTCTAATAAATGCTTTAATGAAGGACGGTGAGCTAAGAATAGATTAATTTCTATTATGGAAAAGGTCTTGTGAAGCTGAGAGGATTTTGAGGAGAGAGATGAAGTAGAGTTCTGATAAATGGATGTAAGGAAGTTAGAAACTTACTAGAAAAGTGTTAGCATATTGCATTCTATTCACCACCTCCTATTCTTCCTAATAATCTTCAAATATTACAGGACAATATTAAACACTGCAAAGAAAGTTTTTTTTTCCCTGATTCTGACATACACACACGCACGCATGCGTGTGTGTATGGTTTTGTTTTGGTAGATTGCATGTTCATTATCATTATTCTCAATCTAGCCAGTAGGCTGAAAAGTCCCTGTTCAAAAACAAAGTTGTATTTGTCTTCTGGCTTTTCTTTTCCACTGGTAAGGAGCATTTTAGGTCTAAGGTTTAGTGTTTGGTATCAGAATACCTTCTCAATTATTAACTTGTTAACTAAATTGAAAGTAATGGAACAAAGAAAGATTTTCCAGGCAAATAGGAACCACGTACTTGAGGTAAAACAAACAAAAAAACAAAACAAAAAGTCTTCATAGGAGACAAAGAAAGCATTTGTAGAAACCATATGTAATCATCTGCAAGGTAGATTGGAAGGAAAGATAACAAAAGGAAGTGATGCTCCCGTAGAAGGGAAAGGAATGAGACTGGGGATAGTATGTGATGGGAAGAATAATAGAATCAGAAGGATATGCATGAGCTAACGGTGATATGTGCTGTGTTCAATTTTATCCACCTGATGCTCAAAAGAAGAAATAAAAGGAGGAGGAATAGTGATGGGTGCCCTGAGAGACATGTGGTTAGAAAATTATGACAGTGGTGAGGGAGCCCTTGGATTGTCCTGAAATGCCATATTTTGTTGTCTAATGTTTTGATGGAAAGATATCCTCATAACTACTTAGGGGCATTATATAAACTAGCAAATAAGATCAAAGACTTTGGCCTCAAACAGACTTGGGTTGAAATCCTGACTCTACCTCGTATTAGATGTGTGATCTTGAAGAAGCTGCTTAATCTAAGCTTCAGTTTCTTCTTTTATAACTGGCACCAAAGACCTATCTTGTAAGGATGGTATGAGGATGAAATGAAATAATATATGCAAACTGTGTATTGCTTACCATGTGATCCTTTTAAGAAAGATGTATGTTTCAGTTCTCTTTCATTTCTCTGATGTCTGTTGTCTTTATATCCTCTTCACTGCATATAGAATTCAGTTAGTCTTGCCATTTTCCTCCTGTTTGAGAAATTCACAGCTGCAGAGAAACATGAGCGACACCAAATTCATTTTCAATTGTAAGGCACCTATTTCCTTAGTTTTGGTTATTTTTGAACTATTTTCGTGTCTTTGCATTCCAAAAATTTTGCTGAAATATGTGTAAGTATGGGTGCTTTTATCAGTGGTTTAGCCTAGAACATGTGTGACTTTTCAATCTATGTATGTTTATTTTTCAACTTAGAAAAAATCTTTACTGTGTTTTTGATAATTGCATTGGTTTCATTTTTATTGAGGTTTTATGTTTTAACATACTATTACTCTTTACAAATATTCCATGATGATGCAGTACACAGTCTGATGTGTGCGTGTGTATGTGAAATCAACCTTATTAATTATATTATCCTCTACGTTCATGTTTGGTTTTGACTATTAGAGGTTTGCCTTTTGAAATTTTAATTAGTCCACTCTAAATGCAATAATTCTTTTCTACCCTGAAAGATAATTTTCCTACTTTTTATAAGGACTTGAATTTTTAATATGTGTTAATTTCATTATGGCATATTGAAACATAAATTTAATGTTCCTGAATTTAGTTCTGTTCAAGAATAACTGTCAATACTAAATCTCCTATACTATTGTGATTTGGTTAATTTCTCCTTGTATTTAACAATATTTAATGAATGATAATTTAGTGTATAAAATCATATGTCACTTCTATATGCACACACACAGTAAATTCACCCTTTATGTATCAAAATTTCTTTTTTTTTTCTGGTGTTAATTTTGGAACACCTAAATTTATTCTGCATTTGCCTTTTGGATTTTTGTGACTTTTTTTTTTTTTTTTTTTAGGTTTGTTTCTTGTAAACAGCATCTAGTTGGATTTTAGTTTTTGATTTAATTCACAAATCTTTTAACATGATCTGATTATACAGCTAATGCTTGTATATTTTTAAATGATATATATTCCTGTCATGTTGTCCTTTGCTTTATATTTTTCTATATGTCTCTCCTCTGTTGCTCCTTATAAATGTTTGTCTTTTTTCTGTATGGTCTGTGTTTTCTTTGCTTTTATATCCTCTACTCTTTTTGGAAAGTGTAATCTTTGTAAAGTGAGTTTCTTTAAATTATTGAAAGTTATGTTTAATCTTTATTCTGCCAGTTTTCAAAGTTGAATAAAATCATATATTTGTGTGACCATAGTTAAGGCATGGTGTTTAATATGTTTTTACTTTCTTTAATCTCTTCCCTCTACCTCCTTTTTCATATAACACAAAATTTTAGATTTATATAGTTTTTATAATATTGCATAATTTTTACATCATACTTTTTTTAATGAGCAGAACTATATTGCTTTTTTAAGCTCCAGGTCAATATCGCCTCCCCCTTTTCCACTCCTCCTTGAGTCTCTGATTTCCCTATCTGGGCTTAATAACTTCTTCCTCTTTGAATCTACTACATGTGTTCTTTTCGGCCTGATACTCATTGGTATCATAATTATTAGTTTAGATTTGTGTCTCCTCAATCAATGGTGAATTTTTTACTGCTAAGAACCACCTCATTAGTTCTGTATTTATAGGACTTAGTGTAATGTCTAACATTTAGTAGAAGCTCAGTAGTATTTGGCAAATAAATGAAGACATAAATGAGTATGGAATGTCTAGCTTTGTTTCTGGAACTCTATATGGTTTTTGTTAAAGTGGTAAGAAGGGGGGAAGTTACGTGACTTTTTCTCTGCCTCTAAAAAATCTTCAGGTACTTAGATTCTATATAGCAATGCTAGGAGTATTGCCTGACTAGCAGCTGTAAAGGGCTAGAGCCTGAAAGCCACAGTCATTGCTTAAAGGGCATTCATTCACTGAATCAGAATGTTCAACATTGAGTAAATGCCTATAGTATGCTAGACACTTATACGTAATCCATCTTTTCAGAATTAGAAAGGATTCTGAGATGTTACCATAAACCTTGAAGACTGCTATAAGATTGATCCATTTCAATATGTTGATAAATTCATTAATGTCCAGCAGGTAAACTCCCCCCAAAATTTAAGTGACTCACGCAAATTCTTTAATTTTCCAATTCTCAGTGTTGTGATTTGCTTAATAAAAGATCATTCATGGTGTGGTTGTGAATCTATTTTGTCTAAAATCATATGGTCATGCATTCTAGGTACAAAACATATTGGTAGGCACTGAAGAGGAGTTCTGTAAATTTAAACCATTTTCACAAGTTTTACCTTGTTGGATTTGGGTCATATAGCCCTGCTCTCTGGTTAATATTGATTTTACCTAGTAATTCATATAAATTCTTAGTATACATTTATTCCGATTGAAATTGTGGGTTTTTTTTTTTTTCTCCTCGATAGGAGATGAGGTATGCAAGGAAGAGATTTCAGATGATTCAGATTTGGGTTGAATGTATTAAGTTCATCTTCTAATTGAGCTGCTGAACAAGTAATATGTTTTCTAAGCAAATCAAGCATGACGCTGTGTCCTTTGATACCCTGTGCTCCGGTTTCAAACACACTGCAGCTGTGGCTGATGCCCCCATCACTGGGAGCAAATATTCCCTCCCTAGTGTTATTTGTGTTACTGATATTATATACGATTCTGTACACACCACTCATTGATAATGCCCTGTTTTACTCTTAAGAAAACTAAACTTACTGATTCCTAGGGTGTATCCAAGTGATGTTACTAAATTTCAAACTTACGTTTGTCAAAAATAATAGGAAATTTCCATAAGAACAATCTCATTTCAAGTGTAAATGATGTATCTGATCACTGTAATTCCAAGTATGAAATTAAAATATCAGAAAAATGTATTGAATATGTACACACACGTACATGTGTGTATATGTATATACATAATAAGTAAAAATAGACTTGTTAATTCCTGCTCACATCATTTTATTTATTATTCAAGTTATAATATCTTAGAACACAAAAATGAAACTTTTGGTAAAAAAGAAAGAAAGGAAGAAGAAAATGTAGGGAAAAGTAGTACAAAATGAGTTTTCTTATCCATACCTTCTCACATCTCCAGTTAACTTCAGTGGTATCAGTTGACTCCTCTCTTTCCCCACTCCTCCGTACCACATTAAGGCTTTGAAATTCTACTCTTCTGAAAGAAAAAGGTGGTACTCTTTGCTTGCATGCTTCCTTAGCTAGGCGAGATAGATTTCTCTCTGTATATTTTGTTCACATACTGAGTCTTGAAAATACCTAGAGACACTAGAGTTTTCACAGTCATTTGCTTGCCTTAAAAATTTCCTAACTTACACTTCTCATGTCAACTTGAAGCTTTTCTTTATAATAAAAACATATGAGAAAGTTTCAAGTAACATGGCTGATGATATATATGGAAGACTCCTTTACTTTTCTTCTCCCTAAGAGAATAATGTAGGGGCTATAAGGGTATATTTTGTTGACAGGAAATAGTTAAAACTGTGCTTTAATATGTTCTTAACAGGAGCAATTCTTTTTTTTTTTTTTTTTAACAAGAGCAGTTCTTTTGTTCTGAAAACAAAGGATAGGGCCCCATGGGGAGGAGGCCCAGTTTGTCTGGTTTCATTCTCTCCAATCTTTAGTGAAGGACTTAGCCTAAGAAAACTGAGTAAATGTTGAATGAGTAATTTTTGCACAACTTCATTAAAGAAAGAAGTGGTGGGAAAGGAGTGTTAGATAATTTTATAATGTGGTCCTTACACATTGTTGAATTAAGTAAGTTTTCCTATAAGAATTTTTTTCATACTTAGAGATAGTATACCTCCCTGTAGATAAAAGGATATCTAAGTTCATAAATACATGTACATAATTTAAAAAACAGATTTGGAAGCTTTAAAAAATTCAGTATAGTTTCACAACTTCTGCTTCCAACCAAGATAGAGTAACCAGGGATGGATTAACTGTCCTATATGAAACAACAAGAAAACAAGATGAAATATATGAGAAACATAGAGTCTCAGGCAGTGATGGGAAGTGTTCCTTGAGAGATGGAAAACTCATGGTGTGAGTCTTGGGATGGTCTCAGCTCATTGCCTTAGGAGAATTTTGAGGCCAGTTGTACAGATAGAGGAATCCAGGCAGAACTTAGTGGACTCCCTGAGTTGAAGAGACGGAGCTGGGATATGAAGGGATCAGAAAAGCTGGAGTTTGGGAGACAGGGTGTCAAAGAAGGGAGGGCTGCATGGGGAGAGAGAGTTCAGAGATCTGAGGAGAGTTCCATTTGAATATTCAGCAGAATACTGGTGGGCACAGGTATGTGAGGAAAATACTTGAGACTTAGGAAAAACCATCTGAGAGTATCAGAGGGAAGAGTGACTGGCAGTCATATAGGGCTATAGATGGTCCTGCCAGTCAGGTGGGAAAACCTCACATTTCATACGGCACAGGGTAGTGAACTCAGAAGAATCTTGCCTCATTAGTGAGGAATAATTAACCTTATACGAAATGCTGTTCTAATTCCACCTGGCACAAAATTACCCAAATCAAACTCCTAGAGAAGAAAACTACAATTTCTAAGATGAAAAATATACTGGATGAAGTTAACTTGTAGATCAGATATCGCAGAAGAAGGAGTACTGAACTTGAAGCTATAACAATAGAAACTATCCAAAATGAAACATAGGAATAAATATGAACAAAATAATTGAATCACTAAGGTATGGGACAACTTCAGACATCTCAATGTATGCGTAATTGGAATCCCTGAAGGGGGAAGGCAGAACAAATATTTGATGAGATAATGGCTGCAAAGTTTCCAAATTTGATGAAAACTCTAACTGTATAGATCCATAAAGCATAAAATCCTTGGCAAAGAAGTATGGAGAAAACTATACCAAGACACATCATAATGAAATAAAAGATATATTGTAAAGAAGGAGATGAAACTATCTTTATTCATGGATTACTTGATTGTCTATATAGGTAGTTAGATGGAGTCTATCAAGGAAAGCTACCAGAATTAATAAATAAATTTAATAAAATTATAGGATACAAGTCAATATACAAAACCAAATTGTATTTCTATAAACTTGTAACTAATACCAGAAATTGAAATTAAGAAAACATTGCCATTTATAATAACATAAAATGTGAAACGCTTAGGCATAAATCTAATAATAACGTGCAAGATCTGTACACTGTATGCTAAAAACTACAATCGAATGATAAAAAGGGAGAAGAGACAAATGGAGAGATAAACCATGTGAATAGGTTGGAAGACTCATTATTGTCACGTTTTCCTCAAATTGACCTGTAGATAAAAGTGAATTCCAATCAAAACTCTGGCAGACTACTTTTTAAAATAGATTGACAAGCTGATTCTAAAATTTATATGTAAATGGAAGGATCTCAAATTGCTCAAGCAACTTTGAAAAAGAACAGAGTTGGTGGATTTAAACTACCTGATTTTAAAACTCATTATAGAGATGTGGTAATCAAGACAGTGTGGTATTGCTGTCAAGGTAAAGTAGATCAATGGAACAGACTAGAGTTCGGAAACAGACCCACTTATGTATGGCCATTTTTAATAAAGGTACAAAGGCAAACCAGTGCTTTTGAAGGATAAGAAAGGATAATCTTTTTTAACAAATGGCATTGGAGCCATTGGATATACATATGCAAAAAAATACTTGATCAACACCTGGCACCAAATAAAAAACTCAAAATGGAATATAGTTCAAAATGTAAAATCTAAAACTATAAAATTTCTGAAAGAAAATGTAGGAGAAAAATTTTGTGACTTTGGATTAGGCAAAGATTTCTAAGATATGATAGTGAAGGCAAAATTTATAAAACAGAACATTGAGAAATGGGACTTCATAAAATTAAAAATTTCTGATTTTTGAATGACAGTTAAAAGAATGACTGGACAGCCATGCACTTGGATAACATATTTTCCAAGCATATTTCTGATAAAGGACTTTGATTCAGAATATGCAAAAGAAATCTCAATATTCAGTAGTAAGAAAACAAGCAATCAGATAAAAGTGGGCAAATGTTTTGAGGATACTTTACCACATAAAACATCTATACAACAAGGGCATGATAAAACATTTGCTATCATTAATTACTAGAAAAATGCAAATTAAAATCACAATAAGACTATAGTACAGGCATATTAAAATGGCCAAAATTAAAAAGACTGACTGTAACAAGTATTGGTCAGGATGTGGTAGGGATGCACGCTGGGAAACAATTTGGCAGTTAAAAAGTTAAAATATGTAGCTATCGTATGATTCAGACAATACTTAAGAATGCACCCCATAGGAAAGAAAACATATGTCCAAATATCTACTTGAGTATTTTTTTAACCAACTTTATTTCTAATAGACAAAAACTAGGAACAACCTAAATGTCCATTGACAGATAAATGGATAAACAAGTTGTAGAATAGTCATATAATAGAATACTGCTCAGCAATAAAATGGTATGAATAGTTGACAAAGACAAGAACATGGATGAATCTTGAAATAATTGTGCTGAGTCAATGAAATGAGGTAAGAAAGAGTAGATACTGCATGTACTGTACATACTGTGCCAGATGATTTCATTTACATAAATATTGTTCTAAATGCGATATTTAACTTATATTTATTTATTTTTTAAGATTTCATTTAGTTATTTGACGGAGAGAGACACAGCGAGAGAGGGAACACAAATAGGGGGAGTGTGAGAGAAGCAGGCTTTCCGCTGAGCAGGGATCGCAATGCGGAGCTTGATCCCAGGATTCTGGGATCAAGACCTGAGTGGAAGGCAAACGCTTAACGACTGAGCCACCCAGGTGCCCTTATAATATTTATTTAGATACTAGGTAGGAATCTCTACAACTCCTTACTAAAATAATTCATGATATAGATCTTGATTCTTACCATTAAAAAAGTAAATAATTTGGGATTTGGGATCATTTTTAAAAGCATTAAATCTTTTGGGAATCTTTGAAGTTAAAGAATGTGAAGTCGATTTTTCTTGTAACTCTCACAAAGATAATGTATACCTCTTGTTTAAATTGGATGTATGGCATAAAAATGTTAAAGTTTATATAGAAAATCGTATAGAGTATGACTTCAAAGAGTAATGATGAATTTAGCATATTTTATCTTTTTAATTGAGGTATAATTGACAAAATGTAATAAATTATAAGAGTGTATTCAATGTGATTTTTGATATATGCATATATTGTGTAAGGATTCCTACCTTTGAGTTAATTAACACATCCATTGCCTCAAATATTTACCTTTCTTTTTGTTGCCGGTGGTGATAAGAACACTTAAGATCTACTTACTCTCTTAAAATGTGTAAGCCTGATGATTCACAGACCTGTACCCTGGGGCAAATAATACATTATATGTTAATAAAAAAAAAGATCTCTCTTAGCCAATTTCAATTATACAGTACAGTATTATCAACATTAGTCACCGTATTATATATTAAATCCTCAGATCTTATCTCGTAACTGAAAGTTTTTGTCCTTTTACCAGCCTCTCCCTTTTTCCTCCACCCCCAGCTCTTCTTGGCATCCACCATTCTCCCCTGTTTCTGAATTCAGTTTTCTTGTGTGTGTGTGTGTTGTTTTTTTACTTTTTTTTTTTTAGATTCCACATATAAGTGATACCATGTGCAGTATTTATCTTTCTCTGATTGGCTTATTTCACTTAGCATAGTGCCCTTCAGGTTCATGTTGTTGCAATGGCAGAATTTCCTTCTATTTTTATTGCTAAAGAATATTCTATTATATATATATACCACTCTATTGGATAAATCACTTATCTCTGTTTCATTAAGATTACTTGCTGGAGATTTATCTTGTTCCCTTTTTGGAACACATTTCCTTGTTTCTTTGATTTTCTCAACTCTCTTGGCTTCTGCACATTAGATAAACTTGGGAGATGAATGTCGTCAATTAACCTGGCCCGGACTTCCAGTTGCATTTCAAATCTTGGTGATTATCCAAGCCATTGTCTTTCTTCTTAGTGGCTCTCTAGTTAAGGGTGTGGCAAGACCCGTCAGTGTCCCAAAATGAGGATGGCAGTCAGCACCTAGGCGCAAAGGGTTGGAAGCTTGACTCTCAGGCAGCAGCTGGGAAAGTACATAATCAAACCCCTTCTAGGGAGGAACTGGAAGATGGGCATTTTTGTCTGCTTCCTCTGTGCCGAGAGTCTGGATGTTTAGCTGCAGGGGCTGCCTCTGTACCTTTTTTTTTTTTTTTTTAAGATTTTATTTATTTATTTGACAGAGAGAGAGAGATCACAAGTAGGCAGAGAGGCAGGCAGAGAGAGAGGGGAAAGCAGGCTCCACGCTGAGCAGAGAGCCCGATGTAGGGCTTGATCCCAGGACTCTGAGATCATGACCCGAGCCGAAGGCAGAGGCTTTAACCCACTGAGCCACCCAAGCGCCCTCTCTGTACCTTTTTAAAAGCGGCTTCTTCCTCTTCTTCTTCTTCTTCTTTTTTTTTTTTTTTTTTTTGCTGTAATCCTATGGGAATCAAGAATACCTTGTTGCCTATCAGACCTAGGTGATTAGGGTTCAGGTCTCTTAGGGAATAGCCTTAAAGGCAGGGGTGCTAGATATGTGGTCCAAACCCTTCACCCCTCAGGGAGAAGCTGGAAGTTGGGGTTTTTCTCCTAATACTGTGCTGCTGTGCTAGGGGTGGGCTTTATGGTGATACTATGTCTCAGCCTTTCTTACTCATTTTAATGTGGATGTTTTCTCCATTGATGGATGTATAGGAGTCACTCAACTAGTTTTTGGATTTTTCTCAGAGTAACATGCTCTGTGTGTAGCCATACATTTGGTGTGTCCATGGGAGGAGGGAAATTCAGGAGCCTCCTATGTCACCATCTTGGTCTAGAGTTTCCCATTTTTCTAGTTTTTTTTTTTTTTTCTCTAAAGGAAATACAATGAGGAAAATGCAACTTCTATTGTTCTATCATTTGTAAACAAACTTGAGTTGAAAAATGTACTGTGGTACGGGTATGTCAATCCTTCAGAAGCTATAGAGACTTGTCTAGGTAGGGAGTATCTTCTGATAATGGAAAGCTCTCCTGGGAATGTTTGCAAAGTGGGACTTCATTTTGGCATCAGCCTTGGCATAATTTCTAAAATATTTTAAGCCAGGTTTTATGGTACTTCAGTTTTTAAATGAAGAATAACCTCAAATATACATCAGGGTAAATCCATTCAGGGTGAATCACATCCCAGTATGTGACTTGTTAGGGATCATTGAGGTTCCTCGACTTGAAACATCAAAGAGGACATCTTGGCATGCACTGTATACTAGCATCTGTGTTTTCTAGGGAGATCATTGCTCATCTAGGGTCAGTTTGAAATTTGAAATCATCAGGAAGAACTTATGGTTCTTCTATGACTTTGGTATGTATGCTCTTTAGAAACTCTGTGTTCCATTGTGCCATTTTTCAAATTTTGTATTTGTCAATAAGTTTGCTGTTGGCATTCCTTGACTTTATGTATTTATTATTTATTTTAGACCAACAAATGGCACAAAAAACATCTGAGTAACAAGTTAAACTTGAAGGAAGATGTGTAAGCATTGACAGTTTAGTTGAATACAATGCAAAATGTTCTTTAAATAAATTTATAATGTTAGGCTGAATTTAGAAAAAAATTTAGGCAGTTAATACAGACAGTTTTTCCAAATGTACATATATTCATGCTCTGTCCTGATTACCTGACTTGCAGATGCAGTAGCCAATTCAAAAGGGTGATCTTTACAGTATTTAAATTCCAAAAATATTCTCAAATTAAAAAACAAAAGGACAGATTTGGTAATAGGCTGGTGCTGGCCAGAAAGGAAAACAAAAAAACAAAAAAACTCTCAATCTAGCTTTGTGGGTCATGTTTTTAATAACAAAGATTTCCCTCATTTATATTTAAGGAACAAATTATAAATAATTCTTTTTGAAATGTTGGAAAAATGGAAGATCAAAATTGAATGTGATGAGGCTATATTTAATTGAATGGATTTGCTTAAATAATCCTCAAAACAAGATAGCTTTGAGCCTGCCCTATCAGTGAAAGTTGGTCTCACCAGTTGTTGTTGTTCTCTATGAGAACATTTATTTTAAACCCATTTAAAAGAAAGAAAGAAAATGGCCAATATTCACAGAAAGGGTGGCCCCTCTTTTTTACAAGTTTCAGTTTTGTTGAATTAGAACAGCATGCATAGCTGTATTTTTAGCCATTTATCTGAGTAAACTTACACAGTTGTACAATATGGAGATCATAGAACACATCTTCAAAGCTAAGTAAATCCACATGATGGGCTTCTACAGCTGCTTGCTTTTTGTCTATGACTTTCCAATGCGTAAAGCAAATGTGTGGTGTTGGAATAATAAACCTCTTACTTGCTACTGCCCCCCTAATTCCCTTTCCTCTACATATCTTTCCATAGTTATCATCAAGCACAATTTCATCTATCTGTGCTCTGTATTATCATCTACATTTAACATTTTTGAAGAATGTTTTAGTAACACAACCATATTTTCTGTGAACGCTATTTTATCCACTTTGATCCAATAATAACTTAATTCTTATGTAGAAAAGGGAAAAAAGTCTTCGCTACTGAAATTATGAGCCTTAAGAGAGAGTACAATTTCTATAGCATTGTTAATATTTTGAAGTGTTTTCATACCTGTTATTAATAGCCTTAGCTTTCTTTGCATTCAAACACAATATTGGGTTTGGAAAATAATTGGGGTCTTTTCATTGAGGGAATAGACTACATTCTACTAGCTTTAGATAATTCCTTTCTATATTTAGTAGCCAGGTAACTGTGAGCAACTTATGGTCAAGTTCTTTTTTTCTTCCTTGCTAACAAAGAAATTGCCTTCCTTACAACAAAAGAATGAAGTTTGGCTTATCCTGACTTATTTCTTTCAGAAGTCAAACTATTCTTCAGTTATGTACATGTAACTCTTGATTTCTTCACTGCTGTCCCTAAAAGTAGGGCACTGAGGACACCCCATGTAATTAAAGGTGGAGCAATTTGCATGTGACAGAGAGAAGCTAGTTCTTATCCAGCCACTGTTTGTTAAGTTTTTCTTATTCTTTTAAAGAGGTATTGCACTGCAACCATACATAGAACATATTACATACATATGTGCACACACGGAAACTTGCAAAAGATAGAGTTGAGGTGGAAGCAGCAGCCTCCAGTTTCATGGAAGTGTTTTCTATTTCAGAGCAGAAAAGTCCATTCTTCGAAACCATCTGGCTCCTATTAGTACAGGTTCTGCTGTCAGCATTTACTTAAATAGGGAGAGGCTACGCCTATGTCACCCTAGGGAGGATCATTATTTAGTGGCTGGATTGGGATAAGTTTTTATTTATCTAATAGGAAAAAATGGTAACACAAATACTTTTTGGGTTAGAAATGCTTCATTTTCAGAGTTTAACCATATTCACTCAACTATGGCTTCAGTTGTTCATTTCCATCAGAATCTTTATAAACTGAAACTATCTTAAGAAAGCAGCCTACGACAGGCATTTGACTATTGACATGACTACTGGAGAATATAATACTTAAATTTTTTTCCAGATTCTGTTTTGTCAGAGTTGATACATTTGGTAGTTCCCTTTCTATCTTTACAGGAAATAGTGTGGTGTGGTAATTAAGAATCTGGCCTCTGAAGACAGATTGCCTGTGTTTGAATCTTAGCTCTGCCATTTACTCACTGTGTGCCCTTACACTAGTCACTTTACCTGTCCGTGCCTTGGAATCCTTATCTGTAAAATGGAGATCTTTGTAATACCTAATTTATATGTGTTTGTGAGGAATAAATGAGTTTATAGATATTTAATGCTTAGATATTGTCTTGTACATAGTACTTAGTGTTAGGAGCTATTTTATTGTAAGGGAGTATATAAAAATGACTTTAATGTTTTCTTTGAAATATATTGAATAATTATTTGCCAAGGCAAATTTGACATTAATAATCATTGTTAGAGTTATAAAGTATTTTCCGTCTATTTTCCATCTATGCATTAAAAAAAAGACATGCAAAAAAAAAAAATAAAAAAAAGACATGCAAATTCTTCTTAAGGCAACTCCAGTAATTGGATATTTGGAGACTAAGAAGGAAGTAAGTTTACTTTATAACTAGACCCATTGGGGTTAGATGTAAATTCATTTCAAATTCTTTCAGAAAATTCTACTTCCTCTCTTTTAGTTATTTTCTCCATACTGTGAAGAGAATATTCCCTCAGGGGGTAGAGAGAAGAACTTTAATCCCCATCTTCTCCATTTCCTTGCCCCAATTTTATTTGGTCAAATAAAATCTGGGAATCTCAGTTAATTGCTCTCTCTCTCTCTTACACTCTTGCTTTCCCTTTGTTTCTCTTGTGCTCTCTCACCCCCCATCCCTGCCCTGTCTCTCCCATCCTCTTTTCTCCTCCCTCAGCTGCCTATAAAGCTCTTTCTTCATTTTGCTTAGTAAACTCTTATTTACTCATCCTTTAAGACTCAGCCCAATTTTAACCTCCCACATAAAATCTTTCACTAATCTTCCAGAAAGTGTTGCTTTTTCCCTTCTCTGTATCCTCACCAGACTTCGCTCATTAAGACTTACATTGTAATTGTTATTTAATATGTTTATTTACCACACTTGACTGGGACTTTCTTGAGAATACTAACCTTGTCTTACTGACCTTTGTAGTGCCAATATCTAGCATATTGTCCCCTGTACCTTAGGTAGTTGGGGCATATTTCTTGTGTAAATGAATTAGGTAGAAAGTGTGCATCAGGATTTGGGTAGAGTTATTGCTAGATGTAACTGGAGAAGGTATCTACCCAGTATTATTTGTAGGGTACCAAGGAACCCAGTCTCTTCAATTTGTCTTTACAACTGACTTGCTGCTGGCATTTATAATTCCCTGTTAGTGATTACTTAAAGGTCTTGGCGTATTTTAATCTAATTAAGATATTACCTTGTCTAGGATTAGTGAAAAGTGACAAACCAACAAACTGATTAGCAAAGATTAGCTTATCGGAGAGTGAAGAGATAGATGGAAATGGTAAGTTATGATGTCACTAGCATCTAATGTATGGACTATTAGAGGAGGCAATGGTCACTAAGAACTGCCTGGGCCACTAAACACTTTGCGAGTAGGAGCGGTCATGGAATGGAGTCCAGATGTTCATAGAAATATACTGAAGGTCAACCTATGTTAAAATTCAGTTAAGATCTTGCCTGACTGAGCTTAATACTCAGAAAAGAGGGAGCTCTAGGTGAAAACTTTGTTTGAGCCTGAGTGCAGCTCTCCTTTCTTTCAAAGACTGAAAGCCAATCTCCTTGTGTTGGAGTTCACTAGGTTCATTGTGGTTATGCAGGACAAGGCACTGCCTACTCTTAGCAAAATAAATAAGGTTCAATAAAAAATACTTTTACTAATTCAATCCAAGGCGGATCTCTGTCTTGTCATTTCTTTCTTGAATCCTTGCTCAGTAGAGTTGTTCAGAAAATTAATCTATTCACACGCAATTCATCACATCTGTTTGTATTTCAAAAAGTTGCAGAGACGGAAATTATTGGCTTTACAAACCCAGTCTGACTAACTATTAAATCATTTGCAGACTGTCAAATAGTGTTCATTTTGGAGGGGTCGGGAGGTCCCAGAACTGCAGTGCCCCCATTTCCTCCACTGGAAAAATCTGTTGATATATGAAAAATAGGTATTTAAATAAGCTATCTGATTTTTCAGGAATGACTGCAGGCATTTTCAACCATATGTGCAGTTGGGTAGGGTACTTCACACACAACTTTGGAGCCAGATTTACACAGTGTTTAAAATATACTCTGGCTAGAAAATAGCCATGTTTGGAAATTCTATGAATAGTTTTAAATGAGTACTCTTATCATTTCATGGCCAGTTTTAATAGCATTAATTACAACATCTTCTGATTTACCCCTTTCCCATCCATCTCCACAGATACAAATAACAGTGCCGAAACTACCTTTACCTCTACAGGATTTGATACACCACAGCAAGAATTAATTTTCTTTGAATACCATTTTCATTTTTCTATTTCTTTTATTTTTATATACATGCAGTGGTCCTCCTTCATATTAAGTCCCTATTTTAATTTTGTAGTTCAAGACTTGTTCTCAACATTATAGACTACCCTCTGAACCACATCCTGTCTTATACCCTCTGTTCTACTCTCTGTTCTACTACATATTCCCCTTACAACTCCTAGAAGTAGCTTATTGGGAGCCTTTATGTCCTAGTCTCATTATCTAAAAATTCTTACCTGTTCATCTTAGCCAATGTTTCCTCTTTTCCTTTAAGACTTTTCTGTGAGGCACTAATCAATTAGAATAACCTATGGCTTTTGTGCTTAGTAAACCTTAATGTGTTTTATGAAGAATTGCAATATAATCAATTAAATCAATGAATCAATCGTTTACTGATCACAGTGTCCTTGTATAGTAAGCATTGTAAAGATTACAAAATAATTATAAAGATAGTTCTTAATTGTGATAGCCCTTAATTATGGTGGAGTTACCACTTGGAGTGCATTATTAACGTAAAAGAGTAAATACCATGATATAGAGACTGATAGTATATGATACATTCAGTGGTTTAAGAACAGTACTCTAAACTGGAAGGACATCGAATCTCTCACATACTTTCTTTGCATCAGACTACTGGTGTTTTTCCTTTAGATATCCCATCCAGGGCTAACCCTACCTGGTCCTAGTTTTCTGATCTGTCCAATATGGTAGCCACATGTGGCTAAGGAGCACTTGAAATGTCATGAGTGTAACTGTGGAACAGAAATTTAATTTTCTTAAGTTCTAATTAATATAAATCTAGATTTAAAAACTAATATCAATGCAATTGTTGGAAAACTTTTATATATGTTTGGAATAACTTAGGTTTGTGAGTTTACTTTTCCAACTGTACATTTTATAAATCTAAATATAGATCAGATATTATCAGTGAAAATTTTTCATCCAAGTTGATATGTGCTGTAAGTATAAAATACACAATGGACCATGAAGACATAGTATGGAGAAAAGAAAGTAAAATATCTCATTAATTTTTTATATTGATTGCATGTGGAAATAATAATATTTTGTATATATTGGGTTAAATAATATATATATAAATATATATTTTTTACTTTTTAAAATGACTATAAGAAAATTTTAAATTACACATGTGAATTGCAATATATTTCTATTGGATGGCTCTGCTCTAAATAAATAAGAGCTATACTAGATTCCTACATGTCCCTAGACCCCAGGCCCAGCTACTCCAATGATGTTTCTTGATCATTCAGAACTCTAGTGTATTTGGCTTTCTGCTGATTCTACCATGCAAATCTGTAGTCTGAGATTTTGTTTAAAAACACAGTCCTGGACTGTCTTGTGTTGTGGGAATAAAATATAGACCTCTGCTCATATGGCCTATTACAAATGGATATGCCATATAACTTTACTTTGTTGTTTGTGTCTTTATGTGAATATGTTTATTCCTTCTTGTCTACTCCCTTGTGTATTTGCTACAATGGCTTTAGTCTCTGTACTGGAGTTTCTTCTCCTTCCTGAATATTGTGTGAAAAAATTAGTTCATTTTTGTCATTAGCTTCTTGTTGCAGTCCTTACATTCTAGGAAAAGCTTATTTTACATGTTGGTTTTGAACCTTTCTTCCCTACCCTCTCCCCACCCTGTTCCAGGTAAATAGATAAACTGGAGGATAGTAAGAACTTTGGGGGAAACCATTCAGATTCTATGCACATAAATCCATGCAGACTAGTCAGTGTCGTACTCATGATGCTTAGAATACAAGAGGCTCTGGGCCCCTGTCTTTTAAAATAAGATTTTCTGAAATCTTCTGTATGTCTGCTTCACTAACTGATTATTCATCATTCATCAGTTTAGATCCAGAGTACCAATTTCCTTGGGCATTTCCTGTCTTTGGGAGAAGTCTAGAATATTAGTTTATTTAACATTCTGTATAATTTGACCCTAATTGAGTGTCCACCTTTACCTTCAGCATCCTAACTCTAGTCCATCCTGGTTTCTGTCTTTCCTGGCTCTCCTAGCATTAATTCTTTATACCACATTCTAATGCAGCTTTTCTTGATTTTCAGTTAAATGGATGTAATAGCATTTAGTATGACTGAGAGTTGTGAAGCTATAGTAGTAGTAGTAGTAAGAGTGGTAGTAGTGAATATTCATATAGTGCTCACCACGTGCTAGGTACTGTTTTAAACAATTTATACACATTTTCTCATTGAATCTTCTCTTAATAACCTATGAAATACGTGGTTTTTAAAAATATTTTATTTATTTATTTGAGATAGGGAGAGTGAGAGAAAGAGCATAAACAGGAGACAAGGGGGAACAGAGGGAGAGGGAAAAGCAGGCTCCCCACTGAGCAGGGATCCCCAATGTGGGCTTCATCCCAGGACCCTGGCATCATGACCTGAGCTGAAGGCAGATATTTAACAGACTGAACTACCCAGGCACCTCTGAAATAAATACTTTTTATCATCTTATTTCACAGAGGGGAAGATTGAGGTACAGGGAAGTTAAGCAATTTGTTCAAGACCACATGGCTAATAAGTAGCAGAGCTAGAATTCAGACTAGGCAATCTAGCTTTCAGGTGTATATCTATGCATTGAACTAAGTTTTTTTAGATACTTTGTCCCAGACACTTAACATGGATTTTATCATTTAAACTTCACAACAATAGGTGGGGAAAATGACCTTAGAGGGTAGAGGAACAAAAAGGGTTTTGGAAATGAAAGAGATTCCACTGGACACATAGGGCAGTTAATCAAAAAGAATTAGTCTTGACAATGCTCTAGACCAAAAGTTAGACCTGCAAGTGAATTGTGGCCCACTACTTGTGTTTTGTAAATAAAGTTTTATTGTATCAAACTCACACTCACTTATTTATGTATTATATATATAGATGTTTTTGCATGACAATGGCAGGGTTGATGGTGTGGCAGAGGCTATATGGCCTCAAAGCCATGTATTTTCCATCTGGCTCTTCATAGAAAAGTTTTCCAACCCCTGTTCTGTACCACACCTGAAGAGTAAATAGACTCTGCAATTAAGATGATACAGTAAGAGAAGTGACTATTTATTACTGCTTACCCAAACCACTATTTTTGTAAGACTTCCTTTATGTTCTCTGAGAGGAGATTGGGAGCTCTCTATGAAGAACTTACAGGTTTTTCATTTCCTGTGGCTCAGATCAGTGCAACAGCCTTCCCTGCTTCACGTCATATTGATTCCTTCTATGGCAGGTGTGATGCTGCCAGATCCAATTGATGTGTTCTTTAGAAGCTGATATTAATCGAAGTTTGGTACATTGAAATACACTTTCCGTTCATTTGTGTTATAATTTGTGCAAGGCTTTATCCATTTGCAAGGGCCTATGACCTTTTGTAAAATGTCGTGTAGCTGTACTTTCACTACCTCCCTAATACTTGCACTGCAGTTTCTGCCCAGTTGTTATTATTCTGTAGGAGATGCATCCCAATGGTGGTGCTGAGGTTATAAAAACCCATCGTCATCATCATTATCAAAAATAACAGTGAATTATGAATGCTAACTATAGCACTCTAAGTGCTTAACCTGCATGATTTAATCATCCCAGCTATCCTATGAATTCAATTCTATTATTGTCCTCATTTTGCAATGTATATTTTGTAATGTCTCCTTTGTAATGTCTATGTTACGTTAGTGGAGGGAAAACTCGGTCTACTTGTATATAAAATAGAAGATTAATTGATGGGTTTCTTTTAATTTTTAAGTGAGTTATAATGCTATATATCTAAGAGTATCATGCTTTAAAAAAAACTATCACGATATTTCTAAAAAGCAAAGATTTCTGTGAATAAAGGATAACATATGGATTATTAAAAGTTTTAGACCAGAAAATTAAGAAATGTGAGATAAAATCTAAATATTTGTGGGTTCATGTATTCGTTCATTATTTAGCATTTATTTTATTGAATATTTACTACAGTCCATTCCTCATGGATCTTATATTTATAAACAGGGAAGGATTCAGCAAGCAAGTAAATATACTATGAAATTGAAGGTCGTGAAAAGACTGCAAGTAACACGAACCCGGTGGTGCCGTAAAGAATAGTAGATTATGTGGGTTGGTCAGGTGGAGTTCTTCTGAGAGAACTTAAGCTTATAGCTTAAGGATGAAAAAGTGAAAGGATGTGGGAGGAGCACATATAAATAGAAGGAACAGCATTTTTTAAGAGCTTGACTTTAAACTCATGGATCCATGGGTACCTCTCCCAGGAAAAAGTTCTGTGGGCTATCCATCTGCGTACTTTTGCCAGCCCCTACTAGGAAAACCACATATTTATTAACAACTTCCTTCATCAGAATAATTAGCCTAAAGTGCCTGGGTGGCTCAGCTGGTTAAGCATCTGACTCTTGATCTCAGCTCAGGTCTTGATCTCAGGGTTGTGAGTTCAAACCCTGCATTTACTTCCGTGCTGGGTGTGGAGACTACTTAAAAATAAAATAAAATAAGCCATTATTGTAGCTGCATTTGAAAATAACTATAATATTGATATTAACTAGTGTAGAAAATGTTTTTTTTTTTTTTTAAATCCTAAACCTTCGTAGTGATATGAGCATGTAGTGTACCCCTTAGCAGACCCCTGGAGGGCTGGCTGACAGTGAAGCTGCTGTGGTACTCATCAAGTCAGTTCTAAGCTCAGTTGCTTGCTGGCTCTGTAAATTTAGGTAGTGTCAGTAACCTTTCTGAGTTTTAGTTTATTTGTTAGCATAACAGAGAAGACAGTATGTATGTATTACTAAGAAAACTGGTTAAAATATTTTGAAAGTAGCCAGTGCTATATTTGGCATGAAGTCGGCATTCACATATCACTTACCTTCTATGTTATATATGTTAGTGACAGCAATGATTCCTATTTATTGAAAACTTACCATGTATCAGGTGCTCTTCAAGGACTTCCAGTGTTCTTAACTCATTTTATCCTTGTAACAATTCTATGGAACAATTTTATGTATTTCCTTATTTCATATGTGAGGAACCTAAAGCTCAGAAAATTATGCAACTGGCCCAAGATCATAGAAGCAGTAAATGGCAGAGCTAGAATTCAAACCAGGCAGTCTGGCTTTGGAGCTTTTGCCCTTAATATGTTTTTTTGTTTAGGAAGAAATCATTCAAAAATTGAATCTTGTCCATCTCTCAGGTAAACAGCAGAATGCAATCAGTGAAATCTAGGGTGAAATCTGAAGCTAAAACAACTTTCTTTACACAGAACCTATGCATTCTATTAATAAGTGACCTCTGCACAGATTAGGGCCAGTTTTCAGGAGGAATATAAAAAAAGAAAGACAAATTAGCCATTAAGATATACAGCTTGTTATTATAAAGGGTCCTGCATGTGTATCAAATAAAGGATTTACACAGCAATTTATTGTCAAACAGATAACAGCATGTAAATTTCCAAGAATCAACTTGGCATCACTGGAAAATTATACTCTTGAGGCCCAGGCATTGTAGACAGTTCCACAGCAGCTGAATCATAAAGACTTTTATAGATCAATAACCCTCAACCTTGCTGCATTAAAAAGCATCTTCATCAACAAAGAGAGTTTCAGGGAGCCACAGAGGCACACTGGTGGTGTTATTAGAACAGGTGGATTTTGCATGCCTGTGTGTAATGCTATTTTCACAAGGTCATTGTTGCACAGCTATATCATGATTTAGTTTTGATATTCCTATGTAATGTAGTGAAATGGTATGATATCCAGATATATATATATATAAATGTCTTCTCCTTTTCTGGGGGAAAAGAATGCTTTGCATACTATCCTCAAATCATTAGAGGAGAGATGAATTCTTGGAATACATTTGGTTTTGGTCAACAGTCTAAATTTCTAGTCTGACTCTTACTGGATCCTTGAGCCTGGTTTCTTCATCTATAAATTTAAAGATTAGTAATAACCACTTTATAAAGTTTTTGATCCCCAAAGTACGCATGTCACTGAGCTGCTTACCTGATAAAAATTTGAGCAGTTTCATTCTATAACAATTTATTCAAGAAAAGTTGAGATTGCTTATTATCTTTATCATCTAACATAAAAGAAATAAGTAAATTCTTATACCTATTTAATGGAAAAGTTAAAAAGTTGTATTTGTTAAATGATTACCATCTATTGTTATTGATCATGAGGAACCTTTGTATTTGAAATATTGCACAGATGCTTAAATCACATATGAACTAAGGATAATTTATAGATTGCCTCCATCTAATTGTTGAGTATTGATTAGGAGGCTCTCCAGGGAGGAATTTATGGAGTATTTATCATGTCGCAGATGGTTTACATACATTGAATTCATGTAAGTCTCACACTAGCTATAATGGCATTTTTATCCCCATACTGCAGAAGAGGTTATTGAAACTCAGGCTATTAACTAGCTAGTTGAGTTAACAAAGGCAGTAATTAAGTAGCAGTGTAGAGATTGGAACATAGGTTTGTATGCATTCCAAAGCTCTCTTTTCACAACCTCACTGCCTCTCTGTGTTAATGTTTTGGAGCTTTCTTGGCATAATCTAATTCCATTAATAATCAACTATTCTAATGATAACATAATCTGGCATCTATATGGCTTGAATATGATATGATTGATTTGATCCAGTGTATACATACTCAGATACTTATTTTTAAGATAGGACCTATAACAACAGATTGGTTTAATGACTTGGCTGGTTAATACAGGGGAAAAAAAAAAACCCTTAGTACAGTTTATAACTGAAATTACCAGTCAGTTCAATTAAAATGTTAGATGCGGATGATATGTCTACTAAATTCAGACTAAATATTTACACTTAGATAATAGTATGGAAATAATAAATTATATACACTCTATTCAGTAAGATACAACTGATGAATTTACTAGTAAACAGAATCAAGTATGACATTAAAGGGTTATATTATCAATGGGAATGGAGATTATGTAAAATTAGTTAGATATACATACTGAAATATTTATGGGTAAATAACATGGTTTCTGAGATTTGCTGTAAAATATCCCAGAAAATACACACACACAAGTGCTTTGATGGAAGAAACAAGATTGAAAAAATCTTAAAGTTGAATGATGGGTACGTGAGAATTCATATTTTGTACCTATGTGGAAACTTACAGAGTAAAGAGTTTAGAAAAGCAATCAACTACTCATATCTATTAGATTGAGGCTCAGAAACAAGATAAGTTTGATTGCTCTGATTGAATATGTGTTTGGGATTTTTAGCTCTTCTATGTGTGGAAGTCTGTATTTCATATTGTTAGTATAATCACTAAGCATCTAGAATGTATATTCTCAGGAGGCCCTGATATCTGATCTCTTTCAATAATTTTTGATAAGATATATCAATTATTTAAAGTTCTTATTAAAATGAGATAGAATATATAACTTTTTAATACCAAGAAACTGGAATTCTTAAATTTTATATTTTTTAAAGTGTGCAATGAATGAGAAGTTATCTTTCCTTTTATTGATAGAACACTTGTAGTTGTTTGCCTTTTTCCACTCAATTTCAAACGCATCTTTTTTTATAATCATCAAGTCCAGTCACTTCATTTTCTGTGAAGCATCTTTCTTTGGCCCTAGGCAAATCATGAAGTAGGTTTGACTTGGTTTCCCTTTAGGCTTTTATTTTGGCCACTTACTTTTTTCTTGTGGCATCTTTTTCTTCCCAGACTCACAATTATATTGAGAAGCAGCACATCACCAGAATTGAGGCACTCATCCCTCACTGCTAGCCTTTTCCCTGTTACTGGGTTTCTATCTTCATCCACACTTTCCTTTTAAAAAAGAGGAATAAATTGAAAGTAGCCAATGTCCCCCCGACCCCCCAAAAAAGAAAGTAGCCAATGCCCTTATTCACATGCTAGCTGATCATTAATGGCTTAAAGGGTAGCATCTCTCAGTAGATCTTCCAGGGAATGTCAGAAGCACCAAACTACACTATCTTCATATGTCAGTTTTAATCCAGATAGGCACTTTAATTTTTGTATGAAATCAAACAAAGGCATTAGGCAGCAGTAAACACAATTTACATATATTTTAAAGCTACACCACAAGACTTTAAGGAAATTTCAAGTTGGAAGTAGGTTTCTTTGGGACCTGCCCTCCAACCTCAGGGTATATGTATTCACTCTTCAGTCACCCCCTCATCAGTGATACCCCCATAGAAAAGTTTGAGAAGTGCCAGAATGTGACTGCTCTTATGCACATTGATGTTTTAATTTGGTATGAATAACATAGCCACTGTGGCATTTCATGAAACAGTGGAAATATAGATAATTTGGAAAGGGGTGGGGATCTTACTGTTTTCAAATTGCTCCTTTGTAGATAGTTACCTTCATTTATAGAGATTCTGGGGACATTAATAGCATATGTATTTTGTTTAAGAAAAATAGCATATGTATCTCTTTTCTTTAAGCAATGTATAACCTATTAAAAGGAATTTGTAAAACAAAAGCAAAAATCTATTGGTGCAACAGTGTCCAGGATTAAGAGCTAGTTGATATAATGGGCACCATCAATTCTCCAATTTTCTGTGGAAATGAGAGGAAAGACATACTTCAGAACTGGAATTTAAAACCTCCTTTTCCATTTCCTATATCAAGTATGTTTTAAAATGTACTTGGTTCTAAAGCTCACATTTCTTTTAATTACTGTTTTTGTTTTGTTTGTTTTTGAGAAAGACAAGGAGAGGGTGGGGGGAGAGAGCAGAGAGAGAATCTTAAACAGGGCATGGAACATGACATAGGTCTCGATCTCGCAAACCTGAGATCATGACCTGGGCCAAAATCAGGAGTCTCAACTGACTTAAATGACTAGGTCACCCAGGTACCCCTCTTTTAATTATTGTTAAAAACAAATATCTGAAAGGTAAAAAGTTGTATCAAAAGTAAAACAATAGACCACAGGTCCAAGATGGTGGAGGAGTAGGAGACCTTAGTTTTGTTTGGTCCCAGGAATTCAGCTAGATAGCTGTCAAATCATTCTGAACACTGTGAACTCAACCGGAGATCTAAGCAAAGAACTGCTGCAACTTTACACATAGAAAAGCGACCACTTCTGCAAGAATGACAACACAGAAAAACTCACCTCAAAAAAGAGAACAAAAGGCAGTACTGACTTTGGATGTCAAAATTCTGACCAAGATACTAGCCAGTAGGATCATACACTACATTAAAAGGATTATTCACCATGACCAAGTGGGATTTATTTCCGGGCTTCAGGGTTGGTTCAACATCCACAACTCAATTGATATGATAGAATACAAGAGTAATAGAAAGAACAAGAACCATACGATGCTTTCAATAGATGCAGAAAAAGCATTTGACAAAGTACAGCATCCTTTCTTGAAAAACTCTTCACAGTGTAGGGATAGAGGGTATATATCAATATCATAAAAGCCATCTATGAAAAACCCACAGCAAATATCATTCTCAATGGGGAAAAACTAAGGTCAGGAACATGGCATGGATGTCCACTATCACCACTGCTATTCAACATAGTACTAGAAGTCCTAGCCTCAGCAATCAGACAACAAAAAGAGATAGAAGGCATCTGAATCAGCAAAGAAGAAGTTAAACTAACTCTTCGTAGATGACATGATGCTCTATGTGGAAAATGCAAAAGCCTCCACCCCAAAATTGCTAGAACTCATACAGGAATTCAGCAAAGTGTCAGGATATAAAATCAATGCACAGAAATGAGTTGTACTTTTATACACCAACAATGAGACAGAAGAAAGAGAAATTAAAGAGTCAATCCCATTTACAATTGCACCAAAAACCATAAAATACCTAGGAATATACCTAACCAAAGAGGCAAAGGATCTGTATTCCAGAAAACTATAGAACACTCATGAAAAAAATTGAGGAAGATACAAAGAAATGAAAAAAAAAATTCCATGCTTATGGACCAAAAGAACAAATATATGTATATTTTTTAAAGATTTTATTTATTTATTTGACACAGAGAGAGAGACAGCGAGAGCAGGAGCACAAGCAGGAGAAGTGGGGGAGGGAAAGCAGACTTCCCGCCAAGCAGGGAGCCCAATGTGGGGCTCGATCCCAGGATCCTGGGATTGTGGCCTGAGCCGAAGACAGACGCTTAATGACTGAACCACCCAGGCGCCCCGAAAGAACAAATATTGTTAAAATGTGTATGCTACCTAGAGCAATCTATACATTCAATGCAATCCCTACCAAAATACCATCAACTTTTTTCACAGAACTAGAACAAATAATCCTAAAATCGAGAAAAGACCCCGAATAGCTAAAGGATTGTTGAAAAAGAAAACCAAAGCTGGTGGCATCACAATTCTGGACTTCAAACTCTATTACAAAGCTTTAATCATCAAGACAGTATGGTCCTAGCGCAAAAACAGACACATGGATCAATGGAACAGAATAGAGAACCCAGAAATGTACTTTCAACTCTATAGTCAACTAATCTTCGACGAGGCAGGAAAGAACTTCCAATGGAAAAAGTCTCTTCAACAAACAGTGTTGGGAAAATTGGACATCCACATGCAGAAGAATGAAACTGGACCATTTTCTTATACCATACACCAAAATAGACTGAAAATGGTTGAAAGACCTAAATGTGAGACAGGAATCCATCAAAATCCTAGAGGCAAACACAGGCAGCAACCTCTTTGACCTCGGCTGCAGCAACTTTTTGCTGGACACATCTCCAAAGGCCAGGGAAACAAAGGCGAAAATGAACTGTTGGGACTTCAAGAAGATTAAAAGCTTTTGTACAGCAAAGGAAACAGTCAACAAAACCCAAAGACAACTGACAAATGGGAGAAGATATTTGCAAATTTCTTATCTGATAAAGGGCTAGTATCCAAAATCTATAAAGAATTTATCAAACTCAACACCCAAAGAACAAATAATCTAATCAAGAATTGGGCAGGAGACAGGAACAGACATTTCTTCAAAAAGGACATACAAATGGCAGAGACACATGAAAAATGCTCAACATCACTTGACATCAGGGAAGTACAAATCAAAAGCACAGTGATATACCACCTCACACCAGTCAGAATGGCTAAAATTAACAAGTCAGGAAACAACAAATATTGGTGAGGATGTGGAGAAAAGGGAAGCCTCTTACACTGTTGGTGGGAATGCAAGCTGGTACAGCCAATCTGGAAAACACTATGGAGGTTCCTCAGAAAGTTAAAAATAGAGCAACTCTATGATCCAGCAATTGAACTGCTAGGCATTTACCCCAAATATACAAATGCAGTGATCCGAAGGGGCACCTGCACCCCAATGTTTATAGCAGCAATGTCCACAATAGCCAAACTATGGAAAGAGCCCAGATGTCCTTTGACAGATGAGTGGATAAAGAAGATGTGGTATATGTATACAATGGAATACTACTCAGCCATCAGAAAAAAATGAAGTCTTGCCATTTGCAATGACATGGGTGGAACTAGAGAGTATTATGCTAAGCGAAATAAGTCAATCAGAGCAAGACAGTTATCACATGATCTCATTCAAATGCGGAATTTAAGAAATAAAACAGAGCATCATAGGGGAAGGGAGGGAAAAATAAAACAGAATGAAATCAGAGAGAGAGACAAACCATAAGGGACTCTTAATCATAGGAAACAAACTGAGGGTTGCTGGAGGTGAGGTGTTTGAGGGGATGGGGTGACTGAGTCATGGACATTAAGGAGGGCACGTGACGTACTCAGCACTGGATATTATAGAAGACTGATGAATTAATGAACTCTACCTCTGAAACTAATAATACATTATATGTTAATTAATTGTATTTAAATTAAAAAACTTTTTCTTAAAAAAAAGTAAAACAATACTTCACAGACTTAAATTCTATTGTACTCTAAATAGTTTCCTTGAAAATACTGAGAGCTTTATCTTCACAAAACTGAGACTTAGAAATTAATACAAAAATGAAATGAATGGAAATGTGGGATGAAATATGAAATGTGCTTTTCCATGGAACAAATGCCTGCCAATGGTAGAAAAATGGGAATCTCTAAGTTTGGGCTTTACTTTAGTCCTTTATATTATTGTTATTATGAAAAAATAAATAAATAGATGGAGGCAGGGAAGGCTCCTTGCCAGCAAATTGAGTTCCTTGGGGGAAGAAGCAAAAGGAGAGAGACCAATTTAGTCAGGGAGATTATAATACACCAATCACCATGATTGATCCTGCATGAGCAGAAGGCACATGGAAACAATTTAAATGTTGTCTATGAAACTACTGCTTTCAGACTTAATGAGATTTTATTTATCAGGATCATTGCTTTCAGAGGTACTGTCGAGTTTCTCTCATTCCAGGAAGGATAAGAAGTTTGTTACCTTCTTCCTTGGGATTAAAAGTGGGAAATGTAGAGAAAGTGGGGAAGCAACTAGAACCACCTCTTATTTCTTCATTTGGTGCTTCTCTGAGAGTGAGAATTTTCCTCTTAAACTCCTGTATTCAAGTGCTTAACGCAAATACTCCATGTCGGTGAGTTTTAGAGAGTTTGGAGAAGGCATTTCTATGGTGTCCTAACTCCTGCCCTCTATCTGTTAGCTAACTTAGTTTCCCCATCTAGGAGTTAGAAATTCATTTAGGTGGGTTGCCTTTATAAAACTAAAGAAAAGATTGTTATTATCATTATGTGGGTTTTAAAAATAAACTTTCTGTTTTGAAGTGTGACCTTTTCTTGGAGTCACTTGAAGGAAGACAACATACATGCATACATGCATACTTTTCTTTCTTCCATGTATAGAAAAAAAAATAAAACCATTGCAAAGAAGGGACTTTTTTTTTTTCTTTTTCCCAAGAAAATCCTTCTGGTCAATTTCTTGCTTTTATTTAAGGTAGATTTCCCCCTAGTGTTGGTATTTTGTTTTGAGGGGAAGAAGTAATGCTTTTGTGATGATGGCATTTAGTAAAGGGATTATCTGATCCTCCAAGGTCATTTGGAAACTTTGGGCTTGCCAGGAATTTTTCATTATTATGTTAGACTGATTCTGATTGTGAAGATTATAAGCAACTTGTGATTGATTGAAAGGAAGGGAAACATTCTTCTGAGTTGCTGGTAAAATAAGATGTTTATTTTTAATAGATTCACTTTTTTTACAAAAATGGTAAAATTGGTTATTTGAATAAACTGACTTATTTGAAAGCCCTTATAAAGATCATATATCTAGAGCACATGAACAAATAGTTTTCTTCAGTTTTGCATTTGGTATTTGAATTCTCACTTTCTTGTTTATTGACTTTGGGAAAGCTCAAGGTCAATTAACTTCACTAAACTTTAGTTTTCTCTTATGTAAAAAGAGAATGGCAGTACTATTTGCTTCATGGAGTGGTTGTGCTATTTAAATGAGATAATCTATTATCACAATGCCTAGAACAATAAACATTAGCTATTATTATTCAGGTTCATAATAGCATACCTGGATTTCTATTTACCTTTTAGGAAAGGGGTCAAAATTCATAATTACTTATAAAGAGAAAGAAAGAAAAAGGCATTCTTCTTCTGTCAAAAAATCGAGAAGCTTAGATACAGGGAACTCATGAACACGAGTTACCTATTATGTAGCCTCTATTTCTATTTTGTTTCCACTGTCCACATTTCCCCATCCCCCAACCTTGTCAAGCTATTCTCCTCTCCTCCTGTGTCTGTTTTCTGGTCCTCACGTATGCTCCTCTTTCTCCTTGCTGCTTGCTTCCTTAAACCACTATATAATAGGTACTAACATTTCCTTCTTTGGGCCTTTAGACATGTTATTCTCTCTCACCGAGATGCTCTTCCCCTCCAATCTTTCTGCTCATTGAGTTTCATGCAACTGGTCAAAGCTGCATGCTTTTGTTTCTATAAATTATTTTCTGATTCACTAACTGGGTGTTCTTTACCCTCCTCTGAGCACTAATGGTGTTCTGAACCTCCCTTAAACCATTTCTTTGTGATAGTAGTCATTTATGTACTTGACTTTATATGTCACCAAAGTGCATATCTTATGTGAGTAATGGCCTGTAGGAAATGGTAGGCTGTAGGGAAGGATCCATCAAATAACCATTTAATTTTGTAGATATTAAACTTCTCACAGCACTTGATTTCCTGTGCTCCATCACATCTTCCACTGCCAGGAGTTCTATGCCTCCCCAAACCCTGACTTCTGGGTTAGAGCTGACCTGAATTCCTCCTGGGGATAATGATCCACCCAGACAGATGGAAGATGGGAATGTTCTATATGCATCCTACAAATCTATGAATCTCCCACTGCATTTTATTCCCTCCCATGTCTTTCACTAAACAAAGTCAATATCTGTGGGACATACTCTTCCATGGTGTGGACAGTAAGTGGACAGGTTCAAATGAAATCTTTCCCTTCATATTTCTGTGTACCCACAGCATTTGGTATTTATAAATTACTGTATTTCTCACATTAAATTCTAGCTCTTTGAAGAACTAACTCTCACTAGACTATAAGCTCTTCATTTTTATAATCTCATCTTCCCACACATTTCACCCATCCTCTCTTGGACAACTAGCAGTACCTGTTATATAGTAGATGCTCAGCTTACTAAAAAATAAATGAATAAGTGGGAATAACCATATTTATTTATTTATTTTTAAAGATTTTATTTATTTATTTGACAGAGAGAGAGAGATCGCAAGCAGGCAGAGAGGCAGGCAGAGAGAGGGGGGGAAGCAGGCTTCCTGCTGAGCAGAGAGCCCAATGCAGGGCTCGATCCCAGGACCCTGAGATCTTGACCTGAGCCAAAGGCAGAGGCTTAACCCACTGAGCCACCCAGGCGCCCCAGGAATAACCATATTTAAATAAAATATTTAAGTAGACCAAATTAGTTTTAGAAGTACTTAAATGCTATTAATGTTAGTCCAAATTGACTGGTTCATCTTATAGAAGTCCAACATTTCCTATAATAATCACAGTGCCTTGATGAATGGGTAAACTCTCAGTATATATACTCTTTGTGTGTGTGTGTGTGTTTTTTTTTTTTTACAAAACAAACAACAGCAAAAAATTCCTGCTGTTTTACTGTAATAAATTGCCTAAGTAAGAGCAGCTATTTTTTTCTTTTTAAAATTATAAGACCTGAAGTTTTCAAGTTGAAAAACTTAGATTATATAGACAATCACATATGAAGACAATTTTTTAAAGTGCAAAGTTCATAGATTATCAGTGCCGATTTGTTGACTTTTGCTAATATTTTAACTAGTGAACTGGACTGTGTAGTCCAATTAAGATGCCTTTTTTTTCCCTCCCGAGAACTGAAACCCTTCAGTATCTTTGGAGGGTTCAGTTATAGAGTGTGACTAGTTAAGAAAACATGCACATTAAGCCACTTAATTGGGTTGCCTTTGAGTCTTGGGTTTTGATTTTTAGATCTCATCTTAAATATTACACAGACTACGGTACCCCACTACTATTTTTCAAGTGTTAATGGAAAAAACTTCAAAGACCTGGATACTTTAGTTAGGAAAAAAAAAAAAAATTGGAAAATTCTCACAGTTATTTGAGGTTTATCTGGTGTAAGTGAAATTATTTGAGTTGTACTATTATCTTATTGGTTTTTTTTCTCTTTTTCTGGCAAGATTACCCATTCTAGACTAGAACTTCTTGATATCCAATTTGAGCACCTCATCTTTCCTCCAGCTGAAGAAAAGACTTTAAAAAGATGCTGGTTGAGCATTTTAACATTATCAAAAAATAGTTTTCTCAGTATCCAGTCTTAGTTTTCACTGCTCTGTCTTTGGGCAGAATTGACGAGGTATGAAGAAAACTGCTGAAGAAGATTTAAATAATCAACCTTTTCCGAGCCAAACTGTGGGCCTCCCAGCTTGGGTGAGATCAAATATCAGCAAAACATTTTCTAATTTGTGTTCTTTAAAAGGGTTCTTTTCAGGACGCTAAGAGGAATGTGAGGTTTGGCCTCCTTTTTCACATAGGAGTTGCTGAAAGGAGCACTTTATGTCTTTTACGACTATATGTTTCACGAAGAATTTTTAACTTTGTCACAGTATATAACTAAAGTAGTATTTATTACCTTTTAGCTCTGCATAGGTGTGCGCCTCCAGAGCCACGCCCAGCTACTTCCCCCGTGTGCTCATGCGTTCATCTCCTTTATTCCTGTCATCTGACCAGTTGCCAGTTTTATGGGTTTCCCATTTGAAATGCTTCTAAAAGACATCCCTTCATCTCCTTCAGGCCTTTCTGTTTTTCAGTACTTGTTCTATGTTCTTACTGATTCAAGCCATTCTTCATGGAGCTTTCACTCAACTTCACTCCCCTTTCCTAAAGCTGCCCTATTTATGATATCAAATATGAATTGTTTTCCCTCGTTTCCAAAATGCTGCTTACTTGATCCTTATCTTCCATACCCAATGTTTCTTTTACTGCTCTTTCCAACATACTCCCAAGTTTCCTGTTTCTCAAAGTAGGAAAATTTTAGCACACGCTTTAGAATCAGAGCTGTTCGTCAAACAACATAGACTGTTGATTTCAGACTTTCCCAGTCTGGGGATCTGCATTTAAGGGGATTCCTCCAGCTGATTCTTTTTTTTTTTTTTTTTTTAAATTTCAGGGAGAGAGAGAAAGGGGGGAGGGGCAGAAGGAGAGGGAGAGAGAGAATCTCAAGCAGACTCCATGCTGAGTGCAGAGCCCTATGCAGGGCTCAATCTCACAACCCTTGGACCATGACCTGAGCCGAAACAAAGAGTTGGTTGTTTAACCAACTGAGCGACCCAGGTGCCCCCCTCCAGGGAATTCTTACATGCCTTAAAATGAAGAGTGTCTGCCCTGTTACTTTGCCTGTCATTATTGATTTACCCTGTCTGTAACTTCTAGAAAACATGCCCCTTTTGCGTGGGATACAGCCTCCAGTACATGTTAATTGTGTTGCTTTGTAATTGTTTGTGTTTCTCCATTTGGAGTGTGACATAGGTCCCTAGGGCAGAGGTCGTGTTTATACAGCATGATAAGGGAGAAAGATCACTGGGCTGGGAGTTGGACAAATTGGCTTCTATCATAAGTTCTAACTGTGAGGAAAAACATGGGTTCCTACAGCCTCAATTTGCTCCTAGACGGGGGTGAACTGGAGAAGATGATGTTTAAGTTCCCCTAGGCTCTAAAGAGCCTGTAGTGTCATTGTTATGGAAAGGTTAAGAGCTTCTCCCTCACACCTGCATTCAAACCTTAGCTGTGCCATAAGCTTCATAATTTTAAGTGAAGAATGATTTCCCTGAGTCTCAGTTTCCGTGGAGTAATAACATGTACCTTTTGAGGTTGCAATGAAGATAATATATGTAAAGTGCCTGGCACAACAGATCATATATAAAGGTCATGGTTGTTATTGCTTTTATTTTGTGTTCTCTCATACCTCTCATAATGCTCGATAAAGACAGGCCAAACATTCCTTGTTAGATAATCACATTCTTTTTTCAACACTGCTCCTTCATAGCTTTCTATCTGTAGATAGTTTAGTTTAATGATAGAACTTGAAATTGGTCGGGTTCAAACTTGGCTCCGCGAGTTAACAACTCACTGGCTCTGTGCATGTTATTTTAACTTTTCTGAAATGGGGATTCTAATACTATCTTTACTGTAAAGTTGTTGTGGGGCTTAAATAATATAGCAAATGTAAGTGCCCAACCAATGCTGAACTCAGAGTGAATGTTAGTTATTAATTCTTGTGCCTAAGGTTAGCCTGATCCAACTGAAAGTGCATTGTTCTGAGAATCAGGAAACCTGTAGTAAGAGTTCTGGAATAGATCCTGGGTTGGTCACATCATTTGCCTATACTTCACTTTCCCGCTCTACAAAATGATGCTAATAATAACACATTCCATGAGTCAGCAAAAGGATTAAATAAGGAAACACATGGGAAAATATATTCAAAAGGCAGGAAGCTATACCAGGCATTACTTATATTTATTGTTATTATTTTCTCTGTATCTGTAAAGTGAAGGAATTAAACCAGATAATAGCCAATGTTTATTTAAAATTTACCATATTACAGGCATCTAAGCCTCTTAGTTAATCCTCACAAAATCCACTGAAATAGATTTTATAATTCCTCTTTTATAACATGTGAAAATTGAGGTTCAAAGAAGCCAAGTATGTTGCTTAAGGACTCACACCCAGTTAAGTTGCAGAACTGGAACTGGAAACCAGGAAGGCTTATACCAAAGAGCAAACATTTAACTACTATCAAATGACCTCTGAGATCCCTTGTGGCCAAGTGATTCTGTTCTTTTGGTTGTGGCTCTTCCATAAAGAGATTGGACATGGTGTTGGACAAACAAAATGGAGGCTTTCAGAGCAAGTAGAAGAAAATCTGTAATTTAAAAACAAAACTGGGTAGTGGTTACATGCCTGAACTTGGTCTTCAGTGGGGACTCTGGACTCTTTATGGTGGGAGATGGAGGGCACTGTGGGCCTGCAGCCTTGTTCTTCATCTTCTTGGGATAAGGAAGGCTATACTATTTAGTTACCTCTCAGAAAAGACTAGCTCCTGCCTCTCCTTAATTTTCTCTATATCTTGGATCATAACAACACTGTGAGGTATTATTAACCTCCATTTTATAGATGTGGATGGAAACTGAAGCTCAGGGTGGTTAAGGGCTCTGATCACAATGGTAGAGCTGTTGGGACTTGGATATATGTCTCTTGATACCAAGTCTAGTATGCTTTTCATTTCACCACTCTCTCCAGATGATGTTCTAATCTCTAACTGGTCTAACTTGCAAGGTGTGATTTACATAAATATTACTGAAATGTCCTATACTGACATGGTGTGTTACAATGCATTCATATCTCATTTGTCTTCACAACAGCTCTTGAGTGAAACTCCTTTTCACAGATGAGGAAACTAAGGTTCAGTTAGGCTAAATGACTTGCCCCAAATTCAAATAACTAATCAGAAGTATAGCCAGAATTAAATTTGACTGTTCCACATAGGTTTGAACTGTGCAGGTCCGCTAATACACAATATTTTTAATAAATAGAGTACAGGACTGTTGATGTATTTTCCTTATGATTTCTCAAGAGCATCGTCTTTTCTCTAGCTTACTTTATTATAAGAATACAGTATATAATACAAATAACATGCAAAATATGTGTTAAGGGACCATTTATGTTTTTAATAAGGCTTCTAATCAACAGTAGGCTGTTAGTATTTAAGTTTTGGGGGAGTAAGAAGTTATACACTGGGGGCTTTCAATTGTGCAGGGGGTTGGCATCCCAATCCCTGCATTGTTCAAAAATCAACTGTGTGTTTATTTATGTTTTTTTATTTTTTTATTTTATTTTATTTTTTTATTTATGTTTTTTTATATTGCACAACACCATTTATAGTGACTTGGATGATGAGATACTTCAATCATGATTCATTTTCTAGAAAAGGTAGACAAACCAAAGAATAATATCAAGAACCCAAGTCACCAGAAAATCACATTTAAAACTGTGTTTTCTCTCAAAGTAATTGAAGGGATTCTCTTAAAGGTATGTTTTAAAATTTAAGAATGATAAAGAATTGAGTTAAAAGAAGTCAGTACTTTTTTCTTTTAAGAAATGAGAGAATTGTTATAATATTCACATGATAGGGGCTCCTCGGTGGCTCAGTCAGTTAAGCATCTGCCTTTGGCTCAGGTCATTGGGATCGAGCCCCACATCAGGCTTCCTGCTCAGTGGGGAGCCTGCTTCTCCCCCTCCCTCCGCTAGCCATTCCCCCTGCTTGTGCTCTTTGTCTGTCAAATAAATAAATAAAATCTTTAAAAATATATTCACATGATAATCCCAAAGAGGCTTTCAGCTTTGACTGGGATCATAAGCAAATAACTGAAGACATCTGAAACGCATATTCTTTCACTGATTAATTAATTTTTCATTTATTATTCAGCAACTGCATTGTGCCAACTGCTGTGCAACATTTGTTGTACTAATGATTACAAAAGAAATTTCAGATATATTTATAAACAAATCAAAATCAAAAGTAGCGCTAAATAGTTTGGCTTTCATGCATAGAATATTACACTTTATGTCATTCCTTTATTATGTCCATGGACATGACAATGTCGATTACCATCACTCCAGCTTCATTTATCTAAGCCAAGATGAAGAGACAAAAAGGAGTTCAGCTTGTAGTTGAATCATCCTTATTCTTCTACTTTGCAGGCTTTCTTTTCTTACCTCCCAACCTTTCTGTGTGTGTGCATGTGTGTGTGTGACTAATTTGAGGTTTTAGTTTTATCAAAAATGTTGTATTTTACGTGTAAGGATAAAGATAAACATTAAACTGCATTTAAAGAATTGATTCTACATTGTTGCTTTAGATAAAATTTAATTTTTAGATAAAATTTAATTTTTAAGAACATTTAAATTTAAGAACATTTAATTTTTTAGATAAAATTTAATTTTTAAGAACATTTAAAGTTGATTTATTAAGGGAATGGGAGTGAGTATTTGGCTCATAGGCCAATCCATACATCTGGAAAAAAGCATGCCAATACAAGTTAACAAAAAGGGAGCTTTACAGTGGGGGTGATGGTATAAAAATTGGCCCTATCAGAGGCCAGGTGGCCCACCATCAACCACGTTCTGCTGGCTCACGCAGCTCTGCAGGTCTCCTATCATTTCATCATTTCTTCTGACCCTGCCTTTTAGAAGCAGGATGCCGTCCAACTCAAGAACTAAGTCCATCATTGCACAATCTGAATGAGAAACAAGCAAAAAGCCCTAAGCAAGTCTGCACTTGTCTGATTTAGGAAATAGCATCCCTGATGATCCCAATGCACAAGATTGGCTAGAGAGGCTCTTCTCCATTTCTACCTTACACCAGCCATTTTTTCTACATGTTTAAATGTAGAAGGTAATAGCATCTAGTTGGGCTGCCATGTTAACAATTTCTGCACACCCACACTGTGGTTTTTTGTAAGAAATTTTTCCTGTGAAAGTGGAATACTCTTTAACTCTTACACAGTATAGCTAGTCCTTGAGCCTTTGACTATACAGTGATCCTGAAGACTCCTAAAAACTAAAAGCTGTTTCTTCACTGAGAATAAAATAAAAAAAAAAGTCCATGACCCCAGATTAACTTTCTTTCTTAAGAAAAAATATTTCTCTTTTGACTGTAACTTTAATTAAACTCTATTAACTTTAATTTAGTTTAAGCTACTTAAATAGTTCAAATGCTATTAAACTCAAAGAACACATTTTTTTTAAAAAGGTATTTAGTTCCTGGGCATTTTTCCTCGATCTCAAACAGCCTTAATTACTACCCACTTATTGTTAAGTGTATCATAAAATAAAGTATACTGTATAAATTGCATTAATCTCCATAAAAGTGAACTTGAAGCAGAGCCATAAACTAACCAAAATCAGAGTAAAATAAAAAGGCAAAGTGCTTAAAACATCTTCAAACACTTGGACCTGCATGGATCGTAACAGATTTTTGTGCAGAAATGAAAATAGGCATTTTCATGTATGTCGTAATATTATATAATATTTCCATCTATTATGTGATTTTCTTTCTTTTCTCCCTGCCCTATTTTAATGTCTTTTCCCCTAAAGAGCTTCTCTGTATCTATAATAATTTTCATATATTTGCCAAGACATTTTTACTAAGAGGAATGAAGTAAATTTGATTTTGAAGGAATACATTTTCCTTTCATAATTACTCATATAATTATGGCACCCTGGCACATACTAGTAACTAGGGAAAGAAGACTGTTTAATTGTATTCTAATGAGCATCTGCAATTATACAATTTTTTTAAATCCATAGGAAATTAAAAAAAATCTTTCCATCAAGCAGAATATTTCTTGAATTCTATTTTCAAAAATATCATCCATTTAATCACTTTGAGTCAAAATTTTCATTGTCATAGAACTATAGATGTTAACCTCAGGATATAGAATCATTGATTCTTAGGTTTGGAAGCAATTCTAGATGTATGCAAGTCCAGTTCTTCTATGGCCTAACAGATGTTTTATTAAACCTTTTCTAATTTGCAGTACACAGTTGTTAATGAGACGTTGCTTAAATACCTCCAGGGATATAATGTTTACCATCAGAGACGTCAGCCTGCTCCAGTGCTGAACAATGCTAATGATTAGTAGATATGTCTTAAGCATTTAATATGTGCAAGACACTCTTTTAGATGTTATGTGGGCTATAATTTGAGTCAGACTTTACTTTTGTACATCAAGTGCTGATGCTCAGGTCAAGGATAGAACATGTTTGTGTGAAAGACATGGCATGGTTAGCTGTAGTAGAGAATCTGTGTTCACTGCCCATTGAGATTTCAGGTGCTCTGACCTCCACTAGACCGACAGTTGAGACAGGAAAGGGATGACTGCCTGCCACACATCGTAGCCTCTACTTTGAACACTGTCTTTCTTGGGTCCCCTAAGCTGCATCTCCTTAAGTTTGTACCAGAACTTTCCTTTCCTGCCCAACAACTTTTAATTGACAGCACATTTGCATAAGCATCTGGGAATTGGATTTGGCACTTCCTAGAGTCTCTTTCCCTGATTACACTTTCAGTTCCTGTTTCACAATTCATGGGCAAGCAGTTTCTACTCTCACATCCAGTATAAGATTCTGGAACACTTGGACACAGGTGCTGGCCCAGCCTCAATGCCCAGCCCTGCTGGAGCCATTAGAGCCAGGCATGTATGCCATGGAGAATAGCTGGTCATAGAGACCAGCTAAATGAAAATTCTCGTTTGAGAGGGTCCATTAGGAATTGGAAAGCCCTTCTGGTGAATGCAGGAACTACTACCCTTTTAAAAAATGGAGTCACTTTTAACATCTGAAATCTCCTGGCCAGTCATCTGATACAATTAAGATTTTTAGTCTCTATTGCTAAAGAAAAGAATAATAAAAATTAACTGTATTCAAAATACTTTTATATTTCCTATTTTACTATATTTAATATTTTAAAAAATATGGCATTTATGCCCACGAGACAGTATTTACTCTATCAGCAATGCTTAATGTATTTATAGCTTTATGAAACCCTGGCAATCAGCGCTCCCAGGGATACATGTTTCATGGAATCCGAACCATATAATGATAAAAATATAATTATAGAATCATACTGTGCAAAGTAGATTACAAATGCTATCTATTTTAGGGATCTGTGGGATCCCTATAGTATCTGCATGGTCACGCTCTATTTTATGAATGAGAAAACTGAGGCTTCCAGCAACTAAGTAACTTGTCTAGGACGTAGAGCTAGAGGTGACAAAGCTGGGGTTTGACTCCTGAAGTGTCTGCCCTGAGAGCCTCTACTCTCTGACTTTAGAACTGGGCATCAGGAAGGGGGTTGCAAATAAAGGTAAGAGAGTCTGAGGTGGTTGTTTGCAAGAACTGCACCCAGAAATACCACCATGCCCAACCCAGCCACTTCTGTTGTGTTAGCTGATGTGTCAAGCATTCTCCCAAGCTAATGGGAAGTTGACAGTGAAAGTAACAAGAAAACTGTGGGGTATGTGTGTGTGGTGGGGGAGAGTGTTGTTTCAGCTTTCTATAGCAGCCACTGAGTTAATGTTAAAATTTGGTTTTTAGTTGATTCCACTCACCCATATGATTGTGTTTTCTTAATGTTGCTTTTCTTACTGCATTTCTGCAATGTGATAACTACTTAGATTACCTGAATATACATTCCTTACTTTTACCTCCTAACCAAAACAAGATAATCATATAATTAATAATAATTAATAAGTCCTCCAACTGAACACAAGGACAATAAGAAGCTTCAATTATAATAAAACGTAGGAAGTATCAAGTATAATAAAGAGAAGCAAATAAAATACTATGGGAGTTAAGAGGAAGGAGGCATTATTTTGACTTTAAAAAGTCGGACGAGGCTTTATGTAAAAGTAAGTTGGTATTTTTTTCTAGATGTTGAGGAACAGTTGGGCTTTGGGAGTTTAAAGTTGATAAAGGGAGGTCCCTCTACGTAGAGGGACCATTCCTTTGTCATCTAAATCAGGACATGTTGAAAAGTAAAAGGGGTCACTTTTAATAATTACACCTAAGCAACAGACCAAACTTGGACTGTCCTGGGCAAGCCAGCATGTATAGGGGAAAGGACTGAATAGCTCTACTTAGTGCAAGAAAGGGGAATTTTGGGGCGCCTGGGTGGCTCAGTCGTTAAGCCTTTGGCTCAGGTCATGATCTCAGGGTCCTGGGATCTAGCCCCGCATTGGGCTCCCTGCTCAGCGGGAAGCCTGCTTCTCCCTCTCCTATTCCCTCTGCTTGTGTTCCCTCTCTCTCTGTGTTTCTCTCTGTCAAATAAATAAATAAATAAATAAATAAATAAATAAATAAATAAATAAATAAATAAATAAATAAATAAATAAATAAATAAATAAGAAAGAAAGAAAGAAAGAAAGAAAGAAAGAAAGAAAGAAAGAGGAATTGTAAAAAATCAAATTAGGAAAGTGCATTGGGACCACACTGTGAAGGACTTTGAGTTCCAGGCAGTATTTAACAGGCAGTCTAGTCATTGAAAGTTTGTAAATAGGTAGATACATGGTGTGAACAGAACTGTCTTTCAGAAAAAGTAATCTGACAATAGCAAGTAAGATGAATGGCAGAGGGCAGACACTGAATATTTACTTGATATGCCCATGACTTCTTTTCTATCTACAAGTCTTCTTAGAGAATTTGTCTTGTCAGAGTTTAAATAAGTTTAGCCCTATGTTTCATGTATCCATATTTTTCTTGATTACATCTAATAGAACCAGGGTGGGCATATGACTTTTGCTGGTCCAGTGAAATATTGTCCTCTGCAGGAATTTGGAGTAGAGACAGAAAGCAACTTTTTAAGGTGTAGGAATTCATCCTTTTGGCATACCTTCGGTGGGCCATGAGCAAAAAGATTGGGCCATGAGCAAAAAGATGAGTTTAGCGGAGAACTGATATATGGAGAGAGATCAATGCTGCAAATGTGCAAAGTAGGAGAAAGAGAAGTGAGATGCTGCTTGATGGCTTTGAGATCTTGTGATACCTGCTATACCTCATGATCCATGATATTCTTTTGTGTGATAATCATTAATTTTATCTTAATGTCATTTAGTTAAGTTTATTTTTCATGAAAACAAGGGTGCTCTAAGATAAAAGGCTCTCCAGCAAGACTTACCCATTGATTCTGGATCCAACTTTTTGAACAACACAAAACAAATCCCATGATAGCTTTCCAAACATTTCAAGATCAGCATTGCTGTTTTATACAGCTTCCTCTTCTTCAGGTTAAATATTTCTCGCATTAGCAACAGCTGTTTGGTCATCTGTTTCTTGTTGAAGAAGGTTAGCACCCTATCTGAGATAAATTCTGACCAGTACAAAAACCAGTCAGGCTATTGCCTCACATGCTTCTTTTCTCCTTGTGTCTCTTGATTACAGAGGCAAGAAAATGATTTGCTCTCCCTGACTCTTCCAGTTATGGGGAGGTGGAGAGGACTTGTAGAATATCCTTAGCTAATATTATATAGCTGAAGTCGCTAGTAAGAACATTTCTTCTTGAATGAACAGGCAACAATCCTCTAGGAGAAGCATCTTTCATCTTTCTCTTATCTAGGATGAGGACAAGGTGCCTGGAAGTATAGCATCCCTCATGCAAATATGAGGACGTAGCAAGGATGCTTATGCTGGAGAATAAAAGGAGCCTGGTTCTTAGATTCTATCATTGAGCTAGACCGCCCTCCATGGACTGCCATCACCACAGTGCTCATCGCGTGAGATAACAAGATCCTTTTTGCTTAAAGCAACGTAGCATATTTTTTTCCTAACTTACATACAAATCTTAACTGATAAACTTTCTAAGGCCTGGATATGATACTTTCGTAAATATGATTTAAGATTATATTAGCTTTTAAACCCTCCATATCATATAAACACTGTAATTCATTCAATCCTAGTGAAATTTCTCCTAATTTTCAAATTTATCTTCTGTGATAAATATTCATAATTTCTAGCGATAAAACGTAGAATTTAATTCCATTTCCTAAATGCTGACTTTTCTGTATACCTGCTTTCCTTCTCTCTTCTATAAAAAAAGAGAATGATCAACATCTAAAAAATTGATATAAAAATATGGCAGAAGATTTACAAATTGCTAAGGCTTGGTTGTAATATAGGATAAAGAGAAGAGCAAGTCATAATTTGAACACTGTGGGACCAGTGAGAAACTGAGGACTGTACACGTGCCAGGGCCTCCCAGCCCTGTCACCAGGATGTTTTCTAGGAGCCTTGGTGCTGAGAATCTGCCTGGGGAGAAAAGAGAAGGTACAGGGCTGTGGGATAACTGAGAATGCACGTTCCTCAAAATAGACCTAATAATTTACGAGAAACTAAGCTTCAAACAAAAATCAACTATGTTACCTAGAATGGGTATTTTTTTCCATTGCTATTCAGAGAAACCAAGGCTTGTGATTAAATGACATTTCTTCACATCTGACTTAGAGGGTGTGAAGTGTAAAGTCACTTTAAGTATAGAATACTTGGTAAATTTAAGAAAGTGGTAGGTACAAAGACATAGGGGAGTTCAAACAAGGATCTCACTTGTAGTAGAGGATTAAGAGGTGACATTTGAATAAAACCCATAAAGGATGGGTATGGTTTTTAGTGGAACAGAAAAAGAAGAGTAAAGAAGGACATTTTATAGTCAGGACACTGGGGCAGAGGAAGGGACTGCTTGGGAAAAAGCAAGTTATCTGTTGCTGGAGCAGATCTGCATTGACTAAAGCATAAAGTTTCAGAATTGGAAAGGATATTAGAAATGTATATATTTTTAATCTGGTCACCTCATTTTACAAGTGGGGCCACTTAAGCACAGCATAGTAAAATGGCACTGTCAACTTCATACCAGTGGTGGGGCTCAGTCTTAAGCCCTCCTCCCCCAGGTGCAAGTGAGGGCTCTGTGCTCTACATACCTTGTAGCATTGCAGAAGACCATAATATGAGCTATTTCATTGGCTGTGGAAATTCACAGACTGTTTTTGGGATGAGGAGTTAAGAAAATTAATCTGTTTATAGAGATGAATAGAATTGATTAAGGGGAGGAACAGGATAGACAGATTGAGGCAGGAGAAAAGGAACCTATAAAGAATTATTACATTTGTTTAGGGAAGAGGTGACAGAGCTAGGGTATAGCACCGTAATAATTATAATTTTTGGATTATAACTATCATTGCTCACTAGGCAATTCCCGAGGTTCTCTGGTTTTCCAGTGACTAAAATCATGCTTAAGGACTTTTGAATGAACTATTGAATGAAGGAGTAAACAAATGAAGGTTAATGATCATAGAAATGCAGAAGGAGATTTCAGGGAAAGAAATATTTTTGAGTCTTATGGCATCAGCTGGCAGTCAAGCTTTGGAGGAGAGATGCTGAGTTGATTTGCACCTATAGAGTTTGATGTAGAGAAGTGACCTCCACAAGGATTTCTCAGTCAGGCGATTAGAAAGTGAGCCTGGAGCTCTGAAAAAAGTTAGGGCTGCAGATGTACAGATCTATGGAAAAAATCAGAAATATGGTGCCAGCAATTTCAAGGCACTACACAGGGCTCTTTATATGACTAGCAAAATGAAAACTGGTCCCACTCTCCTCTTACCAAAGCAGATTGTGCCCTACAGTGAAAAATTAGAACTTGTCCCCTATATATTGTGATTTTTTGTTTGTTTTGTTTTAGTACTTTGGTAGCACACATATGAGAGTTTACTGGTCTTTTAATTCTGCAGTTATAGTCAGCTGAATTCTGAAACTGAATAATGCATGGGTGTGGTTTTGTTTACTGGGAACAAGTAATTTATTTTATTGCTTAAATCTCAAATTCTTTAGTATGTTTCCTAAGAAGTCATCTGATTTGGACAATTGTTGCAAAAATAAAACTGGAGAACAAGAACTAAACCCATGTCAGTCAGTTGAAGTGAATTATTAAGTGTATCTGTTCTTCTGGAATGTTTACTAATAGAAAATCAATGTCTCCCATTCCAGACTAAATAGTGTGAAATATTTAAATTATTAGTTTGAAGATGTGCCAGCATTGCAGCCTGTATATCTTAGTCCCGTTCTTGATGGAAGAAAGAGAGAGAGAGAGAAAGGGGGGGGGGCAGAGAGAGAAAGAATGAGAGAGAAAGAGAGAGAGAGAGAGAGAAATGAATTGGAATAGTAGAATAGTATCCCAAGAAGAAAGGTTCAGGGAAAGGACTGTATTTATATGTTTTTGCAAGATGGAAGCCCTCACACCAGCAATATTATAGCTATTGTCACATCCCAGACACTCATTATATAGAATTAACAGTAACTGTGAGTGGAAATGTTTTAGGCATGACAGCTGACTAACTTCATAGCCCCCAGCCTGTGGATAAAGCTGAGAGCCTTCACAGATCATCCTTTGAGAACCACTACTCTGATGGCATCAACACTGACCTTGATGTCAAGGGATTCACATTCTTGTTAGGGCTCTGTCTGTGGCTAGCCATATGTCCCGGGGAAAGTCATTTAGCGTCTGCTTTGGTTTCCTGTCTGAATACCTGACCCTTCCTGCTTTACGGAGATGTTACAAAATGATTTAGAGAAGGTATGAGAGAATGCTTTGTATTCTCATAAGAAAGGTGCTCTGTCATTCTAAAGGATTACTATTAATTCACCCAGAATAAAGACTATAAACTAATCTGAACAATAAGTAGGCCTGATAAAAGTGCTCACAGTTTCCTGTTCTATATAACACACATCTCTGCCGTGGCTACTGTTAGCACCAAATGATCTCAGCTGCTTGTTCCAAAAGTTTAATCAGTAATTTTATGTGATCGTGCGTTTGGTGATGTTTAAATGAACGTGTATAGAGATGAAACTAATGTTATCTGGGGACAGATTGATCCAGAGATGGGATTTTTGTAATTAAGAACAGTATTTTATATATCACCACAATAAGCACCCAAATAATTTTTTAAACAATGGGACAGAAACCGAGTGCCGCCTCATGTTGGATTGTTTAGTTTAAAGATTAATCCAATAAATAGCCAGCGATGGAATGTTAGCCTACAAAGGACTGAAGTATCTTGTGGCAAATCTTTAATTTGTGGCTAATGACTAAATCTATCCATGTAATTTCTAAGTCAGGAAATCTGAGAAAATAAATATATGAGAGGTTGAAGACCTGAAAATAAAAGCCAGGCAACTTAAACCCTCAGCAGTTAAATTTATATTTAACAGTGATTAAGTACCAGGATCATATAAAGGGCTGTAATTTCATCAGGAGGCATGAAAATGGCTAAGTATTCATTTTTAACTGAACAAAGCAGATTTAGTGCTTTCCTAAGAAAGGAAGAAGGAATTGGACTGTTAGCAAGACACAAATAATTCTAGTTGACTTACGGTGGGCTAAATAGAAACTAATTTTTGAGGGAGTCAATAAAAATAATTTTTATTGGGTAGTTTTCTACAATATCCCTGAATCTATAAGTTTGTGATTTATAGGTCAGCTATCCAAAGAATGTAAACAGGAACATTTTCTCCATATATCTCCTCCATTAAAGAGTTAAAATGAAAATAACATTAATCTAACTTTTGCCTTCTGGTTTAACCTCATCTCCTGCAGCTGTTCCAATGAAGTCCAGCCATCAGGCCAACTGTGACCAGGTCTCAGAAGCTGCCATGTCTTTGCAGGGGGTGGCGGGTGGGGTTGCCTCTTTCTGGAATGTTCTTCTCTACCTCTGGTTAACTCCTGCTCATTCTTAGAGAATTAGTCACTCCTTCTATTATATCTCTGTGGGCCTACTCTCCCCTGCATCTCCTGCTGTCCCACAACTGAAGTCTCACACTCAGTCTTTCTGTTCTCAGAACTTTATGCATTTGCCTTAATTTTTCCTATACTGATTTGTTGAGACTTGCCTGGCCTCCCTCTTCCTGCAAAGCCAGAGACCAATAAACTATATTTTCACTTTTTGAGCAGTGTTCTTCCCTTTGTCACTGGCACAGAGAAAGCTCTCCTTCATTCTAGATCCATGCAGTATTATAGGTTTTAGACTTGTCACCTCATCTTAGAATCCCACTTAGCCTTTGGATCACTTGAAGCATTTTGATTCAGTTTCACCCTGAAGTGGGTCTTTCTGCTTCCGATCAACTCTGTGATGATTTTCTGCCCTCTAGCACCTAAATTCCATCTCAAGTCCACTGGACCAGAATCCCAGTTAAGATGCAAGTGGAGGGAGAAATGGCAATTAAGGCATTTATTGTACTGTTTCATGATAGGTAGTCGACTTGTCTGTCTTCTCCCATTGACCACAGATTCCTTGAGGGCAGAACTTATATTATGTTCATCTTGGCATCTAAAAGCCCTGACACAGTGCCAATACATAGCAGATGCTTATAGAACAAGTGAAGTATCTGTGAATTCGAGCATGGTGTTACTTTTATAGTTTAATCTCTACATGAGATAATTTATTCTTCAACCAGGACAAAATAGGTTTGTTTACAAGGAGGCCAGAGGAAAGCATATAGATATACTGGTCAGAAAGAAGACCTCCTTCTCCTCTCTGCTCTTTACCAATGCAAGAGTATTACATGGCTTTGTGAAACTTTGAAAAATAATTGTTTAGTAGAGTCTGATTGTCATGTCTCCTACTTACTTATTTGTATTCTGTCATTGTCTTGAGTGGGGAAGTCTGATTTGAATGGTGGCCTCTGATTTTCCTGCCAAGGAGAAGTAGAGCCGGGCCCATGAATACAGATCACTTGTTGGCTTACTGTTGCCTATGAAGTAAGTTTCCAGATGGCAGTGTCCATCATGTTGATCATTAAACCTTAACCTCAAGCATTATGTCTATAAGATGGTAGATACCCAATATGTGTTTGTTGGAAGGCTGAATGATGATCTCCAAGGTTCTTGTCTGCTGTCTCCTACCCCGGATCCTCTATCAGAGGCCATCCCCACCAATTAGGAACTCACTATCCCACTCGGCAGCTATCATGTCCTGCCCATACAGAAACAGCAATTCTTAACATTTTATGCTATATCTGGTGCATCTTGCTGTGCTTTCTTTAGAGTAGTTGGTGCTCTTAATATTGGGTTCCCTCTACAGCTCTGGGTTTCAAGGCAAAGACTGGCAGTCTCTTTTTCCTCTACTTTCTTCCAAAGCCCTGAATTGCCCATTAACACTTCTTTTTTTTTTTTTAAATCTTGGATACCTTTATGATGCTCTGCATCTCTTAGCACCCACTTGGCCCACAAATATTGGCTGAATTGAATTCAATTTAAATTTCCATGGCTAGATGCCCATTTCCCTCTGTTTTCCTTTACTGTGCACAGTGGGCCTCAGTGATAGGGGAGATTAACCTGGTGAGGGCCTCTGAGTGCTGCTCTGACATTCTTCTAGATTCTTTATGAACTTCAGAGGATGCCACTTAAACAGGAACTCATGTCCTTAATAGGAAGTTGCCCATTTTTACTGAGATTAAGACTAAATTAATAATAAATTCAAGCCAGATATGTTTCCTAATTATCATTCTAGGTGGAGGCAAGTTTTTAGAAATGGGGCAAAGTCATCTGAGTGATTTCATTCAGACTGTGGATAGCCAGAATTCCAAGAGACCCAGCCTCTTTCCCTCCCACCTCCCATCAAGCCATTCCCTGCTGAAGTAAACCACGGCAGGATATGTTGTGTTGTCTGTTTTGATATAATTTTTAGATCTCTTCTTTCTAAGTTCATTAAAGCTTTTCTTTTCTTCCCTGTAAGTGTACGTAGTTAGCCTTGGGGTTCTGGCCAACTTCCAATTTGAGCAATTAATTACATTTCAATGCGCAGCCCTCCCTGCAGTTTCAGAAAGAAGGTGCATTCTTTGTGTTCCTCAGCAAGTAACTGCTGATGGTGAAGCAGCTGTTGCTGCCTCCCCAGAGGAGAATAGTTTCAGAAGTGGTGAGAAAGCTTCCTGCCTCTTTGAGGGAGCTGCTTGCAAAGCGATCTGGGACAAAAGGCATCCCTGTGAACGTGAGGCGTTTTTACTACAGTGGCCTCCAAGCCATCCATCATTCCCCTTTTGAACCACTGGCTTAGCCTAGAACAAAATGGGAAGTGATTGTGTTTTCTTGAAGAGCCATTCCTGAATGTGATGGCTTCCTTTGAAGCCCTGTCAAAGGGATGTTTTTATTTTGTTTTTGTTTTTCTGAAATCTCTTCAGTTCGCAGCCACCTCCTGCAAGACCTCACACCACAGCCTGACATCGTGCTCAGTACCTAAGTGACTGCCTTCACAGCTAACAAAAGACAAAGAGCACACAGATACAGATTGTTCTAATGCAATAACTTAAAGAAATGAAAGGCTTTTTTTTTTTTTTACTTCAAATAGCAAAAGCAATTAATATTCGTTGGAAAGCACGGGTGATAACACAACACCCAAATTCGCTTGTAGAGGTTCCCTGTGACATGATCTAACAAGTCAGAGATGCAGTAAGTGTAGTTGTCTCCTGCAAGTTATTTTGGAAAGGTATAGGAATAACCCTTTCTAGATGCATACTCTATGTTTTACTTGGCCCAGACAACAGTGCCTGATGGAATGATAATTGGATGTTGATGAAAAACATCAATCATCGTTGCACTGTGACTCGAGTTATATTTGTTTAATGTTAAACTTTAAGTTGTGAAATAAACCATTCAAGCTGAGGAAGGCTGATTGCATTTCTAAAACTCCATTCTTTTCACTTCTTAGGCAAGAGTGACTCATTCCTTATATCAATAGGGCTTATTGAAAATTCCGGGTTACTCAACAAAGGTTCGAAGCTTTGGCAGGTAAAGAAAAATCCTTTTTCAGGTTGTCTTTAAACTCTCCTTCCTAACGCTCATGGTTTTTGGTATAGCCCCGTTGCTAACATTCTTGTTGTCCAGGCAAGCTGCATTTAGATCACCTATGTATTGGGCTGGGATCCACTACCTTTGTATTCATTTATTGGTGGCAAAAGCCAGTCTCACAAATATAGGTCTCTCCAAACAGCTGGTGACACTCAGTCTCCTCCCCTGTTTACCCATCACGAAAGGAAACAGTATCTCTTCCTCACCATTTCATTCTCTTTCCCCTTCTGGCTCATTCCCTCATGGGAAGCAAAAACAAATCCTCTTATTCCTGTTTTTACAATCACAATTCAGTTCATATTTCATCCCATAGATCATTCTCACATATGAGCACCCTTCCTGATTCCCTACCCTAACCTTCCTCCGTCTCCATCATTTGGGGAAATCCTTGTCCCTGTCATTCTCACCCATGCAACCCAGAGGCATTATCTGAGCCTCAAGTTATAAATCTTTTCTTAAGTATCTCCCTCCCTAGATTGTTGACAAGAGGACAGTTTCCCCAACTTCATCGGGTCACTGTTTTTTTGTTTTGTTTTGTTTTGTTTTTCCTACTTCCAGTGCCCAGCATAATGCCTGGAAAAAGACATTTGTTAGATAAACACAAAAATCATGAGAAAAACTTACATGTACTTTCAATTTTCATTACTAAACATACTTTCTTTTAAAGTACCAACAATCGAGATACTTAGATTTCATGTAGGAACACAAGTTTGATCTCTCATTTTGAAAATGTTTTATGTTTATTGATTAGGAAAATACAACAATATATTTTCTTCTAATTTATGTTCTTCATTGAGACAGGCATATTATAGTGTGGCTATCAAGTTTTTTTTCTTGCGAACTACTTGGAATGTTACCACTGTCTGTAACATCACTTTGATGTCAAAGGGAAACTTACTGAATCAGGCATCATGCTAAGTGCTTTTGCATATTTAAATCTATTCCATCCTCACAATAGCTATGTAGGGTTGAAACTTTTAATTATTATTTTACAGAAAAAGAAATTAAGGATCAGAGAGGTTAAGTGGCTTGCCAAGGTCACATAGCTAGTTCATAAAATTATCAGGAAGATCTGTATAACTCTAAAAGCCCATGCTTTCTTTGTTATATGAACTGACTTATAAATAAATATTTTGAGACCAAGAAAGGTAGACTTCCTAATTAAGTTCTGTTTTGGATTAGTGGAATCAACCTTTTGATGAAACCAACAATACAAGCTGGACAGATTGGTCAATAATTGAACTAAAACTTTTGTTCACCAAATTGCTCATCACTGCGCTGACAAAATCAAATATAATTTTGGCAAAGATGTAGCTACGGGCTGTGTTTATAACCATATACGTCAAACTGCTACAAGCTTACTCATCAGTTAAAACCAAAAATTCAAACTTGATGATGTGGAAGGTCAAAGGCTGGGGCCAAGACTGGTGGGCGGGTGTCAGAGGGAATCTCTAGGATCACAGAGAGTGAAGCTTTGCCCCTGTTAAATATTACCCAATGATGACCCTTAGTATTAGGCTCTAGGAAATTTGTCAAAAAATATAGAACTCTCATGAATACAATCCAATCACTCCAGCTGAACTGCATCATTTCTGCAGAGGGGCAGAATGTCTGACAGACCAACAACCAGACAGTGGCTCTCACCTCATGATATGCGCAAAGTGCTGCCTGTCAGTTTTCACATGGAAAGCAAAATATCTTTCTGTTTCTGCATGCCATCTAAATTCCAGTACTTTAAAAGCAAAAACACAGATGAAATCAGCAGGAAAAATGACATTTTGGGGCTGCAACTGCATGATACATGATGTTAAGTAATCAAATTGATTGGGTTTTTCAATTCGTATTCAGTTATTTTGGCATCGTGCACTCACAGTTCTAGGCAGAATGGATTTGATTAGAGAAAACAACTTACAAAGATTCATCTCTTATTTTTCCTCATGTACCCAGGAACATTTTTGAATGGCCAAGCTAAGACTTTATTTACATACTTACATAATTTTCTTTCATCTTGGGATTTCAAAGAGCTTTATAATGTTGCTTTTTGAGTTGATTAAGCCTCACAACTCCACTAAACACTGTGGTGCAATATTACAGATGAACCAGGGGAAGAGGCAAGATTTCAGTTTGTTCAGGATTTTCTTTGTGCTTGAAACTAGTTAATAAAGAAAGAGTGATGCTAAATATAAAGGTTTCTTTTTAAAATAAAATTTTCATTTTGGAATAATTTTTGATTTACAGAAAAGTTGCATGGGTGGTACTGAATTTCCATATCCTTTATTCAGTTTCTCTTGATGTTGACACCTTATAGAACTGTGCCACACTTGTCAAAGCGAAGAAATTAACACCGGTATAATACTATTAACTAACTTATAGACTTTTTTTTTTTTTTTTTTTGGATTTCGCAAGCTTTTCCATTAATGTCCTTTTTGTGCCCTAGGGTCTAATCCGGGACACCAATCTGCATTTACTTGTCATGTCTTCGTCTCCTCTAATCTTTGAAAATTTCTCAGACTTGCTCTGTTTTCATGACCTTGCCAGTTTTGAAAAATACTAGTCAGGTATTTTGAAAAGTGTCCCTCACGTTTTTCTCATGGTCAGGCTGGGCTTATGGGTTTTTGTGACAATCACCACAGACATGAAATGTCCTTCTCATCACATTAATCACATTTTATCAGGGAACATATGATATCAGTGTGACTTATGAATGGGGAGGTTAACCTTGATCATTTGGTTAAGATGTGTTTCCCTACTGTGAAGTTATTCTTTTTCCCCTTTCCCTACTATATTCTTTGTAAGAGAGTCACTAAATTCGAAATCCAGCCACTCTCAAATGGGAGGGAGGGTTAAATAGTAGAGGGAGAGTATCTACATATGTTGTTTGGAATTCTTTCATAAGAAAGATTTGTCCCTTCTCCCCCTTTTATTTATTTACTCTATCATTATTTGTATCAGTATAGGCTCATATTTATTTTATACTTTAGATTATAATATAATATCACATGATTTTATTGCTCAAATTGTTTTATATTTGACTATTGGGAGCTTTTTCACTTTGGCTCCTATATAAAGGCTTGTTCCTAAATTATTCTTTAACAAAGTATATTCTTCAGTATATTTTTATTCAACCATGTATTCCACCAATATTTTGGAGGTTTTCACAATGCCAAAGATATTATTCCGAGAAAATATTAACCCATATTTATTGAAGTACCATTTGCCAGGTGCTTATAGACATTATCCATTTAATCTTTATAGCAGTCCCAGGAAGTACTGTTACTCTCCTTTAAGGGATGAGATAGCTCAAGTTTAGAAAATTTAGCCTAGGTTCCTCAAATTAGTAAGTAGCAGAGAATTGCAGAAATGTTATATCCTTTGTAGATGATAACTAGCATGTCTAATGGGAGGTGATATTTTTCCAAAGATTTAAGGATATGATAATTACCAGCAAATATAGTGGGAAAGCATATCCTGGCATTGAACATATCTAGATCTTTTCCATTGCCAAGAATTTCCAATCTGCCATCCAACACACACACACACACACACACACACACACACACACACACACACACACACGTTTTCTGGTATACTTACCTAGCATCCAGTTATATCAGCTACAAAAAGAAATAGATTACACATATCTGTTTGGTTTATAGTTTAGTAAACTTCTGGAAAACTTTAGTAGGAATTTTTGTTCATGCCCCTAGTTTTGTTTGGGACTCCTATTTTTTAATGTTTTAGCAGCTAGTTTTCAAATTCAGTTTACTAGAGGGCACTGTGATTTGTCAGCATCCCCTTCTGTTTCTAAGAATGGTCTGTGCCTATGGTAGGCATAGAACACTGATACATAACTCATGGGTTTCTCAAGTGGAATTAGATAATATTCAATTTGCCATCTCTGTTAACACAATGCCCCTACCACACACACACACACACACACACAGACACACACGCATGCACACACACACTCAGTTGTAATTGAAGCCACTTTCTGATAATAGCAGATGGCAGAGTTATTGAGGGAAGGTCAAACTCTAGAAATAAGAATAGATTGTCAAAGGTTTTATGCACAAATGAGGGATGCTACATTAATGTTTCCTTTGTCCCGGAATATGTAAATGAGAAAACTGGTTTATATTAAAGCAAGAGGAATTTCAGTTGGCTGTAAATAAAGAAGAATCTCTTAGAAAACAGGGAAACTGGAATGTAAAGCCCTCAGTAAAAAATAAACTAGTCTTCATGAGGGGCCATCAAGAACATCATTTTTTAAGGATTGCCAAATTCAAATAGATATATGTGACCACCTATTAATGCGTCATACCCTTTCTGGGAATTTTGGAAATAAGATGAAGAATAGACTTTTCTCCTAAGGAGACATGAAAATTGTTAGTGGAACAGAATACAGGAAATTGACACATACAGAAAATCGATACATATACATACAAAATTTTAACCTGATTCTGAATATATAAATATATGTCTCAATCAACATGAGCTCATGGTAATAGTAAGTTGTCATAAATAAAGTGACTAAAGTAAGAAGAACACTTCTAATATCTTAATTTCAAAGCACCCTGGGTATTCAAGTGGTGATTGACATAACACTTCTGATAACTGGCCGCTGACTCAGAGGACTGGGACTAAGTGGGTGTAGGTTTCTGTGTAGCATGGGGACTAAAGGACAGAGAACTGATACCCTGCTACCAATTCTCTACTTTCCATCGGTAAGAGGGGGATCCAAAAGGAGCTGCAGTTTTAAAGTTTTCTAATGTACCACTTCACTGTCTAGACTACAACAGGATTTTAGTTGGAGGTTGTGTATATTGTCCTTACTATCTGATCTGTTACTCAAGTAATATTAAAATGGCCTGAGAAAAAACATAAGTTTCTTAAAGTTACAAATAGAAATGGTTCACCAAACCCTGCAGCTATATCCTGAGACTGGATGATATCTTTCTTGTAGTCCTAAATTGGTTAATCTCAGAGGCACCACTGCCAATATTGTATATGCTGCAGTTGCTCTTCAAACCAGATGTGTATTTCCTGTGTGGTCTGTAACTTCTGGTTCCTTCACCCAACACCCAAGATACCTCGTCCATCTTTTCCAGTCAGTTACATCCTGGGATCCAATGTGTAAATTCAATATTGCATGTATTGGGCATAACTGTTCTAAAGGATCTTATTTTGTGTACCATATATGTCAGAATACAGTGTACATTGCCATATAATGTAAAAAGACCATGCAACCAACTGTCATACCAACTAAAATACCAAATAAAATTTGAACAGTGAAAAAAAAAAAAAAAAAAAAACCACAGCGAATATCACTATTGAGAGAAAGTGTGCCATCAGCAATAGGTTTCTACATTTAAAAAAAACATTTTTTAAGGGCTCATGGAACTTCTCTGTATGTTTCTGGGTTTGTATGGGATTCTTGTCACTAGTAAAGGTGTCCAGTTACCTGCAAATGAGGAATTCAGTAAGTTGGTTTCTTGAAGACCCTTTTCATTCTCTGATTTTAGAATTTAAAATTCATTTTCATTCCACTGTTATCCCGTTTTTAAATTGTGCGATATGTTATGATTGGGAATTTAAAATAAAGGGTTAGAAAATGGGTTTTCGTTAGTGATTTACAATGAAGAGTAGTGATTTACAATAAAGAGGGGAGGTAGACAGGTACATAATAAAATATGATATGTAGAAGAAAAGTATGATATGGAGAGCAAATATGCATACTATTTGGTAGAGATATGACAGAGACAGACACTAGAGGATGCTCTTCCAAAAAGAAGTACCTGTGATTGTATTTTGGGAACCAAATTTCTGTGCTGCCAGAATTGTCAGCCTCATGTTTAGTTCCTGGGTAGAACCCGTAAGTAATTCAATCATTTACTGGTTATGTGGGACAGAACATTTCTTCAGAAGAGAAAACTGGTTGAATTATCTGATTTTGCTTAATCCTGTAATCTCCTGGATTTCTTCCAGAAACAAAATTAGATGGCATATTTGCAGACATGCTTATTCTTGCTGCCTTGTTTCCTATTTACCTTTTCCAAGCTGAAAGTATATTCAATTAAGCTATGTTACACCATTGAATCATTGGCAGTTAGGTTTTGGATGGTGCATAGTTTGTTTTAACAACCAGTTTTTGAGGCCAAGCCATTATATCAGGCCAGCACAGACATGCTTCTCATTAGCCCATCTATTTTAAAGGGGAACACACTGTATGCTGAGCTAACTGGATTGCTACTCACTGAAGTCTGTAGCAAAATCATCTGAAAACTGCCTCAAGGAATCTCACTTCAGATTTTATTAAAGTTCATCAACTATATATTTTGCAGATACATAAAAATAGATTAGCAATCATAAAAGAATGACTTGTTTATTACCTTGAAGAGTAATTGCATAAGACTCAAAAAAATTGAACATTGCTAAAACTTAACGAAGTTGAAGAGAACTACATCCTCTGTCAACCACAGCAAAGTGGATTTTTGGGGAGAATACCATGTTATATATATCAGCTGAGCTATTATTATAGAAAAAATTGTTGATGATTTTAAGGACATGAGAGTCAATACGAATCCAGAAAAAAATGATCATGTTACATAACTTTTGTCCTTTGTGGCTAAAACCACTTGCTATATGTTAATTGTCTTGCAGAAAATGCCCAAGTATTTATGGACAACAAAGTTCAATCCCGTAGGAAAACAAAACAAAACAAAAAAGGGCAAACCTCTTCATGTCTGTGTGTAGTTATTATGTGCAGAATTGTGTCCTCTCCCCAAATTCATATGTTGATGTCTTAACCCCCAGTACCTCGGAGTGTTACTATATTTAGAGATAGGATCTTTACAGAGATAATTAAAATGAAGCCCTTAGGGTGGGCCCAAAGGAACGTGACTGACCCTAATCGAGTAAGAAGTGGGAATTTGGACATAGATACATACCAAGGGAGACTATAGGAAGACACAGGGAAAAAAGATGGCCACGTGCAAGCCAAGGAAGAATCTTGGAACATGTCTTTCCCCTCAAAGCCCTCAGAAGAAACCAAGCTGGCTTGGTTTCTTGACCTCAAACTTCCAGCTTCCACAACTGTGACATGACATATTTCTGTGTTGGAGCCACCCAGTTTGTGCCACTTCATTACAGCAGACCTAGCAAATGAATAAAATAGGAATACCTAAAAATTAGCTGTCCATTTACCAATCACGTGCTCCCTGTCTTTCGAAAGCATGTTCAGGTCCTGTTCACTGCTAATGTTTGCAGGGCCCCAGGAAAGAGAACGTATAGAGGCCCATATATCATGTGAGAAAGATAAAACACTAATTAATTGATCAAACCATTCCCTTTTAGCATGACTAAAATAGATTGTTGCATGATAAAGTATTGTTTCTTGGTAATTTAAATATTTAACAATTATAAATCCAGCAAACAAACTGTCAAATACAAATGTTTTATCCTTTTGTATTGACATAGCTTTAAAATGATAATAATTTAAAAGTATGTTTCAGCTTTGGTTTTAATATAATTGGAAGTAACCAAGATGTCAGACAAATTAATTTATTATTGTGCAGATGTGGATGTTCTGTTGATGAGCTGACGAAGTTTGGGGTAATAAAATAAAAACATATGAAATTTGTAAGTTATCTATTTATTGTATCAAATTTATTTTTGTCTTCATTTCAGCACAACCACTAAGTAACTGTAATCAAGATTTTTTTTCTGGTTTATGTTCTATTATCATTAATTTTAAAATGCACATAATTTGAATATATCTTCATTGCAATAGAAATTTAACGAAGTGTAATTATTTTTAAAGTGTATACAATTTGAATACATTATCATCAGAAATATAAATTAAATAGAATGCAAAAAATTAGAATTATTTCGTGGTTTTCTTCTAAAATATGCAATATCATCTAACAAAATTAATATGTAGTCTTCAAATTAAAACTAGTAAAAATAAAGAATCTAGATCTAAATTATTTAAATAAGAGTATTATTTTAAAATTTAGCTAATTAAATGTTTAAAAAATAAAAATATTCACAGTTCTCATGTTCAGTGTTCATGTAGTGAGCAACTGAAGAGTATTGTACTTGATGCATGTCAGATTTTGACATCTATAGATAGGTAATAGATGGAAACATGTATACCAGTTTCAGTAATATCAATAGTTTAATATTGCAAATGTTCCTCAGCTGCCAAGTGAAACTGGTAAATACTATCCTAGTTCACACACATTTTGGATCACAAATTGGATCCACAAATTAAAGCATGAAAAGAGAAACAAGTAAGTGGACATTCAACACTAACTGGGAAACAATACTTAAGCAACAGTCTGGTTCATTCATGCTATTTGGGAGGAAGTATTTGGCAAATGAATGAGTCTCTTTCTCTCTTTGCACCACTTGTACTCTTGCTGTACTCAGAACCACTGCTGTCAACCCACATACTTATGGCATTCCTATACAGATACCTTTCCTAAGGGTGTACAACAATACGTGAGGAGAACTATTTCCCTGGGGCCTGATTTGTGTTGGTTGCAGAGTAGGTGTATAGGCTTATGGGTTGGGCCCTGATAGTGCTAACTGCCAGACCTTAAGTTACAGAGGTGCTCACGTATTCTGTAATAAACATATTTTTGCATGTGTGTCTGTATGTGTGGCCATATTTTTGTTTTCATATGTGAGGCTTTCTGGAGAGTGAGGACCAGGGTTGGGATCCCTCCAGAATTCATGTCTACCCAGAATGTCATTATGTGATATTTGGAAGTAGGATATATGCAAATGTAATTAGAAATCATTCTGTTTTTTGGGTGTTAAGTTTGAGAAGTTCTTTATAGATCTTGGATATCAGCCCTTTGACTGTAGTGTCATTTGCAAATATCTTCTCCCATTCTGAGGGTTGCCTGTTTGTTTTGTTAACTATTTCCTTTGCTGTGCAGCTTTTTATCTTGATGAAGTCCCAAAAGTTCATTTTCACTTTTGTTTTCCTTGCCTTTAGAAATGTATCTTGAAAGAAGTTTCTGTGGCTGATGTCGAAGAGGTTACTGTCTATGTTCTCCTCTAGGATTTTTTTTTTTTAAGATTTTATTTATTTGTTTGACAGAGAGATCACAAGTAGGCAAAGAGGCAGGCAGAGAGAGAGTGGGAAGCAGGCTCCCTGCTGAGCAGAGAGCCAGATGCGGGACTCGATCCCAGGACCCCTGAGATCATGACCTGAGCCGAAGGCAGAGACTTTAACCCACTGAGCCACCCAGGTGCCCCACTCCTCTAGGATTTTGATAGATTCCTGTCTCATGTTGAGGTCTTTCATCCTTTTTGAGTTTATCTTTGTGTATGATGTAAGAGAATGGTCGAGTTTCATTCTTCTGTATATAGCTGTCCAATTTTCCCAGCACCATTTATTGAAGAGACTGTCTTTTTTCCATTGGATATTTTTTCCTGCTTTGTCGAAGATTATTTGACCATAGAGTTGAGGGTTCATATCTGGGCTCTCTACTCTGTTCCACTGGTCTATGTGTCTGTTTATGTGCCAGTACCATGCTGTCTTGGTGATCACAGCTTTATAATATAGCTTGAAATCAGGCAGCGCGATGCCCCCAGCTTTGTTTTTCTTTTTCAACATTTCCTTAGCAATTCAGGGTCTTTTCTGGTTCCATACCAATTTTAGGATTGTTCGTTCCAGCACTTTGAAAAATGCCGGTGGAATTTTTATCAGGATGGCATTGAAAGTATAGATTTCTCTGGGCAGCATAGACATTTTAACAATGTTTATTCTTCCGATCAATGAGCATGGAATGCTTTTCCATCTTTTTGTGTCTTCTTCAATTTCTTTCATGAGTGTTCCGTAGTTCCTCGAGTACAGATCCTTTACCTCTTTGGTTAGGTTTATTCCCAGCTTTCTTATGGTTCTTGGTGCTATTGTAAATGGAATCGATTCTCTAATTTCTCTTTCCATATTTTCATTGTTAGCGTATAAGAAAGCAACTGATTTCAGTGTATTGATTTTGTATCCTGTCACATTACTGAATTGCTGTATGAGTTCTAGTAGTTTGGGGCTAGAGACTTTTGGGTTTTCCACATAAATTATCATGTCATCTGTGAAGAGAGAGAGTTTGACTTCTTTGCCAATTTGAATACCTTTTATTTCTTTTTGTTTTCTGATTGCTGTTGCTAGGACTTCTAGTACTATGTTGAACAACTGTGGCGAGAGTGGGCATCCTTGTCGTGTTCCTCATCTCAATGGAAAGGCTCTTAGCTTTTCCGCATTAAGAATAATGTTAGCTGTGGGTTTTTCATAGATGGATTTTATGAAATTGAGGAATGTTCCCTCTATCCCTATACTCTGAAGAGTTTTAATCAGGAAAGGATGCTGTATTTTGTCAAATGCTTTTTCTGTATCAATTGAGAGGACCACGTGGTTCTTCTCTCTCCTCTTAGTAATGTGTTCTGTCACATTGATTGATTTGTGAATGTTGAACCACCCTTGCATCCCAGGGATAAATCCCACCTGGTTGTGGTGGATAATCCTTTTAATGTACTATTGGGTCCTGTTAGCTAGGATCTTGTTGAGAATTTTGGCATCCATATTCATGAGGGATATTGGTCTGAAATTCTTTTTGATGGGGTCTTTGCCTGGTTTTGGGATTAAGGTAATGCTGGCCTCATAGAAAGAGTCTGGAAGTTTTCCTTCTGTTTCTATTTTTGGAAACAGCTTCAGGAGAATAGGTATTATTTCTTCTTTGAATGTTTGGTAGAATTCCCCAGGGAATCCATCAGGTCCTGGACTCTTATTTTTTGGGAGGTTTTTGATCACCGCTTCAATCTCATTTCTGGTTATTGGTCTATTTGGCCACTTTGGAAAACAGTGTGGAGGTTCCTCAAAAAATTAAAAATAGAGCTACCCTATGATCCAGCATTTTCAGTAATGGATATTTACCCCAAAGATGCAGATGTAGTGAAAAGAAGGGCTATATGCACCCCAGTGTTCATAGCAGCAATGTCCACAATAGCCAAACTGTGGAAAGAGCTGAGATGCCCTTCAACAGATGAATGGATAAAGAAGATGTGGTCCATATAGACAATGGAATATTACTCAGCCATGAGGAAGGATGAATACCCACCTTTTGCATCAACATGGGTGGGACTGGAAGAGATTATGCTAAGTGAAATAAGTCAAGCAGAGAAAGTGAATTGTCATATGGATATATGATATATATCCACATAATTATTTGTGGAACATAAGGAATAGCATGGAGGACATTAGGAGAAGGAAAGGAAAAATGAAGGGGAAGGGTTAAAGGGGGAAATAAACCATGAGAGGCTATGGACTCCAAGAAACGAACTGAGGGTTTTAGAGGGGAGGGAGGTAGGGGGATGGGTTAGCCTGGTGATGGGTATTAAGGAGGGCATGTATTGCATGGAGCATTGGGTGTTATATGCGAACAATGAATCACGGAACACTACTTCAAAAACTAATGATGTACTGTATGGTGACTAACATAACATAAAAAAAAAAGAGCACACTGCAAAAAAAAATAATAAATCATTCTGAATTTAGGATAGGCCTTAAATCTACTTTATAAGAAGGGTAGAGGACATAGACATACATACTCAGAGAAGAAAGCCATGTAAAGACAGAGAGATTGGAGTTATGTTGCCAAAAGCCAAGGAATGCCTAGAACTATTACGAGCTGGAAGAAGCAAGAAAGGATTCTTCTCTAGAGCCATCAGAAGGAGGATGGCCCTGCTGACACCTTGATTTTGGACTTCCAGCATCCAGAATGTGAGGGAATAAATTATTGTTGTTTTTAGCTACCTACTTTTGTTATTGTGCTACAGAACTAGGAAATTAATATAGAGTGGTACTGGTTACAATGACTCTCCTCTGGTTATCGAAAGACTCCTGTCTTTCTATAATCAGTAAGAATATCCCCCAAAATGTTTTCTCTTCTTGTACTGTAGTAATTATTATAACAGCATGATAGAATCCCACTACAGGTTCATTTGACTTAATTAAATTCAACTTTTCAAGAAAGAAAAGAAGGGGGAAATTATAATTTCAACAATGTTGGGAAGTGATATGTTCACCACTCACTGTGTATATATCTCATTCGGAGTGAACTTCAGTTTCGAAATACGATTCTGTTGCTCTCTCTCAGTCTACTTTCTCTATGCTGCTCCCATATCAGCCCCCTTTCCTCTCTTCTCCTCTCCTCCCCTCCCCTCCTTTTCTCTTTTCTTCTCTTCTCATCTCTTCTTTTCTTTTCTTTTTTTTTTTTTTTTTTAAGATTTTATTTATTTGACAGAGAGAGAGAGCACAAGCAGAAGCAAAGGGAGAGGGAGAAGCAGACTCCCTGCTGAGGAGGGAGCCTGATACAGGACTTGATCCCAGGACCCTGGGATCATGACCTGAGCCAAGGCAGATGATAAACCAACTGAACCATTCAGAGCTCCTTTTTTCTTTCTTTTCTAATAAAACATGGCTCCTAAATACAAACAAATTAACACATCTGTGCTCAACCAAAGAGATAGCGATCTACTCCAATACTGATTTGGGGGAAAACCTGGCTGCACTGTATTTAGTCTCTACTATGTAACCCAGGAACAGAATATCATTATTATGTATTCCATAAACTCAGTATGCTGTTCTGGACCCACTCTGTGCACATTCAAACACCCATTTCCAAACTGACTAAATGATATAATGCAGAAATCAGGCCATTCTGGATTCAGCCATGGATGTTGATCAAGTTTATTGTTATTTCCATATTCTCACTGTATTGTGAGAATAAATGTTAGGTAGATGTAGTTCTCAAAAATGTCTTTCTTTAAATTATTCGTGGGCAATATTATTTACAGGGAAAATTGTGAAGAAATAGAAAATATAAATGGTTGAAATATCTTGTGCCATATAAAGCTTTATAAAATTGTCTTGGAACATGTAGCCTTGGAACATGTTTTAATGTTTTCCTCCCTCCCTCCCTTCCTCCCTCCCTCCCTCCCTCCCTCCCTCCCTTCCTTCCTTCCTTCCTTCCTTCCTTCCTTCCTTCCTTCCTTCCTTCCTTCCTTCCTCTCTTTTTATCTTTCGGAAGTAGGAGAGAGAATGTTCTTTGAAGAAATCTGTATGGTGGACTGGTGAAGATAACTGGCATGAATTATAGTTCTGCAGCAGTCCTTTTGCATCTTCAAGGTGGTAAACACACTTTGAGGAGAGTTAGATGAGTGTAGACATGAGAACCACAAGATGGAGGAGAAAGGAGCCCTTCATGTTTGTAGGCACAATCATCAGTATCTTCAGTAGATCCTTTAAACAATATTTGATATTCAAATAGTGTATTTTCTTACTCTCTGGAATAGAAATGATTTTGGAATTGAAGATCACAAGATTTGAAATCCAAAAACCTAAGCTTGAGTACATTCCAAAGCTTAGTGGATGCTTAGTGTTGGAAAGCCTAGTGTATTGAGGTCTCAATTTCATCATGAAAATGGGCAAAATAACAGTTGCTCATGGAATTCTCATATAGATTAATAAGATAGCTTCTATCAAGTGACTAGTACAGTTCCTAATGTATAATAGGCCCTGATCAAATGGAATGTATTCTTTTTTTAACACTTTATTTTTTTACAATATTTACAAATTATACTTTATTCAGAACTGTTCAGTCTCAATGGCCTATTATAATTCATAATAGCGATAAAAAAGAAAATTATGTGTTTTTGGGGGTATATATCATTATATTAGTTTCAGGTGTACAACATAATACTTCAGCCTTTGTATACACTACAAAGTCATCACCATAAGAAGTGTAGTTACTGTTCTTTATCATACAATTGACTCCCTTTACCTATTTCACCCATCTCCAACCTCTGACAATCACCAGTCTCACCAATCTGTTCTCTGAGTTTTCTTTTTTGTTTCTTTTCTTTGTTTCTTTGTTGTTGTTGTTGTTTTTAGATTCCACATATAAGTGAAATTGTATGGTATTTCTCTTCTCTGTCTGACTTATTTCACTTAACATTATACCTTAAAGATCATCACGTGGTCGCAAATGACAAGATTTTCTTCTTTTAAATGGCTGAGTAGTATTTCAGTGTGTGTGTGTGTGTGTGTGTACACATGTACACACCAGTCTTTATCTGTTAATCCATTGATGGATACTTAGGTTGTTTCTGTATCTTGGCTACTGTAAATAATGCTGTAGTGAATATAGAGGTGCATATAACTTTTAAAGTTAATGTTTTCATTTTCTTCAGAAAAGTAACCAGAAGTGGAATAGCTGGATCATATGGTAATTCTATTTTAAATTTTTTGAGGAACCTCGATATTGTTTTCGTAGTGGCTGCACCAGTTTGCATTTCCAGCAACAGTGCATGAATTTTCCCCTCCCCTTTCTCCATAGCCTCTCCAACAATTATTTCTTGTGTTTTTGATAATAGCCATTCTAATCAGTGTAAGGTGATATCTCATTGTGGTTTTGATTTGCATTCCTCATAATGATGTTGAATATCTTTTCATGCACCTGTTGGTCATCTGTATGTTTCATTTGGAAAATTGTCTACTTAGATCTTCTGTCCATTTATTAATTGGGTTGTTTGGATTTTTTGCTATTGACTTGAGTCCTTTATATATTTCAGATTAATATCCACTTATTGGATATATGATTTACAAATATTTTCTCCCACTCAGTAGGTTGCCTTTTCATTCTGTTGATGATTTTCTTTGCTACACAGAGACTTTTCAGTTTGCGGTATTTCTATTTATTTAATTTTGCTTTTGTTACCTTTGATTTTGGAGTCAGATTAAAAAATTCAGCACCAAGACCGATGGCAATGATCTTACTGCCTGTGTTTTCTTCTAGGGGTTTTATAGTTTTAGATCTCATATTCAAGTCTTTAATCCACTTGGAGTTAATTTTTATGTATGCTGTAAGACAGTGGTTCCATTTCCTTCTTTTGCCTATGTCCATTTTTTCTGTTATTGTTATCATTTTGTTTTTATTCAAGAGATTATCCTTTCGTCATTTGTATATTCTTGGCTCCTTTGTCATAAGTTAATTGACCATGTATGTGTGAGTTTATTTCTGGTCTCCCTATTCTTTTTTCTTTTTTTTGCATTTCTTTTTTAAAAATTTATTTTATTTTTTTATTATGTCCAGTTTGCCAACATAGGGTGTATCAGTAGTTTTTGAGGTAGTGTTCAACAGTTTCTGGTCTCCCTATTCTATTCCACTGATCTGTGTGTCTGTTTTTATGCTGATACAGTACTGTTTTGATTACCATATCTTTGTAATATAGTTCAAAATCAAGATGTGTGATACTTTCAGCTTTGTTCTTCTTTCTCAAGATTACTTTGGCTCTATTGAGGGTTTTTGTTTGGTTGATTGGTTTGGTTTTTGTTTTGTTTTGGTTCCATACAAATTTTGGAAGCATTTATTCTAGTGCTATGAAAAATGTCATTGAAATTTTGATAGAGATTGTATTGAATCTGTAGATTGCTTTGGGTGGTAATTCCATGATATTCCATGCTCATAGATTGGGCAAATTAATTTATTTGTGTCTTCTTCAGTTTCTTTCATCAATATCTTAGATCTTTCAGTGTGCAGGTCTTTCTCCTCCTTGGTTAAATTTATTCCTAGGTATTTTATTCTTTTTGATGCAATTGTAAATGGGATTGTTTTCTTAATTTCTCTTTCTGGTGGTTTGTTGTTAGTGTATAGAAAGGCAACAGATTTTTGTATATTGATTTAGTATCCTGCAACTCTATTGTTATTAGTTCTAACATTTTTTGTGTGGCATCTTTAGGGTTTTTATATATAGTATTGCATTATCTGCAAATACTAACAGTTTTACTTCTTTCCTATTTGGATGACTTTGATGATTCTTCTTGCCTAATTGCCATGGCTAGGTTTTTCAATCATATTTTGGAAGGCAGCTATGCTAACCACTATACCACCAACGCTCAATCATATTTTGAAAGAGAGTGGTAAAAGTGGGAATCCTTGACTTGTTCCTGATTTTTAAGGAAAAACTCAATTTTTTCACCATTAGGTCTGATGTTAGCTGTGGGTTTGTCATATACGGCCTTTATTATGTTGAAGTAAATTACCTCTGCCCCACTTTGTCTAGAGTTTTTATCATAAATAGATGTTGATTTTTGTCAAATTTTTTTTCTGCGTCTATTAAGATGATCTATTGAAATGAATTTTATCCCTCATTTTGTTAATGTGGTGTATCATTTGATTGATTTGCAGCTGTAGAATCATCCTTGCATTTCTGGAATAAATCCACTTGATCAGTGTGTATGATCCTTTTAATATATTGTTAAATTTGGTTTACTAATATTTCATTGAGAACTTTTATGTCTGTTCATCAGGGATATCGGCTTGTAATTTTCCTTTTTTCATTTTGTAATTGTCTTGTTTTGGTATCAGGGTAGTGCTGCCCTCGTAAAATGTGTTTGGAAGCATTCCCTTTTCTTCAACTTTCTGGAAGAGTTTGAGAAAGATATATATTAAATCTTTGAATATTTGGTAGAATTCAGCAGTGAACTGGTCCTGGACTTCTGTTTGTTGTTAGTTTTTTGATTGCTCATTCAATCTCCTTACTAGTGATCTATTTATATTTTCTATTTCTCCCTAATTCAGTCTTGGAAGACTACATGTTTCTAGGAATTTATTCATTTCTTCTAGGCTGTCCAATTTGTTGGTGTAAAATTTTTCAAGAAGTGTTATGATCCTTTGTATTTCTGTGGTATCAGTTGTAATTTCTCCTTTTTTCATCTCTGATTTTGTTTGAGCTATCTCTCTCTCTCTCTTTTTTTAGTGAGTTTATCTAAAGGTTTGTCCATTTTGTTTATCTTTTAAAAGAACTAGCTCTTAGTTTCATTGATCTTTTCAATTTTTTTAAGTCTCTATTTCATTTTTTTCTGCTCTGATCTTTTTTGTTAAAAGAATTGTTTATTTTTATTTTTTTTAAGATTTTGTTTATTTATTTGACACAGAGAGAAAAACAGTGAGAGAGGGAACACAAGCAGGGGCAGGGGGAGAGGGAGAAGCAGGCTTCCTGCTGAGCAGGGAGCCAGATGCGGGGCTCGATTCCAGGACTCTGGGATCATGACCCGAGCTGAAGGCAGACACTTAACGACTGAGCCATCCAGGTGCCCCTATTTCTTTTTTTTTTTTTTTAAGATTTTATTTATTTTTTTGAGAGAGAGAGCACACTAGTGGGGGTGGGGTGGGCAGAGGGAGAGGATGAAGCAGGCTCACCACTTAGCAAAGAGCCTGACACGGAGCTCAATTCCAGGACCCTGGGACCATAATCTGAGCCGAAGGCAGACCTTTAACTGCCTGAGCCACCCAGGTGCCCCTCTGATCTGATCTTTATTATTTCCCTCCTTCTACTAACTTTGGGCTGTGTTTGTTCTTATTTCTCTAGTGCTTTTAGGTGTAGAGTTAGATTGCTTATTTGAGATTTTCCTTATTTCTTGAGGTAGGCTTGTATCACTATGAACTTCCCTCTTAGAACTGCTTTTGCTGCATCCCATTGATTTTGGAATATTGTGCTTATATTTTAATTTGTCTCAAAGCATTTTTTTTTTATTTTCCCCTTCATTGGCCCATTGGTTGTTTAATAGCATGTTGCGGAATCTACAAATATTTGTGATTTTTACGGTTTCCTTCTTATACTTGATTTCTAGTTTTATACCAATGTGATTAGATATGACCATGTGATCTTGATATGACTTTAATCTTTCTAAATTTATTGAGGCTTGTTTTATGGCCTAATATGTGACCTATCCTAGAGGATATTCCATGTACGCTTGAGAGGAATGTGTGTTCTGCTGTGTTGGGGTGCAGTGTTCCATATATATATCTTCTGTTTGGGTATTTTCTTATATATTTTCTTATCTTTTTATTGAAGTTCTCATAGTATTCATCCATTTTTCTCCCAACTTTAGTGAGCATCTTCATGACCATTACTTTGAACTCTTTATCAGGTAAATTACTTACCTTTGTTTGATTAAGATGTGTTTCTGGGGTTTTATGTTGTTCTTCTATTTGAAACTTATTTCTCTGTTTCCTCATTTTCTTTGTCTCTCTGTGTTTCTTTCTATATATTAGGCAAAATAGCTACCTATCCCAGTGTTGAAGGGCTGGCCTCATGTTGGTGATGAATCTTATCGTACAACTTTGCCCTAGCTCTTGGTTGTCTCTCAAACCTTTGTGATTGTCTAAGCAGTCTGATTTATTCTTGATAGGTCCTAGTTGAGGTTGTGCCAAGCTCTGTGAGTGTTCCAAAAGGAGGAATTTCAGTCAGCACCTAGATTCAGCCTTATGGGAAGCCAGACCCTCAGGCAACAGCCTTTCAAGTATGCAAATATAAACAGTCCTGTGGGACCACAGTTGAAACTGGAGCTGTCCTCCAGACCAGGCAGTTTAGAGGTATCTCCCTGGCAACATTTGCAAATATTGGGCTTCCAGACAGATGTATATGGTACTTTCTGGGAGGTACCAGTGAACTGTAACAAGGCCAATAGTGAATGCAGAGATAGAATGCCCCAGCCTACATTCTCTGAGAGCTCCTCCACAGCCTCTAGATGTGTGGTAAACATGAAGCCTGCCCCTCAGACTGAAGCTCCAAGACAGGTAAATAGGCCTTTCTCACAGGAAGTCTGGAGTTGTGTTTCAGTCTGCTGTCTGTGCCATGCCCTGGAGGTGGTAGACTGCCAAGAAAGGTCTCTCTGATTGTTTCAGTCCCGAGGGACCCAGAAATGCAGGCTCTCCTGGCCACTATGGCCAAATGCTTAAGGGACATCCCCTGTGTGGACTGTGTGCCCCAGTTTGACAGGTCTTGACTAGGTTGTGGGGGAGCCTGGGGCCAGGGCACTTTTGCTCTTTGTGGTGGGGCTATAGGAGAGTGTGGAGCAAGGGTGAGCCCACCAGCCGCAGTGGGACCACAGGAGTGTGCAGAGCAAGGCAAGAGCTTGCTGACTGTCACAGGACTGTGGGAAATCCTAAGGGCTGGGCAAGCCTGCCTGCCTCAGTGGGGCTGCTGGTGGTGATGGGAGAGGGCAGGGCAAACCAACTGGTTTATTAGCAAGATGGAGTGAGAGTATAAAAAATGGCACCTGTTAGCACCTTTGTCCTTGGAGAAAGTCCCAACAGACCCTTTGTCTCCAATAAATGCTTTACGATTAATTAATGAATCTCCTTCAGGTATGGTCTGGTGTGACTATTTCAACCTGTTGCTTTTCATACTGCTGCTTTTGTGCTTGGTTCCCAGGGTAAGTCTGCATGCGAGCCCTTTAAGAGGAGACATTCTGTTCCCCATACCTTTCTGGTTTTCCTGGACATAAGCCTCATTGGTTTTCAAAACCAGACATTTTGGGGGCTTCTCTCTGCCAGGCAGGTCCCAAGGATTGGGGTTCCTGATGTGGGGCACAAACCCCTCAGTCCTTAGGCATGTACTTTTTATTTGTGAGGTTCCTTCTGATTGTGGTATGCTGCACTGTGGGTGGGGGGTTGTGGTAAGACCACATGTCTGCATCTCTTACCCATCTTGATGTGGTCCTTTTTCCATTATTGTGGAGAAGTTGTTCAGCTAGTTTTCTGGTCTTTTTACTTTGGTGTGGGAGGAGGTGAGTTCAGGATCTTTCTACACTGCTGTCTTTGGGAATGTATGAGTGTGTGTGTGGGGGAATATATGTTTGTATAATATGTATTACTTTAGTTAAGATTTTCTTGGAATGAGCAATGTCCCTCCATAGCAGGTGTATTTTGAAATGATCCTCTACCTGAACTGATTTCAGTTGGTGCTGGTGATTGCTGCTTTTACTTTCAGACAGTTTTGTTACATTTATATTTTGGAAACACAGAGGAAAATCTCTGTCAAAGTTATTCACTCCCTCTCCCTAGTGCTGTCTTCTCTCTTCTGAATGCCAAAGATGGAAATGCCTCTGGAAAACATAACCAGAGTTGAGACTGTGTTGGCTATGACACTCCACATTCATTCTCTTTGAAGCAGTAGATGTGAATTCATCTGTTGATCTGCGGCAGAGAGCTTCATTATGTGCTCTCTCAGAGTGGCAAAGTAGAGTATATTTGTACTAAGACCAATTAATATTGTAAAGCCTAGTCTATTTGGTTTTTATTTTTCATTAAAAGTCACCACCACTTGCTAATTATCCCTCCCATCTTGGCCAGGACCGGATGACTTTTACAGGCTGTGTTCAGAGCACAGACAGTCTCATGGTGCATTAGAGACAACCACAGTGTTTAGAAGGCTTACAGCAAATTATTTTCCACTTAGTAGTCCTAATATTTAGGGTTCAGAAAACCAATTAATACAGTTTACTGGTGAAGAAAGGGAATTAGGTTGGATTAAGGTACAAATTCAGGACAATTTTCTCTCCTCTACTGGTGCAGAAGATAAAATAAATAATAAAAAAGAAAGAAAAAACTTAAACTGTCTGCCGACATACCCACAATCCATCCACATATTATATAAATTTTATGTTGTTCTGAGGTCTTAATTCTAATAGAGATCTGGGGAATATTTGAGATGTTTAATATGCAATTGTTTTTATCCAGAACTCAAGTCAGGATCTGTTAATATTTTTAGTGTTCTGTTTTGTTTTGTTTTCTCTTTTTACTTCAGTAAGCCTTATTGGTCTGGGAATCTTTCTGAGAACACATCTTTTAAAGGACTTTAAATGTTGCCTAACTTCAATCTCCTTTATATTACTAAGATCATATTTCACGGGAAGTAGGAATTACTAAGAATATGGAAACTAAAAGCCAGATCATTTTCTCTTTATTGTTTTTAAAATCAGGTGACTGAAAGATAGGCATATTTTTCACAACACAACTTGAAGGCAGTGGCTAGAACCCATTATGTACAAGGTATACCTAAAATTCTAGCAGATTCATTCTTGCATTCTGCTGCTTCTGAAAACACACATGCATGAGACAGAAGCAAAGCAGAGCAGAGAGGAGGGCTGCGAGGACAGCCTTGTTGCTGATCAGGTCAATGGTGTCTCCAACAGCCTACGTACTCTTTCTCAGTTATAACATAATATGACTTAGCACTTATATAGCATAGACTATGTAATAAAACATTGCAAATTTCCAGCTCACTTCTCTTAAATGATTTACTCATTTCCTGAACTCAGAACAAAACAACAACGACATCGACAACAACAAAATGCACTGCAGGGCAGTAGGTGCTAAAAGCACCTTCAGGGAAATACATCCATCAGAATGTCATTAATATGTTGTATACACGTTATTTTTTTAAAATTAGTTTTCCTTCCTGGTCTTGAGGTAGAGTTAGCACCTGTAACCCACAGCAATGCTTTTTACAGGATGCTTCCACTTTCTATGTTTTATCAAAACATTGAAGTTTTGTGGCTGTGACCTCCTTCAGATATTTGATATATACCACACTTTTCAGCTAATGTGAACGTAAAGAAATACAGTTACAGAAACTCGTTTTCTTCACTACCTCTCCCACGTCTAAGCATGGGCACCTGGGTGGCTCATTTGGCTGGGCAATTGCCTTCGGTTCAGGTCATGATCCTGGAGTTCCGGGATCGAGTCCCATGTCAGGCTCCCTGCTTGGTGGGGAGTCTGCTTCTCCCTCTGACCCTCTCCCTCTCACTCTCTCTCATTCTCTCTCTCTCTCAAATAAATAAATTCTTTAAGAAAAAATTAAACATCCACTTTAAAATAATATCTGTATATCCTGGAGTACACCCTCCTGCTACTCCCTGCACTTGTAACTTTGTGTCTCCCTAGTATCAGGTTGGAATACCACATACTACCTATTTTCTCAATGCAGGGTAATTGTAGAAAGATACATCCTATATAACTTTATGCAGGTTTTCCTTGTGATAAAAATTCAATGTGCTAACAATGCTTAGAATTTTTCATTTCCTTCACCAAATATAATGGTTTTATGATTTACACAGGGGGCTGCAGCATAAAGGAAGTAAAACCATTCTGAATGGATTATAAAATAATTCTCAGTGGTAACTAAGGATCCATATGATTCTATCCTTCTGCATAGTAAGATTTCTTTTCTTGTGTGTGAACACTTAGAAAAAAAATAGTTTAGTATAAATACGGTCTTTGGCTTTGGTTTAACAGCTGACATAAACTACGGATTTTTTTTTTTAAAGTAAAAGGGGTAAGGGGAATAATGGAGCCAAAAATTGTTGAATGTTGGTGATATGGGCCATAGTTATAGGCTAGATGGGTAGATCTTACTGTGTGTGTTTTTAATTTATTTTTTTAAATTTAATTCCAGTATATTTAACATACAGTGTTATATTAGTTTCAAGCATACAATATAGCAATTTAGTAATTCCATACATGACCCAGTGCTCATCACAAGTGCATTCCTTCATTCCCATCACCTATTTCACCCATCCCCCAACCCCTCTCCCCTCTGGTAACCATCAGTTTGTTCTCCAGTGTTAAGAATCTGTTTCTTAGTTTGTCCCTCTCCCTCTCTCTCTCTCTCTTTTTTTTTTTGGTTTATTTATTTATTTATTTATTTTTTTAAAGATTTTATTTATTTGTCAGATCGAGAGAGAGGGAGAGCACACACAAGCAAGGGGAGCAGCAGGCAGAGGGGAGAAGCAGGCTCCCCACTGAGCAGGGAGCCCGATATGGGACTCGATCCCATGACCCTGGGATTATGACCTGAGCCGAAGGCAGATGCTTAACCGACTGAGCCACCCAGGCGTTCCGATTTATTTTGTTTCTTAAATCCCACATATGAGTGAAATCATATGAGATTTGTCTTTCTCAGATTGACTTATTTTGCTTAGTATTATACTCTCTAGCTCTATCTATATTGTTGCAAATGGCAAGATTTCATTCTTCTTTATGGCTGAATAATATTCCATTATATTTATAATATAAATATCTATATCTATTTCTATCTCACCTCTTCTTTATCCATCCATCTATTGGTGGACACTTGAGCTAATTCCATAATTTGGCTATTGTAAATAATACTGCAATAAACATAGGGGTGAATATATCCCCCTGAGTTAGTGTTTTTGTATTTTTTGGGTAAAAACACAGAAGTGCAATTACTGGATCATAGGGTGATTCTATTTTAACTTTTTGAGGAACCTCCATACTGTTTTCCACAGTGGCTGCACCAGTTTGTATTCCCACTAACAATGCATGAAGGTTCCTTTTCCTCCACATCCTCGCCAACACTTGTTTCTTGTGTTTTTAATTTTAACCATTCTGACAGGTATGAGGAGATATCCCATTGTAGTTTTGATTTGCATTTCCCTAATAATGAGTGATGTTCAGCATCTTTTCATGTTTCTGTTGGTCATCTGGATATCTTCTTTGGAGAAATACCTATTCATGTCTTCTGCCCATTTTTTAATTGGGTTATTTAGTTTTTTTGTGTGTTGAATTGTATAAGTTGTTAATATATTTTGGATACTAACCCTTTATCAGATAATGTCATTTGCAAATATCTGCCCCCATTCCATAGGTTGCCTTTTAGTTTTGTTTCTTATTTCCCTCACTGTGCAGAAGCTTTTTATTTTGATATAGTCCCAATAGTTTATTTTTGCTTTTATTTCCCTTGCCTCAGGAGACACATCTCGAAAAATGGCTGATGTCAGAGACATTACTTCCTGTGCTCTCTTCTAGGATTTTTATGGTTTCAGGTCTCACGTTTTGGTCTTTAATCTATTTCAAGTTTATTTTTGTGTATGGTGTAAGAGAGTGGTCCAGTTTCAATCGTTTGTAAGTAACTGACCAGTTTTCTCAACACCGTTTGTTGAAGACACTGTCTTTTTCCCATTGGATATTCTCTCCTGCTTTGTCAAAGATTAATTGACCATATAATTGTGGGTTTATTTCTGGGTTTTCTGTTCTGTTCCATTGATTTATGTGTTTATTTCTGTTCCAGTGCTATATACTGTTTTGATTACTTCAGCTTTGTAATATAACTTGAAGTCTGGAATTATGAGATGCCTCTAGCTTTGCTTTTCTTTTTCAAGATTGTTTTGGCTATTTGAGATCTTTTGTATTTCCGTCCAAATTTTGGGATTGTTTGTTCTAGTTCTGTGAAAAATCCTATTGGTATTTTGATAGGTATTAAATTAAATCTGTAGATTACTTTGGATAATATAGGCATTTTAACAATATTTGTTCTTCCAATCCACGAGGATGGAATGTCTTTCCATTTCTTTGTGTCATCTTTCATTTTTTTCATCAGTGTTTTGTAGCTTTCAGAGTACAGGTCTTTCACTTCTTTGGGTTAGGTTTATTTCTGAGTATCTTATTATTTTGGATGCAATTAAATAGGATTGTTTTCTTAATTTCTCTTTCTGCTGCCTCATTGTTAGTGTATAGAAATGCTGCAGATTTTTGCACATTGATTTTGTATCCTGAAACTTTACCGAATTCATTTATCAGTTCTAATAGTTTTTGGTGGAGTCTTCCTCCTGTGTGTTTTTATTTCTTTTTTCAAAATATGTACAGTTACTTATTCTATTTTATTACTAGTTAGGAAATATCAATGAGCAAGTATTTGGCGAAGGTGAGTGCATGTCCTTCCCAGCATAGTTTGACTCTAAAAGATATTCTCATTAGATTTCCACTACACTGGGCCATAGAGTAAGCTGCTGAAAAAGAGAAAGTGGTTGATAGTCTTAAGAAATAGTCAAACAATAATAATAAAAAAAAAAGAAATAGTCAATAATTATATCAATCAAGATTTTTTTTTTTTCAACTGCTGGTGTCAAAAAGCCCAACTCAAATTAGCATGAGCAAGTAAGAGTGGTTTATTTGTTCTTGTAACCCAAATGCAGTTAGCATAGTCATAGAACTGGTCTTTTTTTTTTTTTAAAGATTTTTTATTTATTTATTTCACAGAGAGAGAGAGAGATCACAAGTAGGCAGAGAGGCAGGCAGAGAGAGAGGGAAGCAGGCTCCCTGCTGAGCAGAGAGCCCATTGTGGGGCTTGATCCCAGGACCCTGAGAACATGACCTGAGCCGAAGGCAGAGGCTTTAACCCACCGAGCCACCCAGGTGCGCCAAATGGAACTAGTCTTAAGGTTGTTGGAGACCATGGAGATCATCATCTTTGAGACTCTTTTTCTCTGGGGGTTGGACTTATTTTTTTTTACTAATGCAGATGGATTTTTCTGCATGTGTGGTAGGAACTTCAAATTACATTCCTCCAGCTCCATAATCTGAGAAGAAAGTATTTCTTTCCCTCTCAGTTCTAGTTAGTGAATTCTCGGGTGCTGAAAATTTCCTGAGCCAGTTACTCACACCTCCTATCTTCCTGGGTTCTAACTGAAAGAGGATAAATAGTAACAACTATTATGACAACTGAGATCAGTGCATAAAGTCAACTATCACAATTAATGGAGTGATTATAGAATAGGCTTACACCATCCTCAACTTTGTCTTATAGCCATCTATGCTTCTACAGAATGCTTCTACTGCCCACATATCTACCCAACTTCACAGAACATTGGAGGCGTACCTCAGACATTCCTTGGCTGGCATAAATGAGAGAAAGAGGGAGGAGTTTTCTGTAGAAAGTAGATCTTATGGACCATAACATTGTATGGCAGGAAGGAGAAGAAAAAAAGAGACCATTTTATTTCTTAGCAATCCAATAAAACAGGCAACATGATGAGGTATAGAAATTTATTACTTATTTTGAAGATCAGCTGTCCCACCACATAGCCAGTGAATGCCAATTTCTGACCAATTGGAATAGCCAATCCTCTCATGGTTTGGAGGCATGGTAACAGTGTTCCTCCAACATTGCCTTCTCATGAGGAGTAGAAGTACCATATCCTTCAGAAATCTGAGGAGGGGGAAAATATTTCTCTTTTCTCTCTGTAAAGAAGAACCCTGATTGGTGCAGGTGAGATCACATCCCTCAACCACTCATTGAGACCAGGAGAATCAGCTACTATGATTGATGCAATCTGAGACACATATCTATACTAGTGGCTGAATGGGTCCAGAGGAATTTTATCACAAAGAGATAGATGTGGGTTTTATTATTCAAACATGACCACCAATGATCATTTTGAGCCATAAAGCCCAATAGTAAGGGTAAAAGGGTAGGTTGGAGTGTTAATTTGGAAATTTTCATAGAAGAGTCAAGATATCAGATACCAAAGTGAGTGAGAGACAGACCATACACAAAATTGTCAATGAAAAATATTAAGAACTGGTTCCACAATTTTTAATCCTCTTAGATGCTTTATGAATATAAAAGTCTAGGGAAAGTAGAAAGAAGAGGAGGATTTGCAAGATTTCTTTGGGGAGAGTGGTTGCCTTATAAATCTGCATATTTCACCCAAGGTAGGTCTATGGTATGTAACCCAGGAAATTGTGGAGGTGTTTTTGCTGCCAGCTTTCTGGTGAGCTCTGCCAGTGTAAGAAAGGTTGAGAAAGAAAGTTGTTGCTATTTGGGGCATTAATGGTGGTCCTCCAAAATGGCTGGTCAAAGGTACATGAAGTCCAGGGAACAGATGTAAGTAGAAATTTGGGCCCGAAGTCGTTTCTGCCACAGGATGAAAGCCCACAAAAGTGAGTTTGTGTAGGCTGAACATTGGAAAACCAGAGGTATAGGGAGGATTGGGGATATCTTGCTGAAGACCTACCTCCATTATCATAGGAGTTGAAGACAGACTAGGTGGTAATCTACAGTCCTGTTTACCCATATTCAGTGCCTCTCCTTGCAAGAGGATTATAAATTCTTGCCCTGATGAACTCACTGTGGCCAACAAAAGGCGAATATAGTTGTGTGTCTCTTATGGGCAGATGTCGTAAGAGTCAGTGCTTGCTCCTGAGCTCTTTCTCTGGTGCCTTGATCTTAGAAGAATGTGTTGTGATGTGGAGCCTTCCTTAGCCAAACTCTCTGAATGACTACAGTAAACAGAGTCTCTTTGTCCACTCACTCTTGAGGTACACGGTGAGTGAGCAGAAAATAAACTTTGTTCTCTTGAGCCAATGATTTGGGGGGCTGGTTATTCGTTAGCACTACATAAACAATTCTGTCCTAACTGAAGCAAAGGACCTAGTGTGGGAGCCTCCAAAGTTCTCTGAGAATGACTCCTAAACCTCAGCCTTAAATATCTGCCAATGCCAGAGAGGGAGGCCAGGTACCAGCCAAGTAAGAATTCTTTTTTCCTGTTCCTTCACTGCTTCCTCTCCCCCTATCCTGGAAGATTTTGACTAGCAAGAGGGAGGTGATGGGCATCTAATGATGTTAATATTTTGGATTATTATCTGGAACTAGATAATATAATGACTGAATTGAGATTGTGTTGGTGACTTAATGTGATCATTGGGCTATTTATTGCCTGCAAGTGATCAGAAAAGATAGGACACTGCCAGAGTACTGATCTAGTGGTGAGACAAAAACTTTTCTCTACCCACCCTACTGCCACCAATTAAAAAACTAAACGAAACTAAGCAAATCAAAACAAAATAAAACAACCCAAAGCTTTCCTCCATAGAACAGAAATATAAGTGGGAAACCATACAAAAATGAGGATTTTAAACACATACTATGCATTGTGCTTATTTAACATACCAGTTACATAAATAAATCAGAAGTTGATAAACAAATGAGCAAAGGGGGGAAAGAGAGAGAGGCAAACCAACAAACAGACTCTTAATTATAGAGAACAAACTGATGGTTACCAGAGGGGAGGGGGCTGGGGGCTGGAGTAAATAGGTGATGGGGATTAAGGAGTACACTTGTGATGAGCGCAGGGTGATGTATGGCAGTGTTGAGTCATTACGTTATACACCTGAAACTAATATAAAACTAACTGGAATTAAAATAAAAACTCATAAAAAGAGTTGATTTTAGGGGCGCCTGGGTGGCTCAGTGGGTTAAAGCCTCTGCCTTCAGCTCGGGTCATGATCTCAGGGTCCTGGGATCGAGCCCCGCGTCGGGCTCTCTGCTCAGCAGGGAGCCTGCTTCCCCCTCTCACTCTGCCTGCCTCCCTGCCTACTTGTGATCTCTCTCTCTCTGTCAAATAAATAAATAAAATCTTAAAAAAAAAAAAAAGTTGATTTTAAAGTAAAGTTTTTTTTAAAGATTTTATTATTTATTTTATTTGTTTATTTTTTAAAGTAGGCTTCATGCCCAGTGTGAAGCCAAATGCAGGGCTCGAACCCACAATCCTGAGATCAAGACCTGAGCTGAGACCAAGAGTCAGTTGCTCAACCAACCACCCACTGGCCCCTAAAGTAAAGTTTTAAATTGACTTCAGAACTAAAGTGTATTTTTAAATGCAAATGAATGGATAGCACTTATATCTTACATTTATGTATAAGAACAACATCAGGCATTAAAATTTAAATGTTAAGGTGGTAGTTTGTTTTTGTCAATGTATATATCATATGGTAGAAAGAAACCGAAACACAGAATTTCATAGTCTGGGAATATGTGACCCAGTTTTAAGCATAGCACTGAGAGTCTGAAACTCTTACAATCTTGTCCTCACCGTTTTGCCTTGTGATTTTGGGCAATTCACTAACTTTCTCTATATTCCAGTTCCTTCATCACACAAAAAGAAAAACTTGATGAAGTTTATGTGAGGAATATCTAATTAATGCCCGTAAGAGTCTTAAAAATATAAAATGCTCCAGAAATATTAAATGGTGAATATCTTCTTTGTGAAAGTTATAGGATTGTTAAAATTTGAAAAGTTTATATCTTCATTCCTCCAAAATGGGAAGAACTGTACTCCAAATAGGGCATCATAGAATATTTTTTTAAAATATACCTTAAAAGCTGAAAATTCGGTTTTATACTCACATAGATGATTTCTGAGTCAGTCAATTCAAAATAAAAACATGTTATGCATACTTGCAATAATACTGGTATAAATTTCAAAGTGCTTCCATATTTATTGCTTTAATTGAATCATAAAATTGTAGGTTAGGGAGAAATCTTAGCCAACACATAGTGTACTTCCATTCTCCTTTTTTCCCAAATTTGTGATCTGAGATCATGAGAGGCTCAATAACTTTATCAGTGATAATGAATCTGATCATTCCATAAGTCCCCCAAGGTAAGGAGGAGATTTTTATTTAACTTCATTTTCTAAATAATTTATCTGATTCAAAATATTTTGGAGATTTTAGAGAAAAGTCTCAATTTTGGATTAAGAAACAGCAATAGTGAAGTGAGTTGGCTTGAATGTAGGGTTATGGACAGAATTGGCAGGAAAACCCAGGTTTTCTGACTCTTAATCTTGGTGTTCTTTCCACTCCACCTCGCTACAATTAATCCTTCCTGTCACATTAGGCCCCCAAATAAGGGTCTGAACTGTGTAACCTGCAGTTTGAGTTTATATCACATATCTCGGGCTGGTAAAGTATGACAGGAAAAACAAATGACTGGCTTTGTCTGGCTTGGTCCTGTGGGAGTGAGATCCCGGGGCTGTTGGGAAATGACAGTTTTTAACCAGAGAGAAAGAGAGAGAGGGAGATAGAGAGGGAGATGGGGGGTGGGGGAGAAATGGAATGCGGTAGCTTGATTTGAAGAGTATGTATGTCTAGGTGAAGGACAATCAGATGCCTTGAGGAAATGCTTAAAGTTTCTGGCCTCATTTTCTGTGAAACTGTGTCTGAGACCTAAAGGCAAAGGAGCCAAGAGAAAGCCATCACAGCAGTCACAGTCATAACAAGGTAACATTTTCTCTGTGAAGACACTAAGAGAGTTGCATAGAGGCTAACTCTGGCATGTAAAGTGTGTTTCTTACTTCTCTCTTCAATGCAGAGAGTGTTGTAAAGGAAAGTTGATTGGCCAGAGTGGAAAAGAGAAAAGCATTTTGCTGAGGTATGTGGATTACTCAGATGTCGATAGTGGCTTGCCCATATTCCACATGGTATAGGGCTTTAAGAATGGCTTGTCAGACATCGGACACTCTACATCACAGGTGGAATCCATAGTAACCAGGAAGTGAGGCGATCATGTGGGAAAATAGGGGATAGAAGTTTGTAGACACAATATAGACTACCCCACCTACTTCCTCTCCCTTTGGTATAAAGGAAGAGCCCTTCTAGGGCTAGTCCTAATGATTGAGTTGTTGGAAGGAACCCCCAGAATAACAGCTTCTCAGTGTTTGCCCAGCTATGTAGTACTGTAGGCCTATTACACCCCATCAGGGATACTGATGTGGATGATGTGTTGATGCTGATAATGCTGATAATATGATTTTTATTCTCATTTATCAGTAGAAACTTAGTTTGACCTAAAATTATTAAAAAAAATAAAAAAGTCTAACCATTGTTATATCTTTCTTAGCATATTGTGAGATTGACTAAAGAAGAACCCTGGGGAAATAAGGTGCTTTAATTTTCTAGGCAGTCTGTATGAACCTTCCCATTTACAGACAGTCTTAATCCTGGCTGATCTTTCCAGTGGTTACTTTTCATTTGTTAAGCTCTCCATACCCTCCTGTTTGGGCCTCTTGAGATGGATAGTCTGTATTTGCAGGGAGAAGACTAGGGTAAGGAATGAACATTAAAGACCATGGAACATGAAAAGGTCAACTAGTTAATATTAAGAATGGACTGTTTAGTGATCTAGCACAATGGTCCAATCCTGAAGGAAGTAGATGGTGTAGGCTCACTAATTTTATTTGTTCAGAACATCTTCAAATTACTGAGTTTTTGTTTGTTTTTTGTAAATAAGAGTCAAGAACAAAATGTTCCTACTCGTAAGGTTACAGGTATGCTTCTTACTATTTGCTCCTCACTTCTGGCCACCTCTTTGACCCATTTGTCTTCCAAAAATAGGTTTAAGGCCATAAGTAGGGTAATTAATGTTAAGAGTAAATCATTCTATTAAGAAACATATTTGTTATAACTTCTTCCTTTATGTACCACTGCACTCTCTATATATCATTATCTTTTTAAGTGGCCTTAATTATCAATTAGTAATCAATTACTTTAAAATAAAATGTAATTATATGTTTATATCATGTAAATATATTTTCACGTATGTATATTCACATCACTGTATAGAATCATACACCTAGTACCCTAACTCTAGATATCAGTAACTTTGTGCACACTCTGTCTTTGGGGGTGCCTGGGTGGCACAGTTGGTTGAGTGTCTGACTCCTGGTTTCTGCTCAGGTCGTGATCTCAGGGTCATGGGATTGTGCTTGGCATCTGGCTCCACACTCAGCCCAGACTGTTCTGAAGACTCTCTCCCTCTTTCTCTGCCCCTCCCTGCATGCTCCTGTGTGTGCACGCGTGCACGTGCACATTCTCTCTCTCCCTCTCGCTGTCTCTAAAACAAATGAATAAATATTCAAAATCTCTGTCTTTATAGAAGCCATGCTGCTAAAACAAATATATTCTCAGGGGTTCTATAACCCATTAAAGTCCTCTAGGGCCATCAGAAACCTAGTGCGTGCTAGAGTTGCCTGGAGGCATCCTATGATTGTTTAATTTAGACTTGTTTCTTAGTACTTGGAAGAAAGAAAATAACAACACATATCTAAATCAGATGGGTCATTGTGCATTTTAATGAAAAGCTATTTTTTAATATGAAAAAAATTCTAATAAAATAAGTGAATACTAGTATGATCAACAGTATACAGGGATCCTCAAAGGATTTAGTGTTCTCTGCTGTAGCCACCAGCCAAAGAACAGGTAACTAATGTATTAGACTCTTTATGGATTATACCAGGAGATATGCTTTGACTCAAATTTTAGCTGAATTCATGCGATTGCACAGTGCTTTTAATTGTCTTTTGTTCCGCATGCATCTTGGTTGCAGATAATTCTGCCACACCTGGATTCCAGTACTTCCAGACCTGACCCAATTTGACTTCGTAAGTGACCCCCCCCAACCCAGGCTCAAAACTGTCTCCCCTACTGGCTGGCACAGTAGCTGAAATTTCTGTCATTAAACTCATTCCTTTAGGATAAACTTCATGTCCTTTTAAAGTGGGAATGTATTATCTGGAGCGGGTAACAAATTAACATATGAAATTCATTATCAACAGGGATTACACTGTGATATGGGCAACTGCCACTCACTTTCTACAAATTTCGTGTGACCCTGTCTAAGAAGCAACGCTGCTTCTGGTCTTGTTACCTTTGCTCACTGCAGTAATAGTTTCCACCCAAAGTGCAGGAGATGTATGAATAAAGGGGGAAGTCACATCCTTCACACATTTCCTTTTAGGACCATGTGAATTAGGGAGAAATGATAAAAACTGACCATTGATAGGAGGAAGGAGAGACGTGTAGGGAAGTTTTAGACCACAGATACCTACTTAGAGAGGGCAGGTTGGATACTAGGGAGTGAAATCCCAAACAGCTGTTGTGGTCAGCATAAAAATACTAGGTGTCTGGAAAAGGAGACCTTCTGGGTTTGGTTGGGTTCAGGAGAGAGAGATGGCAATGCAGAGTGGACCTACTTCATAGTTTTGAGCTTTCTTTCAGTAGACAGAGTATAATAGAACCGGGGGGAAGAAGGAGACAAGGGATCTAAATTATGGGAGTGATAAGACTTGAAGAGTTTATCTTTATCTTTTTTTTTAGCAGGTAGTAGAGACAAGTGAGGAGAGACTGAGGGGAAGGGTATGAGCAACAGAGGGGGTCTTAATAGCTTTTTTGAGGAAGGAGTGATGTCAATGGTGCAGGTGTGGATCCAACTTAGACACCCTTTTCTAGTGCGTAAGTGCATATTTTCTTTTTACACGGCTGGGTTAAATTACTTCCTCTAGGTCATCCAATTAATCACTTGGAGAGCAAGGAGTAGAATTCAGCATTCAAGGCTCTCATTTCACATCTGGAGCAGGGAAGCCAGGCTGCTCTTTCCTGAAACACCTCTTCATTTAAAAAAAATCTTTTCAAATCAATGAAGTTTTGAGCTCTTTTATGGAGAATTTGTGAAACCCTCTTTCTATTTGTGTGATTTAAAACCAGGGTAGTGTTGGTAAGCAAAAACACTATAAATTGCATTCTGGTTTATCTTTCATTCAACAATTTAAAATATCTATCAAAATTACTTTGACTCTCGCTTTCCCCCTCCCAGTTTTCAAGCTATTATTCTGGGGAACCAAAAAAAAAAAAAAAAAAAAAAAAAAATGAGTACAGATCTGAGAAAGCAGTGTGTGCTTAACTGCTGCATGACTGATTGTGTGATGTATTGCTCTTTTCACTAATAACCACAAAGCAGGTAGAGGCATGGCAGACTAATTTGGTTTATATGTCCAGCTGTAAGGCTAGACACTGCATCATTCTTTTCAGAAACCAGTGACTTTAGGCATGTGGAACTCGTAGTCATGACAACAATAAACCAGCTTTGAGTCTGAGTTTCAGTTCAGAAACTGCCTTGTCTCCATTACTTCCTGCTCATGACCTGCCTTTTCTTATTCTCTGGGGCTGGGGGCTGGGGATTTATGAAAGATCTATTGAACAGAGCTCCAGTATATGTTTAATGCTTAAAATGTCTGGGTCGAAAGTTTTGCTTGCACAGATGGCTAAAGGCTGGAAGGAGGATAGATCAATCATTATTATAGCTAATGACATGGTTATAAGGGCATGCACAAAGGTGAGCTGATTTGGAAAATGGGAAAAGGCAGTGTGAAAATAGTGACTTGGAAGCATAACTTTGAATAACATAAAAATAGCTATCACAAATAAAATGTTCTTTTAAACACATAGGGGAATTTATACTATGATTCTGAGAGTACCTATCCAAAAGGCACAAATGAGGAGTAATGAAACAAAAGTACACAAAGTTGAGTGAGAGAGAGTGTGTGTGTGTGTTTTATGTGTGTGTATGCATGTAGTTTTTATTTTCTTTTACTTATTTTTTTTGCATGTAGTTTTTAAATCTGAAGATGCTTATGGCAAAATCTACAAGTGATCATTTTTTGTCCCATTTGTTTAATGCATTTAATAGTGACTACTTTAAGAGACAGCATGCTCAGTGACAAAAGTATGACACCATTGGGTTCAGTGGCCTCTCCAAAATATCAGCTGCAATATTGGAAAGTTGTCTAACTGTACAAAGTCTCTGGCTATTCAGCTGTAAAGAGAAATGACACGATTTGCTCTGTTGGGTTGTTGAGAGACGAATTGAGATAATGGAGAGAAGTGGATCCCAGTGCCTGTGATAGGGTAAGCACACAGTGCTGGGAGCTGTCGCTGTTGATGCTGGTGTTGTTGGTTTGTCCGGGAATGGAAATCCGTCCTTCACAAGATTAGAATGAGTCAACTATTCATTGTTACAGAGGCATGAGCACAGAAATTGGAAGACTTTTTTCTTGGGAGAGATGTTTTCTGGCTTTGCTATTTTCTCCATATAATCTACCCTTTAAGAAGGATAGACAATTATTGGCTGGAGAAGGCGAGAGAAGTGCAGGGCGTGAATTGCTAACATAAAAGATATGTCTGGAGACTTTTGTGTCTTTTTACTGCACATCCCCTGCACCACCCCCCCCAACAGGAAGTCAGAAATTCCAGCATCATTTTTGTTTCTTATTCTTTAGCACGTTGACCTAGTTCTGTATGATTACCTTTTTTTAAGCTTCTATTTTCCAGCAAGTTGCTGCATCAAGCCAGTAGGCAGAGAAATAAGACATAGATCAAATCCTAGAGAGAAGCCAGATGCTTCCTTTCTTTTCTATGTACTGAGAAATTGAATGATTTGCTTTCTTCCGAGATCAACTTCATGATTTCGTGATCATGTGGTTAAACTTCCTAGTGAATGAGACGCTGCCCAGAGGCCATTTTATTCTCCGTGACGTGGCAGAGTGTGAATCACCACGTAGAAACCTGAGAAAGTACATTCAGTTGTTATAATTTGAGAAACCATGGACCACAAACTGATTATGTATTTTTTTCTTATAAAAGTTTAGTGGTGTTGCAAATAATTGAATTTCTCTGCATTGTCCCCAGAATGGCAGTTACAGTTTACAGCAATGTAAAATTATTTTTTGAGATACACAGATCACATTTTTCTCTCACAAAGTTTATGAGAGAAATACATTTTTGTATGTTCCTCATTAGCATGAAAGCGTTAATATACCTCGAGAAAAAGAAATGTATTACTTTAGTAATGTTAATTTTTGTACATTTTAAATTGCTTAAAATAATAGGCTGATTAATATGAGAGAAATTTAAACATTAGCAAATAGGACATTTGGAAGTATAAAATAAATATACATTAAATAATTACTGCAGACAAGATGAGATTGAGTAAATAATTGCTCTGGACATCTCAAACATTAGTGAAAAGTATCATTACAAGCTTATAAAGGACCATTACAATAACATTACTATAAAAAACAATATTTTTCATCCCAAATTGATAGCATTGATAGTTTTTCACCATCTTTTAATTATATTCAGATAAAGATGTAACCAAGGGGCGCCTGGGTGGCTCAGTGGGTTAAAGCCTCTGCTTTCAGCTCAGGTCATGGTCTCAGGGTCCTGGGATTGAGCATTGGGCTCTTTGATCAGCAGGGAGCCCACTTTCCCGTCTCTGCCTGCCTCTCTGCCTATTTGTGATCTCTCTCTCTGTCAAATAAATAAATAAAATCTTAAAAAAAAAAGATGTAGTCAAAGTTTGAAGAATTTTCCTTTTGCTTCACAAGACCTCATAATTTCATAAATATTGGTCCTAATGTTCCCAAGCTTTAAAGGGGATTTTGGAAAGCACAAGTCATTTCTTTTTACAAAGTTAGAATGTTTAGTCTATGCAAAAGATAAATCTTTTGAAGATTCAGAGTCTCCAAATATACCCAGAGGAAACAATTGTCTCCTTAGAGTTTCTTCCTGGAATATTTCTGTCTCTTCGATATTGGTATATTTTTGTTACTGCTCAAAAATGTTGCTGATAAAAGCGTTTCGGGAAAGGGAATTGAAACAATGGAAAAATAAATCTATTCCTTAATATGTAACAGAAGGCCGATTCATCAAATGTGGATTAATGTTTATGATGTGCTTAACAGCAGAAAGCTCCAGTTTTTCTGGTGGACATACAGGAATATTAATGACAAAAGACCAGATTCTTCCCCTTTGAATTCTCTGTGGATTTCTCTCAAGTACCAGGGCAGAGGTGGAATCCAGGAGTATAAATACAGATTTAGTCAAAGTAAACCTCTACTCCAGAGCTTGGTTACATAATGTATCTATTTATACGTAAGATATATAAAATATTTTGAAATAAATAAAATATATAAAATAAAAATATATATTTAAAGATATTCAGGGTTTTTACTAATGAGTACAATAAGTCAATTGATTTGTACTTACATAATATCCAAATTATTCAGTTCACCAGCCAATTTTCTTAACTTAGGCTGGAACTAAAAACACCACATCATCTAGTTTGCAACAAACTTATTGCAAAGTTAGATACTAATTGCAAAGATTCATTATAATTTATTGCCAAGAATTGATATATAATAGCTGGGCTGATTTTTTGTGGTTTATATAGGTATATATTATGATATCATTTCATGTTCCTTTATGTTTTGTCAGAGACTCATTATTTATGCATTATTGTTATCAGTAGTAGTAGTAGTATGCTCTGAAAACTTTCAGATGATTTTCTGTTTATTTTTGTCTGTCTAACATTTTCACTGTTAAATGTGCAATACAGTTTGTTTTCTTCTCACAGACCTTATGTTTTGCATATTCTGGTTATTCTTGAACCAGTAGCTTAAGGATAGATGCAAAAGTGATGAGAGTTTGATTTAGCTTTGGCTTTTATTATCGGATACCCACAAGGAAATAAAGCTTTCATCTACTTCCTTGGAAAGTTAATCCTGGTGATTATGTGGAGATGTGTGCACTGGTAGCTACAGGGATATACATCTTTAATCTCTTGGTGTTGAATACTTAATCCAGTTTGGATTCTTGGCAAGGAGATTTAAAGAAAGAACAAAATAATTACACTCTTCGTGGGCTTTGTTTTCTGGAATGAATATTTGGTAGCTCTGCTTGCTCTTTTCCAGTTTAACAAGCATGCTTAGGAAAATAGACCGAGGCTTACATAGAGAGATGTAAAAATTGGTGATTTTTGTGGTTCTCAGTCGGTAAATTTAAAGTATATCTATTAACTATGGGGCAGTTTGGGCAGAGTGTTTATTATTCAGCATGTATATTTTGGCAGAATGAAGGCTGAATAGAGAATATGATATTTTCAATGGAAAAATTTAAACATTATTCTAGAACTGGAGCCACTATTATTAAAAAGTGCTCATCTTCCTTTATTCATAGAAACTTTATATGCTGGTGTTGGCCATAAGATGGCCACTAAATTCATTAGAAAATGTACTTAAGCCAAACGCACTTATTTTCAAATTGCTATTCCATTTTATTGAGAAAATATGTTAGATTAAAATATATTTAAGTCAATTTTGTTAATTAATCCATTTGTTAAGATAATCTATATTATCTTTCAATTTACATTATCCTATTATAATTATTTACAAACTACATGTCAAAAGGAAAACAAAAATAACCAAAATCTCATCAACCTTACATAAACATTTAGCATTCATGATATTCTAATGTAGTACATATACAAGTTAGTATCTTTTTAAATTAACAGTATTTATGATTTCTTTCACATTCTTCCTTATTAAGCATAAATATAATCTTATACACGTATAATATGCCATCAAGTGTATTACAGTAATTCACTCAACTACCCTCCACTTTTCTTCTTCTATTGTGAATAATACCAGAATTATATGTATTGAACTCTGAAGTGTTGGCAAAAGAAATAATATCATTTTATTACTAAATCTTAATTCTTGATTAAAATATTATAATATTTAGTAGACATGTTGGAAATTAATCCTGATATCAGAACAAAGATAAGTAAAATTTTTGTACAGGTCTCACTGACTTTCAATCTAATAATTAATAGTTCTAAATAAATTGCTATATAAAGCAAATCTTTAAATTGTGAGATTATCCATTAGAAGTAATATTTGGTCAGTGATGTATTATCAGTTTAATAGTAATTCAGATTCAGCCATCTATGTTAATTTGTCACAAACAGAGATAGCCTTACCCACCATCCCTTCCTTAAGTGTAGTTCTTGTCTCTTCTGTGGTTGGGGCCCCCAAATTTTGTGGCCTTTTTTATTAGCTTGTAAAAGTACATGTTCCAAGTGAGGTGAGATTTAATCTTCAGAACTTGTCTTAGTAATATATGAATGGCAACCAGGCAATAATTGAATAAAGCTTTCTGCACCATTTGGGGGAAGACATATTTGATTTTACATTATGTCAAAATGTACTTTTTAGGAATTCCTAAAACATTCCCTAAAAAGATGTGCCATGGTTTACATGGATCCAAACAAAGTTTTCATAGAATCCCCAAAGATTTTTCTAACATGAGCACATATAATTTAAGAATATAATTTCGGTTTTTATAGACCCCTCCAAAGAAGAATTCAACTAAGTGTTCAAATTGTACCTGTTTTGTTTTTGAAATGAATTGATAGAATGTCCTGGCATTAGGTAGACAAAGGATAAATTCTGTTTGTAATCAGCTGTAAATATTCCTTATCTTATATATCTTTGCTTCCTGTGCTTTAGCTGCTCTGCTCAATGGCAATTATAGGGCTGGGTGACCTTGGTACTTTCTCTGTGTATTATACAGGAACTTTCTCAAGACTAGGGAGAATAAAATACTCAAGCAGAATTTTTTATTTGGCACAAAACCTTCTCACCTACTTCCTTTTGCAAGCTAACCTCAAAATCGTAGGTGACACCTGGCTAAGGCAAAATAGCTTCCTTTTTCTCTTGATCCCCTGGCTATTGGTGTACATGTAAGAAAGTTGTGTGTCAGTGGCAGAGAAGAGGAAGCTGGTAGGGAATGAGCCCTCATGTGTGAAGAAGAGAAACAAGATTAACCTCATTCCTAGGAAGTATGTGTGCTTCTTCAACACAAAGAGAAAAATCAGTTCATTGATTAGGTGAGTGCCAATCCTTGCGACCCAACGTTTTGGAGTGGTTTTTATAGTGGTTATTTGGGTATTTTTCTTCTTGTCCATATATTGCTAAAGCTTTAGTGTACCCAGATTTCCAGGTTAACTCTATGAGAATTTACTACATCAGTGTCACTCAACATGGAGTTTCAGGACCCATATGGGTCCTAGAACTGTTTGTTAGTAATCCACGATGAGATAAGGGGTTGGAGCCATAATGTCAATCAGCCAAGTTGCTAAGTACACTGTTTAGTTCACCTGATGCTTTTTATGTAGCAAGACTTTCTTGATTATTCCTGGAGTGCTGGTAATAAACAGTTCAAAGACAGACTACTTCAAGTAGCAGTTACTTAATTTTTCTCTCTGACTTTGTATTAATGTTAAATATGTAAAATCATTTAAGTACTTGATGTGAAAAATGAGTGCTGATAAAATTGGACAGCTGCATGGCGGGAGGCAGGGTGTCAGAGAAACTGGGTCTTGGTTTAGACTGCCATTTACCAGTTGTGACCTGAAGTGAGTCATTTAATCTCTGTGAGTTTGAGTTTTTCTCATTTGCAAAATGACCTGGAATTGCTCTGGATTAAATATTTTAATGAAATGTCACAACTTTAGAGAAACTGATGCACTGATGCATCACATTCTCATATCTAGACCTATGTTGTTAGCATATGAAAACTATTGATTAAATAAGACAAGTGCTCAACATGTTAATTTAAAAATTCAACTTGGATGACCCCACCTCTCTCCTCCCTTGAATATTTCCCATGTTTAAACACACACACTTTGGTCTTTGATAAAGTCTTCTTCTGTGGCCATTGTGTGTCTTCACTGCATATAGTAATAGTCTGGAATTCAAACTTTGGACTAAGAAATACACTTTATCTAAAATGCTCATTTACCATGACAACATTAGTTTTCTGTTCTGTATAGTCACAAGAAGTAGCAGCCTTTATTTATTTATTTTTATTTGTTACAACCTTTAATCTATAGGAGAATACATTAAAAATTGTCAACTTTTTCCTGCACTATTATATATGGCAAGACTTTACTCGTTCTTATTCATGACAAAAACATTATAAATAGATATTGCAGATATTTTAGGCATAGTTCAAACTCCTGTCCATGAGAAGAGCAAAACTAATTACAATGAAAAAATTAAGGAAATATATTTTTCTAGAAATGGAAATGGCATCAAAAGTGAATGGGAAAATCAAAAGTGTTTTGGGAAAAGCTTGCAACATTACCAAAAAACCCCACAACATATGTTAACTTTCTCCGTCTTATTAAATAGGCTAATCATTCAATAAGCTGGTCAACTCACATCACTCCAATTTGCAGGGTAGAAGGAGATTTTTCCTGGGTATGTGTGTATGTGTGTGTGTGTTTGCCTGTGTGCACATATGCACCTGTGTGTATGTGTGTTTTGCCATTATTGTGCTCCTTCTTCCATTTTTCTCAGTCACCATCCTCTGGGTTTATGGCATTGGAGTCCCTCTTTAGCACCTCATTTCAGATAACTCCACAGTATTATAGTATCTAGTTATTTCTCAGCTTCTTTTCACTCACTTCTCTAGCATCCTGTAACTCAAAGTAGACCATGATCCCAGATCACTTCTCTTACACCACATCCCTTTCCTTTGCTTTTATCTCTCCATCTAGAGCCTTTTGTCTAAATTGACCAATACTCTTTTTTACATTTGAAGTTAACTAGCCATCATCAGTTATGTTTACTGCTGTTTTTGGATAATATAGGTGCTCAAATAAATATTTTGTTAAATTGCATTATTGAAATACAGTCTGCCAGGAGCTGGACCAGTTGCTTCTCTTATTATATCTATTTCTTAACACTTTAGTTGGATGTGATTGCTATCTCCCTTAGACTCATAGCACTTTCTTTGAACCTGTCTTGCACATCATTTAGTATATAAAAGTGTAGGCTTTGTTGTCAGACAGATTAAAGTTCAGACTCTGGCTCCTACCTAACTATATAATCTTGAGCAAGTTGCTTAATCTCTCAGGAATCCACTTTTTTCTATCAAGTGAGGATGATCATGTCTATGCTATTAAATTTTTATGATGATTACATGGTGTAATATATATGCAAAGTATTTTGCTTTTAGTAAGTATTTAATAAGAAGAAGAACTAAGACTTGTATAATACTTATATTCTAAGCGTTGTTTTAAATGCTTTATATTGATTAACTCTTTTGTTCCTCACTACAACACAGTGAAATAGACACTATTCTCCCCATTTTGCAGATGAGGAAACTAAAGCATGGAAGGGCTAATTATTTTTTTGAGGACACAGAACTGGCAAGATGTAAGAGTCAGGATGACACCAGGGTGCCTAGCTTCTGCACTAGCCACTTTGCTGTGCAGCTTCTCAGTACGTGTTAGGAAGAACACAGTGTAATGAAAAGAGTCATAAACCTGAATTTTACACCTAGATTATCAGCAGCTTTTTACTCATGGGTGGTCACTAATTCTCTTCAGGCCTTAATTCAGTATTCTATAAACAGCTATATCTATAAAACAAAAGAATTGTGAGACAACCTCTTTTCCCCAGCACCCTTTTCATTAGGGAATTGTCCCTTCCCCAACCTATTCTAGAGGGACTGTCAATCACATGGTCACCAGATTCCTTACTGCAGGTCTCCACAGTTGTCCATATCCCCATGCGAGATGGTCCATGATTGAACATGTAAACTAAGCCAGGTTAGAACACTGTATGTGTGTAAACCCTATGAAACCAGGAGAAAGTGAGCCTTTTTAAATTTTCATAATATATAAGCTGACATAATCATGAAGGCATAAAACTGCCAGGGACCATCTTTCCCACTGGGTGGAGAGAATCTGCTTAAGACTAAATCCAACCCCCAAAAAGAAGGGCTGTTAAATTGGGGTTTGGAGAGAGAACAAGAGGGAGGGGGAGGGAGAGAGAGTGCGTAAATGACAAGAATGGGCATAATTATTTTGGTACCTGGATTTAGCTATATCTGGTCAGTGTACCTCTATCCTTTAAGTTTTGTTATTCAGTAAATACTTTTCCCCTCTTAATACTACTTTGAGTTGTCTGTTACTTACTAGAGGAGTAGTTTGTATTCACACAGATTTAAAAGGATGATATCTCTCCTAGCCATAACATTCTGTAACCATAAATTTCATTATAGCCTCATAGTACTAGAGGAGTATATTTTTGAACAAAGCAGGTACCAAATAAATATTTTTTAATTAAATTGAATTCTTCAACTTGAAATCCGGAAAAAAAAAATAGGTGTGCTTGGGATTAGGAGCATATATTTCAAATGACATTTATAGATTTCTGGTGATTGACTACTTTTTTTTTTAAGATTTTATTTATTTATTTATTTGAGAAAGAGAGCATGAGCCAGAGAGAGAGCACGAGTGGAGGGGCAGAGGGAGAGACAGAAGCAGACTCCCCACTAAGCAGGGAGCCTGATGCGGGACTCGATCCCAGGGTCATGACCCTGGGATCGTGACCTGGGCTGAAGGCAGACACTTAACCAACTGAGCCACCCAGGCACCCCTTGACTACTTTGTTAATGACCTAAAATAATTAAAGTTAGGTTTAGAGACTGTTCCCGAACCAGATGACTGCTTCTGGACCTTGTTTGGAAAGCCAGAGATAACCAGTGGATAGATTCAATAAAAAAGATGGTTTACACGGCACAAAGATGAATCTGTTCCTGAAATTAACAAGCAAAACAAAAGAAAAGCATGTTGAGGGATATGTAGGATATAAAGAGAATTTTCAAGTGTCATCCCTATATAATAACATAGGTCAAAAAATTCAAAGATCCTCTTGGAAGAAAAGAACAAAATGGCTCTCTCATTCAAGATCATATCCAATCTATGTTAGCTAAGTCCACTTATACGCGTACACACCCACACCTGCACACACAACACTATTTCATATTCATGGAGGTGAAGAGAGATTCAGATGCAATGTGTGAGCAACACACAAAGGTGTATATATATATATATATATATATAAAATCTTGATACACAAAGGTGTATATATATATATAAAATCTTGATATATATATATATAAAATCTTGATATATATATATATAAAATCTTGATATATATATATATATATATATATATATATATATATATCTCAAACTGAATATGATCCCTTTGCAATCATCCACAATTGAATCCTTCAGAAAGAAAGCAGACTCTCTTAAATCCATCCTGTGTGCCAGGAAGTATGTTAAAAGCTCTTTGCATGATCTCATAATCCTCTCAACAGAGATATGAGGCAAATAATATCATCATCCCCATTTTACAGATGAGGATATTGACATGTAGAGAGTTTAAATAACTTGCCCAAAGTCTCACACTTGGTGAGTAGTTCAGGTCTTTCTGACTTTAAATGCTCGCCTTTCATTACCACGCTTATGCTACCTCTCCCAGATCTTATTAGTTTTAATGATAAAAATACAGGGATATGGCCTGCCCAACAAAAGAGGGAGTAAATAGTTGAACTGAGATAGTGTAATATTGTAGGGATGAGGGAGAGGGGGTAGGTGTATGGTACATGGGAAAAAAATCAAGCTATCAACATTTAGTGAGCCATTGGACAAAAGCACGACTAAGACAAACAGTCCCTTCCCGGGTGATAAATCCTTTCCATTTACTGTGACTCGGTTCATTTCATGTAAATTCTATGTTTAACATGAACTCATAGTTTCATAGCTCAAACCTGCTTGGCTGCTAGCGTCCTCCTTAGGGCTCTGCCAGTCAGAAAGTGAGCGGTGCTGCCAGCAACAGCAAGACCATGCATGCTGCAGCCTGCCAGATCTAGCTGCTGAAATTCAGCAGCAGATTTAGTGTTTCCTGTAGAGGCCTTCTGAGAAGGAAAGTTCCCAGCTTGCTTGTATAGGACTAGCTTGTGTTTCCATGATGCCTTGAACCATGGCTTCTTAGGGGTCATTTCTTTTCATAAACAGTGTTCTGACCCTCTCGGGAATCAGCTACATTCACACAGTCGTGCTTATGGAAACAGTGACATTTGATTTTTAAGTGGAAAATATATTGTCTACTATGAGCTTACAAAAAAGAATTTTCAGAGTCATGGAAAAGATTAGGGCAGTGTTTGGTGCAGTGTTCATCCATTTATTGAGGTGACGGAGACAAGGTAATGCTCACTGATGAGATAAAGCTTTCAAAGCCTCGGAGATGTGGGAGGTCTTTATAGGAAGATGCAAGGAACACCATTTAACACCATACAACAGTGTGAGCTGCTCCCATCTGTATGTAGCTGAAGCAGAAATGGTGGTGGAGTCTCCTAGATCTGGCACTTGGCTCCCCATGGCCTCACTCCGAAGAGTTATAGAAGCTTTGGGGAATTGCTTTAGTGTGATTGCACATGTGGTGCTTTTTTAGGATGTCAGTTGAAGAGCTGATTCAACATTACTGAAACTTGGAGTTTGGACTCAATCACTTCTTCAAACGTTCAGGAGATGCAATACTTCTTTATACCTACTGTATTTATTACCTAAGCTTCTATAATGAATTACATTATGTGAAAAATACTTAACATTTTTACTTCCTAAGTATGTTGGTAGAGTGAGATATTTTTTATCAATGATATTTACTGTAAGCTAAGACATAGGACATATTTTACTCTCTATTTAATCTTCAATATATTTTATCTCTTTGCTTTGTTTCTTGCTGTCTCTTTTTACTAGAATGTAAGCACCACAAGGGAAGGGAGTTTTGTCTGTTTTATCCACTGCTGAATCCTAAGCACCTACAATCATGCCTGGCTCTATTAGGTTTTCAATAAATGTATTTCATACAAATGAACAGGGACTGTGTGAAAGGTTTAATAACCTTATCTTTTTGAATCTTCATATTAACCCATTAAAGCATTAAACCATTAAAGCATGTTATATTTCCATTTCTGTTTTACCGATGAGGAAATAGGGCTTTGAGGATTTAAATATATTTCTCAAGGCTGTATAGCAGATAAATTACAAAACCTGAGTTCAAGTATAGGACTCTGTCTCCAAACGTCATATTCCTAATCTCTGGCTCATGCTTTCCTCCTGAACAGTTCTACATAAAGTCTGAGCCCACATGACTAAAATATCTGGCCCTTTTCTGGAGAAAGTCCCCATGGGTGGGTGGGGGGTGGGAAGGTCGTCATGGTCTCTGAAATCCCAGCTGTGTCTGTCAGTAGACAAAGTCATACCTTCAGATATTTCTGAAATGCATCACTTTTTTCGCCACCTATCTGCCCTTCAGAAGTCTGTGGGAGAGGTCACCATCTTGGAGTTTCTCCTTCACATACCTGACAGACAGTGAACCACCTATGTAGAAGAAAGAACCAGACCCAAGGTGAAGCATTAAGAAATCATTCAGAGCTTTGTATCTCAATTTCTCCGTGTGCCTGGGCATGTCTCGTGTTCTAGAAAATGTACATGTTGTACAGGGTGTGTTTGTGGTTTGGGTTGAAAGGAGAATAAGAGAGGATAAAACAATGGAAGCAAAAAACAAAGTAGGTAGGACCCTGAGTCCCTCCAATATGTGGGAGGAATAAAGTTCTAAAGCAGGCAATGGTGGAACCTCGGTGGCTCAGTGGGTTAAGTGTTTGCTTTCGGCTCAAGTCATGATCTCAGGGTCCTAGGACTGAGCCCCATGTTGGACTCCCTGCTCAGCGGGGAGTCTGCATCTCACTTTCCCATTGCCTCTCCCCTCCTGCTTGTGCTTTCTCTATGAGGACTATCAAATAAATAAAATCTTAAAAAAATTAAAACAAATACTAAAACTGACATCTCTGTTGTAAGTTATTCTCTGTCTAGAACGGGAGAAAAGTTCACCACAGCACTGGCTACAGAAGATACAAAGACAATTCTTCCTAGAATTCCGAGGTCCTGGCCTGTCCTCAGCCACTTGCCACCATTCTTCTGACCCAACTTTTAGTCTCATCCTCTTCATCATTCTCCTTTACCCCATCAGCCCTTTATTCTTTGTTTTGCATATAAGTCTGAGAGGTGATTCCGGCATATGTAAGACCTACTTTGAGGGTCAAGATAAAAAAAAAAAGAAAAGGTATGTAACCACTACCTGCCATGCTTTTCCTATACAGGAGAAACATTTCCTAGGATTCTGTGTCAGAAAAACCTGAAGAAGTTTTCCCAATGAAGAACTAATGCCTAGTACCCTGGTCCTCACTTTGGAGACCAAGATTTAGATTGAATATTATCTGTGATCTTTTAGTCTACGTATTCAATCTAAACTGAATATTTAAAATTTTTTCATTGAGAGCAGTATTCTGAAAATGAAGTGTGTGGTGGGTGGTGTGGAAGATGAAATGAATGGACAAAATGTTATTTTTCCCCCTTCAATTTATATCCCCAGAGATTCATACCACTTTTGGTGGTAGTATTTGGTGTGATCCTGTGACTATCAAGACTTATTACCCATTATAATTACCTGGGGAACTTTTAAGAAATACTACTGTTGGATCAACCTGAAACCAAAGAAATCAGAATCTCTAGGAGTAAGGCTTGGGCACTGAAAATGGTGTGAAAGCTCTCCTGGTGACTCTGTGTGCAGCTGGGGCTGAGAGCCATTGGCCTAGAAGAAGGATGGCTGGTTTTAGAGTCGGATAGGCCTGTGTTTGAATTGCAGATATGTCACTTTTTGTGCTGTGTGACATTGGGAGTGTTTTTGCAGCCTCCTAAACTTACGTTCTTACCTTGTAAAATGGAGATGGTGTGCCTTCCACAGAGGATCATTTTAAAGATAAAATGAGAAAATGTATATGATAAAGCTAGTACAGTGCCCAGCATATAATTGGTGTTTAATAAATTATCATGATCATTGTCATTATTAGGCTTGGAGAAGACCGTTACTTTGATATGTAAGCATTGCATAGTAATAGAGAAGAGCAGGCACCCACCAGAGACCACTCTAGCCATCTGTTCTTTGTCACATGGAATATTGTACTATGATTATTTCTACTGCTTTATCCAATCTATTTTGTACCCTAGTTCAACAGTGGCTGAAAGTATCCTGACAGGTTTCTACTAAAGGATAAAGAGTTCCCAAAGTTAAGACACTTTTTCCAACATTTATATTTAGTTTATTAATTTTTATTTTGGTGCTATTGTTCTTTTAGTTGCAACCTTCCGATATGCTGAAAATTTTAAAGCATTTAGATTATTCTATTGCGGATTCTTCTTCATCTCCCTTTGGCAAGATTCAGCACCATTTTTTCCTCCCTCAATTTTCCCTTCAAAATAGATAAGAAGCCATATTACATTTTTGGTTTTTGAATAACAACTTGCTCTTGAATACATTGCCACAGATTCTACCTTCCTTTTTGTAACCCAGGCATTTTATTAGCTACAGAGTTGCAGACTGGATTAAACCCATCATCAAAAATTGTAAAACACACACACGAAGTACTATTCAGTGTGGATGAGACTTACTTGGATTATGACAAATCTTGCACAAAATAAAGGCTCATCTGACTGCTCATCGAAAGGCCATGCTCGTTGGCTTAACAGAAATAAAATGATTTCCTAACAATGATTCGTGTACTTAAAACATCTACAAATGTGTCAAGGAGAAAGGTTAACATCAATTTTCCTTATTCTTGTAAGGCGGATACACTATGACTGTAACAGGCAGCACCAAAATTCTTACAGGTCCTGTTTTTTGGAATCATTCAGGACTTATGCCAAGTAAACCCAATAGCTGAGCTGTGTAGGGTCCACCTCTGACATATCTCTCCAATGTTTTGCTTTTTCAGTTACTAGCTTGCTTCTAATCTTCATTACCCTCTGCTCCTTTATCTCTAGTCTGTGTACCTGCCAGTGCTTCCCATGCAATGCATCCAAATAACTCTCTTTCATTCCTTTATTTACAAACCTTTAAAAAACTCCCTGCATTTCCAATAAAGTCCAAATTATGTGAGGCAAGTGGGAAGGGTTCAATTTACTTGAATTTAGAAGCACACAGCTCTGGGTTTGGGTACTGGCTTTGTGGTATTTTGGCTTTTAGTTGTGTGAATGTGGGTATATTATTTTTCTGCTCTAAGCCTGTTTCATCATCTGTTAAATGAGGACAAAAATAATTACCTTAGGGTTCAATAAGCATTAAATGAAGTACCTTCTGCATATTACCTAGTATAGTGTCTGGTCCCCAGTGAAAGCTCAATTAACATTAATCACCTCCTCTGACACCCTGATTCTAGACCTGACTGACCTACCTTTCCAATTACATCTCTCACAGCACTGTCCCTCAGTCTTTCACGTATCCTCGAGTCCCTTCCTTGTCTACTATCACTATGTGCATATATTTTTTCTTCCCTTGTTCCTATATCTTTCTTCGTCTGTATATTCATGTGGTTCTCTTTGCCACGAATGCCTTTTTCTTAGTGTCTAACCAGCTCTTCTCCTACTTTCCCCCAAGACCGCTAGTCAAAATTAATCTCTGGGGCCCCTGGGTGGTTCAGTTGGCTAAGTGTCCAGCTCTTGGTTTCGGCTCAGGTCATGATCTCAGGGTCCTGAGACTGAGCCCTGCGTTGGGCTCTACACTCAGTGGGGAGTCTGCTTGAGATTCTCCCTCTTCTTCTGCCCTCCCTGACTCAGGTTCTCGCACACATTGTCTCTCTAAAATAAATATGTAAATCTTTAAAAAAATTAATCTCCAACCTTATAACCCTTGTCACTGCTTTGCAATGATCTTTCCACTCTGCCTTAGGTTCCATTCCATGTCAGTGTTTTGATTCTTTTGCCTCCACCTGATTCTGAGCCTTTCTTATCTTTGTCTGCACCTGTCCCTCTCCCCGACATGTCCCTGAGGGCCTAGCAAGATTTCTGGAAAAAGAAACACTCACAAAGTTTAGTGAATGTATTAATTATTTAATAATTTCATTGTATTGCTAAAACTATAACACACTAACATATACAAGATGGTGATACTATTTTTATTGATTATATATAACTGGAAAAATTAATCAAGTCTGCTAAGCTTAAGTAACTTCCTGGAGTAATACCATGAATACAAATTCTCATGTCTTGGGAGCTGTTATAAAAACTCTTAGTAGGCACTGGGGACTAAAGTATGGCCAGCAAGCTCACAGCAATACACACTCAAAAATACTAAGATTAAGCAGCAAAAGAAAAAAGGCAAAGCATTGAGATGCAGACTGAAACACTCTTGACTAAAGAGAATTACTCATTTTAGGCTAATTGGAGAAGCTTTAGTCATGTTTACTATGACCTATGGAAGCCTGTGGGACAATATTCTCTTCTTCCACTTATCCTATTGGCAGTAAAGAATTAGAATAAATAGGGGGGAGGACTGAATTCTGAGCTTAACACAAACCAACACTCCATCTGCCTTTATCGCTTGTATTAATCATACCTTTTTCTTCCTCTTGTTTATATAATTCATATGTAATAGATGTATGAAAAGAGTATACTGTCCGTTTAGTATATTTCTCTGCCACATTTTAATTTCACTTAATGACCACTTTTGGTTTTTCCATTTAATGAAACTATCATAATTATTCAGTGTTTGCACACTTAATCAAATTTTTTCTATATTTTTAATTTATACTTAGCTGATAGGGTGATCAACCAGCCCGGTGTGCCAGAGACTGAGAGGTTTCCTGAGACATGGGAATTTCAGTATTAGAATTGGGACAGTCTCTGGGAAGCTGGAAAATTTAACACCATACTAAAGGACTATTCAGCTTTTCAGAGAGAAATATTAGGCATTATTCTTTTCCACAAGGTGTTTGCAATGTAGTTGAGGAACTAGGATGCATGAAACCAAGTATAGACAATTCAAGAGGGAAAGGAATCAAGCATAAATGTGTGTGTTCAGAATATAATGGACACAGTGTTTTGGAACCCATAGTGGGAAGGTGATGATGAAGGGAAACCTTCTTTGCAGAAGTGAGCTGAGATCGGGAATAGTAGATGGGGTAGGACCTTAGAAACTGAAGAGAAGAGGGGTGAGGGAGTAAATGAAGAAGAGAGGAGGCATGAGTGTAGAGCAGTAGGAAACACAGCAGCCTGACCTGGGCATGGTGGAGATGAGCTGGGGTGGTACAGAAAGGCTTGGAATACAAATTGAAATAAAATTCGGACGAGTAGCTGCAGTTTGGGGTGACTTTTTTCTGGCTTTCCAGAATTTGCTTGAAATTGATAACTGACTGCAATTAAGATTTGCATGTGGTCGTTCAAATTCCTGAAAAGGAGAATTTATGTATTTCATGGAATAAGTGAACATATATGTTCCCGAAGCTCATACCTGCTTACGTGGTGTGACTGTTGTGTGCAAGTCAGAGAAGGAGCCAACCTCCTTCTTGTTTTGTGTGGTGAAATACTCTATAGCAAAACCAAAATACCAGAATAAAGAAGTTTCAGCAAAGAAAATGAATAACTGCTGTTTTCACAAAGAATTTGCCCTTTATCTGATATTGGCAGCCCCAAATGTTTGGCTTACAGGAGCACCCTTGCCATTTGTTTTATTGCTTCTCTGCAAGTTATTTGTCTCCAATTTTAGCAGCTGAATTATTTTTCTAATCCTTCTCAATTAACATGCCTTCTGCATCATCAAGGAACTGCAGTGAAAAAGGAAGTTACATGGGAATGAGATTCCATCTTTCCTGAAGAACAATTTTCCTGTCAAAAATTCAAGAGGAAGAATGTGAGATTTTTTTTTTTTTCTTCGTTTGTTGCCAGTCTCTGCTTAAAATTCAGATGAACTGCATTCTCTCTGACTGGTTTTGCTTTAATACGAACTCTGTAAAATATTCCATTTTCTTCTCACCACCCCTTCTCTCTCCTCAAAAGCAAGACTCTGCTTCTCAGAGTAAACAGGCCCTGCTGAGCAGAACCCTTGGCCCATAGAAAGCCCACCCCTTCGGAAGGAAATCAGATCCTTGGGCAAAATAGGTGAAGAAAAAAAAAAGGGCAGCTGTTAAAACATTTAGTCTGTTTTTCTCCTCAACCCCTGCTGGTCCCCTTGCTTCCCAGCCCCCACATCCACGTGATCTTTTCCAGCCTCCTTAAGTGCTGCAAACACAGGACCCTCAGCGTGGAGAGAATATAGGAAGGAGAACAATCCCCTGCCTCCCACCGGCCTCCGCATCCTCACAGCCATCTTTTGCCTCTCCACACTCCTTGCCACATTCCTGGAGGATAGTCGAAAGATTGATTGGATGATTTTTTGGCAGCTCTTTACGGAGCCTGCAGCCACAGCTTGGTTTAATTAGGGAATCAGCATTTCTTTTATGTAGGTCACATCAGGTTTTGATTCCAGATCTCATATAGCTCTAACCTTTCTAAAAAGTCAGAAATGCATGTGCAATTGGAGGAAGATTTTTTTTTTTAAAGGGTTTTCATAATTCTCACCAGAGACATTTATGCCAGTGTTGTTGTGGTCTTTCTCTTTTGTCTAATTATCAGAATCAGGATGCATTCTACAAAGCCTTTTCTTCCTCAGGGCTCCTGTTGTCTAAAGCACATATGCCATATTATAAAATTATGACCAAGGATCTGGGAGTGGGGGAGAGTTGATGGTCTTTTGCTTATTTCTTTGTGCATTTGCACCCAAAAGATTTAATAGGTTCCCTTTCTGTGGACTCTAATACTAAAGAATCTACTTGGAGTGACTTGAAAAACATTTAACCAATTACGTTTTGAGATGCAATCAGAAATAAACACAAGATAGTAAGAGAGATAGCAGACTGGGCACCATGGTGACTCTTCATAAACGAAAGCCCCATATTAAATATTCTCAGATCATAGGGGGCGCTTAGGAAACCTTGTCTAAAGAATTTGTAATGAACAAAAAATATTCCTTGGCAGGTAGTCACGTAAGAACAACTAATGATTTCAGAAGTCTGAATGATGAACATGGATCCTGATACTGCCTTTGAAAAATTCCGAGCTAATACTGTTTGCCTTTCAGAAATTTGTTATAATCAGGGCATGATTTGATTTAAATCGTTCTTCAGGTACCACATTTTGTGTTTACTTTTGCTTATGAAAATTGTGGAATTTTAGCAGTCAAATAAAACATAAATACTACATATTCAAACACTGAAGAGCAAGACAACTACCTTAACTACCACCTCCAAAAAAAAGACGTGTATGTATTGATAAAGACAATGCATACTTAACCAATTAATGTGACCGCATGTAATCTGCCACCCACAGATAATTAATTAGGCTACTTAGCGAGTGTCATGCAAACAAGTGAACATTACAACTCTCAGGAGTGTGAACAGTGTCCTGTTTATATTTCCTGGATGGTTAAATGAAGAGCAGTGTGAGACACTGAAATGAAATACCCTGAGCCATTTCAAGTTGTGTGCCTCTCAAAATGGTAAGAGGGGTTATTATCCTTCAAAGGCTGCAGGTCCAATCAATTTCAAATTGTTAAAAGCAGCTGGAAGGAGATGCCCGTCAATGGAGGAGATGTCTAGTCTGTGGGAGAAGCTCACAGACTCTTGGGCTCATTATTTTCAGAATGAAAAGGGAACTACAGCTGTCTGTTCTGATACATTTGATTAAACTGCTCAACAGAGGGTCAGAAAAAGATCGAGGAACCTTCGTTGAGTTTCACAGCCAATAGTCTGGGTGCTTGTATTGACTTTCCAAACTTCTTTTTGGGCAGGAAGTATCACAGTAATAGGACTTGCCACGAGATCTCTGGAATGTTCATTGTTGGAACCACATCATTGAAACTGCCTGTCTCAGGATATTTTACTCTTGTTCTCCTTGCCTGTGACTCTCACCCCAATGAATAATATCCAAAAAGAACAAAATGAAATCATTATGGTTTCAAATTGCCCAAGGCAGAAACTTTGCCTTTACTTTTCAGAGGAGGAGGTAACAGTGGTACCAAGCACACAGAAAGGGTAGGGTTCGTGTAGTTCCAAACTTAAGTCACCAAAGGTCTGTTGGCTGTGATCTTAAATCCTTCAAGAAAAGGTTTCTTGACTATAGTTCTTGAATCACTTCTGCTTTCACTAAGTTCATTATATAGCATGTAAAGTTTCATATTTTTGTTATGGCTGGAGTTAAACTACAGACCTTCTCAAATTCGCAGTTGGTGATAGTTCAGTACCTCTAAACTAAAAACAAAAACAAAAACAAAACAATCTATACTGTATTCTACAGAGCTGCAATGCCCCCTCCTGTCTGCACTGCCTCTGGTGGAGAAATTCATTTGGGTTTCTGGGAGTGGGCTGTGGCAAGTGAAAGCTGTGTCCATACTTTTCTCGATCAACATTCACCCGCCCACAGAAGGGGCTGTAAAAGCCGGATCTGTCGGTAGCGACCCTGATCATGCAAATTCTATTTCATTTCCTCATTTGGCCAACTAATCTTCGGGAAATGAAACATAACACTTCAGGTCGCTGCCATTTCTATTAAATTGCCCAGTTAAGCCCAGTTATCTTTGTGGCTGGAAAGATGGGCCAGTAAAATCTTGATGAAAATGATTGGAATTACCTGATTTCTCTCTCTATCTTCAGTAAGACTTCATTTATTTATCACATAAAACCCATGTAATAATTTGCAAAAAAAATATTTGATATAGATCATGTCTTAACTCCTAATAACTTCTCAAAAAGTAATTGGTGAGACCCAAAGCCAGGACTAATCGAAGGAAAAAATACCCCTGATTTGGCCTATATTCTCCTTTTCCACCATCAGTCTGGCATTGCCTACCCCACTTTTCTACATCCCCTAACATTCATGCCCCCACAAAGTCTGCATGCGCTAGATGTTTCCCTGGGGAAGGCTTTTAATAAATATCGCAAAAGATTCTCAGGACGTCTCACTGCATTTGTTCAAAGTTCAGATTTTCCATGGAGTCTTCATCAATCATATTTTTAAAGTAGGTTTACATGTTTCTGTTATAGTCTGAAAACTAGCCCAAGTTCTTATTGCACAGATGGAATATGTAGGTCTTCTCTGAAAAACTGCAGGTGTGTAGGGGTGCATGGTATGTATTTGAGTGTGGTGTGTCTGTGAATGTGAATTGTGTTTCAGTGACTGAAAGAGTTTACAAATGCTGGGTTTGTGTTGGGAAGAGAGAAGAGTTCTCTTTTTGTGAAGCGTAACCTAAAAAAAATTCTTCCCCATTACATAAAAATAACAAATGCTAAAACTTCCTGCACACCAATATTCTCCTCACATTTTAGATTTTCCTAATGCCTTTAATTGCGTTGGTGACAATAATTATAAGGTTGGACAGCTTTTAGCCTACAAAATGAGCTAGTTGATTCTTGTATATTTTGTTTTCAAAATGAAGTTAGGCTTAGAGCCCTTAAATCATAACTTCTGTTGGGGGCTGGCATACACCTTAAAGCTCTCCTCTGGGTACAGAAAAACGTGTGGTGGTCAAAGCACAGGAGGTCAGACCTGCTTCATAGTTTCTTTCCTTGTCAGACATTTTGGGGCCGCCATAATATTTTGAATCTTGGTGTCACCTGGCTGGTAGCAGATAGGCAGAATGAAAAGACTGCAAATAGAAAGAGATGCCCCCTTGATACCCTATTTTCTTTAGCTTCTCTCTTTATTTGATAGTCACTGAAAGGATTATAACCTAGACTCGAAGCAGTAAATACTCTCCTTTGGCTCACTGTATATCCATAAAAGGTTTTGTTGGGTGAGGCCTCAGGAGGGGCCTTTCATGTTGGGATGCCTGTGTTCTGATGCGTCAGCTATATCTCCAGCTGGCTACAGGATCTTGGAAAAGACATTAATTCCTGTCAAATTTTCCCTCTGGGTCTTCCAACTAGTACTCAGTCAGAAACAATGACCTATTTTTCTTTACCATCTGGTGGTAGAATTCTTTGAGATGCCTAGTAACTGAATCTTGGCTCAGAAAGTTACAGCTCTTCATGAGTCATGGTGAGACTGAAACCAAAGTTGAAATTGTAAGTAGGAGGGTTTGATAAATATTTAAACACCTATCTGACTACGTGAGCATGTTGTTTTTAGAAAAAAGAAATCTTTAGCTTGTTCTGTTTTTATAGTGTTCCTAATGGCAAAAGTTAGACAAGTACAGTCTCCCATAACGTATCTACTATTTGAGGGTAGCTCTCAGGCAATTAAATTTAGAATACTTAAGGCACAGAGGAACAAAGTGTGAAAAGTGGCACTTGGAATGAACAGAGAGGGTACCTGTGAATATAGTGGCTCTGTCCTATGTAAAGGTCTTAATCACCAAGTCTATTAGGAAAGTTCTGCACATGGGGAAGGATAAAATAGCTAGAGGAAAACTAATTCAGAAAGAAACTGTTCAGACATAAATTATGTCAGCTATATTCAGAGTCAAAGTAAGCTGTTCCAATAGGAAAAAAAAAATTAGAATACTTGCTTTTAAGATATTTGTCATTCTTTAAAATGCATTTTCACTTCTAATTAACTGCATTTCAAAAACTGTGTATGCTTAAGATATTATCCCCTCCTCCTGAACATTTTGAATTTTAATTTTTGAAGTAAAGAGTCCAAAAATATTGTAATATATGCAAAAATGGTGAAAACTGACTGTTTTATAGCAATTACTGGGTCCTGAGAAGTGTATTTTGAGAGCTTTCCAAGTGTTTGCATATTCAGTCCTCACAGATCTCCTATAGAGTAAACGTTACTGTTTACTAGAGATGGGACATGGAGCTGCAAAGAGGAGGACTTTGGATTTGAACGTATGTGTCTTATGGCGGAGACCAAAGTCCTAACTTTGCTGCATTAGAAATCACTGGATAATAGGATGTTCCTGATTCAAATACGGTGACTGTTTCTAACTCTTATGAGGTCATATTTGGGAATACTTTAACAAAAAAATCCTAATCATTTTTTGTTCTGAAATTCTTTGGTAAATTATTTGGTGAATATCAGTTACTGAATTATTGATACTCAGTCCATCAACAACACTTATTGACTATCCACTTTCTCCTTTCTTGGTTCTTCACTTTTCTCCCATAGTTTTAATGAAGGGAATCTGGAATCTTTGTGATTATAATCATCATAAAAGTCATCATAAACATAATAAACTCAAGTTGCCCACCTCTTTGGGCAATTCATGGAGGTTAAACATACCAACATTCCTTCAGTGTGGCTATGCATAGTGAATTCCTTCCAAGGAGCACAGTTTGGGGAGGGAGGAGGGAAAAGTAACTTTGCAGTGGACAGATCTGACAGACATAACCTCATCCAGATGATGAAGGTCAACAGCAGCAGTGATAAGATAGTACGTGCCCTTGATATGATGTGATAGAAATGGCACTTTAGCTCTGTGGTTTTCTTCTGAAAAACACAGTACTCCAGTCTAAGCATGAGAAAAACATCAGAAAAATCCCAGTTGAGAAACATTTTGCAAAATACCTGACTAGTACTCCTCAAAACTGTCCAGGTCATCAACAGCAAGGAAAGTTTGAGAAACTGTCACAGCCAAGAAGAGTCTTAAGGAGACATCATGACTAAATGTCATGTGTTACTGTGGTTGGGATCCTGAAACAGAAAAAAAGGACATTAGGTAAACACCAAGAAAATCTGAATGAAGTATTAACTTTAGTAAATAATGTATCGATACTGGTTCATTAAGTGTAAAAACATACCACACTCATGTTAGACACTGATGACAGAGGAAAGTGCGTGCAGGTTGTATGGGAACTCTCTCTATTCTCTTGGCAATTTTTTTCAATAAAAACTCAACACTGCTCTGGAAACGAGATTATTAAAACATAAAGATATTGGGAAAAATCAGTGACACTCATGTAAGCATCTGTCGATTTGGGCTTTCCTGTGATCATGTATTTCTTTAATTTCCTTCTCAAATGTGATATCTTCATTCGACAGTCTGAAGGAAAGAATTTGCTTCTTCATCTCCTCTTTTCATAAGCATCTACTGAGTATAACATTAATAGCTAACCTTTATTAAGTATTTCTATTTGCTGGACAATATGCTCAAGACTTGCCTGACATCATCTCATTTAGTACTTACACCACCGTTTTAAACTAGCTGTTAAAATTGTCCTTATTTATAAATGAAGAATCTGAGGCTTAGAAGAGCTAATAGCTTGTCAAAGGTTATTTGGCTAAGTTGTAAAGCCGGAGTGTGACTAAAAGCCACCTGTCCAATGGTCTCCATGCTTTCAGATTCTTTATCAGGTAGGCTTGCATTCAGCTGCATATAACAGAAGCCTGTCTATAATTGTTGGGAGTTATTTTTCTCATGTGAAAAAGACTGAATCTTGTGTGGCTTAACCAAGAAATAACCAAGGACTCAGACTCCTTGATTTCTCCTTTCTCATCTTGAGTGTCTGGCTTTCTCTCTTACAATCCAGCCTCATGTATGTATTCTAGGATAAGAGAAGGAAGTCATAAAGAAGACTGTCACAAACATCAGGAAAACAAAACTTCCCCAAATTCCCAGCAGTCCTCTCTTAATATGTTATTGTCAGAATGTTGTCATCTAGTGCAAGAGGGACTGGGGGATTTAGTCCAGTATTTTTTTAATTTAAAATAAAAATGTTAAGACTGTAATTGCCATTCAGAACAAAATGGGATTCAATCTGTAGGGAAAAGGGGGGAGAATATCTAGCATATTGTTGGTGAGTAAATTAAAGAATGAATATTGGATGGCAACTGGAATGTCCGCCATAGTCTTTGAGCTCTTCTAGGCTCCTGTGGTACAGATCCACTGGAAGCACAGTTCCTGCTCTTAAATCACTCATAGTTAACTAAAGGATACAATCTTATAGGTCATGTGGAATTATAGAGGTAGTCACAGGGAGAAAGAAATGACACTGAAGCCTGAGAGAAGTGGAGAGATCTACCTGGAGGAAGGGGCATTTGAACTTAGAATAAAAGGATGCATAAAAGAAATAATAAATGAAGGGAAAATTTATTTCATGCATTGAGGTAAAAACAGATGGTGCATGGTAGGGACCAAAAGCAGTCTGGCATTGAGGAAGCTCTGTATTAGTCTCCCCTGATGTACATCTCCAAACTGCCCTGGTCTTTCTCTTTCTCTTTCCCACCTCCCTCACATCTCCTTCTCATCTGTGAAGTCTCAGGGACAATACCTTCTCAGAGAGACTTCTCCCATTGCCCTACCTAGAGACCCCTTACCTTGCCCTACCTGTTAATCTCTAATGTAGCTGCTGTTCATATCTTTCTTAATATTTACTCTGTACCAAGTATATGGTAACAAAGCATCAAATATTTATAGGATGACAGAAACGATAGTTACTTAATTTGTTTAATTTTAGAGGTATGAATCTCAAGTTGCTTTCTTCTGGGTATAATTCCAGACATGCCCATCAGATATTTAATCTTTGATTATATTTTAACATTAATCTTATATATTTTTTTCTTTTTATTCTCCTGAGAATTTCTTTTACAGTTTAATTTAACAAGAACCAAGGGCACTCAATAGGGTTATGTCAACTATGTCTCTGGATTCTTCAAAGTATTTAATAGAATATATACTCATAGTAGATGAACAATATAATGTTATTGAATGTACATGTAATATGAAACTAGGAATCTATGAAAATATATTAAATACAACTATTTCCATTGTGAAAGGAACCGAAAAGTTCATTTCTACTGTCATTTAAAACCGTCCTGGGGTGGGGTGCCAGGGTGACTCAGTCGTTAAGCATCTGCTTCAGCTCAGGTCATGATCCCAGGGTCCTGGGATCTAGCCCCCCATCAAGCCCCCCATCCGGTTCCCTGCTTGGCGGGGAGCCTGCTTCTCCCTCTCCCACTCTCCCTGCTTGTGTTCCGTCTTTCGCTGTGTCTCTGTCAAATAAATAAATAAAATCTTAAAACAAAACAAAACAAAACAACAATAAAAAAACATTCTGGGATGCCTGGGTGGCTCTGTCGGTTAAGTGACCAACTCTTGATTTCGGGTCAGGTCATGATCTCAGGGTACTTAATGTTCTCTCTCCCCCTCTTGCTCTTCCCCCAACCCCTACGCTCTCTCTCAAAAAAGCCCCCAAAAACAAAAAACTAAACAACAAAAATACCCCACCATTCTGGTCTTACTTATGAATAGATCAGTTGATTTTTTGGAAAGTTCAAACAAAATTTAGCTGCTGTTGATTGCTATGACACAGTAGAATGGAATGCATGACATGTTTTATGATTCAGATTTCTATATGATTGCAGAGAAATGTTTATGTATACAGGTCCTCTGCCTGCTGAGGACCCATCAACTGCAGAGAAATACAGTAATAAGAAAAATAAGTTCATTTCTTAGAAATTCCGAAACAATTGAATGCAATCTATAGAAATTTATTCTCATGGGGCACTCTTCATTTATACTGGCATGGCCAGTTTCCCAATAGTTTTATTCTTTATTTATGATGTATTTTCTGCTTTTGCCTCCCACTGTGTCACAGCGAGTAATCTTGTTTTGAAATGCAATATGACAAGGAGCTATGAGATCAGATCCCTAAAGCAGTCCTTTCCAGGTTGGAGTCCAGGACTCCCAAGGGGCCCCAGGACGTCATGTCGTTGTCAGAGCTGAAAATGTTATGTGGGGGGAAAAGGTTAAAGCGGGACCCAGGAGATAGCCCAGGAGGGAACGTGGGTGGTGGAGAGAGGAAAACAAGGCCATAAATTATTTACTGGCAAAAGGGAAACATACCTTAATTTCAATAAATAGGCTTTTCCATAAGAATCAGAAAAATAAAGCCTGACCGTGACAACTGCGGAGCTTTATTCATTGGAATCAGTATAAAATCACCAAAGGACAGATTTAACCTCTTAAGATCAAAGCAGTTAGGCATTTTAGTGGGAAGGGCTGCAGATTGAGATCCTGTCAATAGGGACCCCATAGGAAACAAATCCAAGTTAAATAAATCATGACCTGATGCTGTTTCTCGGAGATTCTTCCTGATTCCGTCCACGGTCTTTTCCTACGGTTCTTCTGGTACAGCCTGGACACAATGCCTCTGTCCAGGTCCGTCCCATAAAACTGCTAAAAGTCACATTATCTGCCCTACCTTCTGCTTTTCCAGCATTGCCCTTTCCCATCACAGGCTCACACTACCTTGTTTTCTTCTTCCTCACTGGTGTGCACTTGTAGGTTGAGGAGAAGGATGAGCTACCATTTCACATAAAGAGGCAGCACTGAGAGCTTTGAATGTGAAGGCTATCTCAAGGATCCAAAGCTTTTCATTTGGCGCAGATTTGGGGTATCTTTTCTCCATGACACTTCAGAAAGGATCAGCTGTCTCATTCCTAGTTTCTAATATATAATGCATCATATAGGATTGCCACACAAACTTGAATATCCTTCAGGGGTAGCCTCTAAAAATAAGAGGTGAACTGCCAATCATGGTTGGAAATCAGGTTTCTTAGACTTCTATAGAGATATTTTACCAAGATTATGGTAGAAATTGAGATTATGGTTGAAGCATACTATCTTTAATGGGTGATAACTGCTAGCAAAATTTGGTGTTGCCCATGGGATGAAGACAAGTTGAAGATTAATTTCATGGTGATGGTATTTCAAGAGCATTCAAGGTACAAGAGAGTTTTAGGGATGCCCACAGCATAGGTATTATAGGTGTTACTCCTGAGGAAGCAGTATCTGGAGGAAAGGATATTTAAACAGAAATCTGAAGAATAAATAGGAGTTAACCAGATGAGAGGGAAGGTGGAAAATTTGAGGTGAGTGGAGAACATTCCAGGCAGAGGCAAGAATATGTTCACAGGTTGGGAGGTCTGTGGCATGTCTGAGAGAACTACAAGTCATCAATATGGCTGGATTACAATTTACTATGAGGGAGGATACACAGAGACGTAAACAAAGTGATACTGTGAATAACCTGTGAAAAGACTCAGAGAGTAACATGAAGAGATTTAGAGTTCATTTTGAAAGCAGTGGGGGCTGCCTGAACGCTGTTAACCAGGAAAGTTATGTAATCAGAGAGACGTTTGGAAAGATTCTTCTGTCATGTAGGGAGTAGAGTGGAAACTGACAAAGACAGAGGGCGGGGAAGTTGTTAAAAAGGCCTTGGTGAAATCTGGACAAAAAGAGAGGTGACCTGACCTTGATCAGTGTCTTGGTTATATATTGCTGCATAAGAGTTCCTCCCCCAGCCAATAAAATAAAATAACTTAGTGGATAAAACAGCAACCATTCTATTACAGTTTTTGTGAGTAAGAAATTTGCAGAGGGCATGGAGGCATGGATTATCTCTGCTATTTGATGATGGGACTGTTAGTGAGTGATGATTGGTTGGATAGCTCCACTGGACCCTCTGTCTGGGGCCTTTTTTTTTTTTTTTCTGGTGGGGCAGGAATATCCAAGAAGCCTCCTTATTTCCCTTCCTCACACTTTCATGCACAAGAAAGAATGAATATATCCTTTAATTTGCATTCCCATAAATATTTTATACATCCGTTTATTATAAACTCATCATGTCGATTGTATTTTATATATAGAATGATATGTGAGAAGCAAATTTCTCCTTTTATCATTTTCCATCTAGAACCTAGAAGCTATTCAAATATATTTTACTTCAGTTAAATTTAATAATTACAAAATAATGAGATACAGTGGTTTTATATAAGTATTTCAGTATCTAACAGTTAAATTGGTATCAGCATTTAATTTCAATTAGGACACCAATCTAGTAAACCACAGAGGTAAATGTCTCAATCTTTTCACATATAAAAATTAATGTTCTTTTGTTAACTAGTAATAAGAAAAGAAGATTGTCAAACATTATCATTCAGCTCTGTGGTAGTCAAATTTTATGCTTAATCATCGAAGCAACTGAATTAGCCCCCATTAATATTTACTTCTTCTTCTCTTAAGACCTTGATTCTACCTTTTTATTTATTTTAATGAACCATGTGGTCAATATATCCTAACTCATATCTCTTTTGGCAAGAGGTGGGATATAAGAAGTAAATACATACATAACCTCAGGTGTATGATTCTGTTATCAGCTAGAGAGATATTTATGCCTTTTAACCTCAAAAAGTTTATCTTTTTAGTTGATTAATTAATGGAACACTATTTTTAGTTCCCTCCTACACATTTGCCTCTATTTAATGATCTGGGAAAGAAAGACAGTAACACAGCAATGAAAATTTTAATGATATTAAATGTGGTGGCTTGGCAAGCAACTGTAGGAATAGAGAGACTGCATGAATGAGCCTAAGGAATTTAGGAATCTGAGCAAAAAAGAAAAGTAGATTCAAGCAGGAATTAAATGCAGATTAAGACATCTGGAGAGAGGTATTAAATGCAGACATTCAGGAGGCAGGTAAAATCATAAAGGCTGAGAGAAAGCAATGCTGAGGTAATAGCACATCAGCTATTTCATTATATAGTGGCAACATAATGACTAATTCACTTTTGTGTCTCCAATTTTGAATCCCTCTACAGAAAAGTGATAGATTATGTATCTCTTGAAAGAACTTTAGAATTCCAGAAGCTTCAATGGAAGTGCCATATAATTACTAGAAAGAGGAAACTGCCTAGTATTGTATTACAAGATCTCCACCTGCTTCTCTCATTTATTTCACACTGAAAAAGGAAGCGTACCAAGGTCTCTATCAAGGGAGCCACTAATGTGATGCATACGAAAAGCATTCATGTATATAGAATCACCCAGAACCTCAAAAACCTTCATTAACTTTGGAGTTCTTATCCCCTATTTATTGAAAAATGGCCCGTGGAGACATCACATTGTAAAGCAATTACTGGTATCCAGTGTCTGTGTCCCACATGTGACTATAAAGGGAAGACTGAATTCCCATATTGTAAACCTTATTATTGAAGGAAATTCAAAATATATATATATATATATATATATTATAGAAAATTAATTTGGAGGACTCCATGTACCTGTTATCAATCTTGTCAACTCATGTCCAATCCTGTTTGTTCTATGCACACTCATGCCCGCTTACCTCACACTCTGGGTTAGGCTGAAGCATATCTAGATGGTATGTAGATAAAAAAATGAGTATGTACTGGGGCGCCTGGGTGGCTCAGTGGGTTAAAGCCTCTGCCTTCTGCTCAGGTCATGATCTCAGGGTCCTGGGATCGAGCCCCGCATCGGGCTCTCTGCTCGGCGGGGAGCCTGTTCCCTCCCTCTCTCTGCCTGCCTCTCTGCCTGCTTGTGATCTCTCTCTCTGTCAAATAAATAAATAAAATCTTAAAAAAAAAAAAAAAGAGTAAGTACCTATATTTATCTATCTATAGACAGTGATATATATATGTAACTTTATGTATTATACACACGCATACATACACCTAACAGCATCACAACTGTATCATTACCATTCCTAAAATATTATCAATTCCTTCCTTAATAACATCATATTCACATTTATACCTTTAATAGTTAGGCTGGTCCACACATAGTAGTGTTCAGTAAATGTCTGTAGGAATCAATGTGTGATGACTTCTTTCTATTTATTCAATTTATTAATTCAAGAACACAATATCACTACTTCCACATAATTGCTGCTCTTTCATCTCTCAAAACCCTTCCCAAGGGTCTCTTGGGAACTTCCATAATATTTCTAAGTAAAGTTTATTATTACTTCTGCCTTTATCCAGCTGTAAATTCTGGATATGTTTGAGCACGAACAATATCCTGGGAACTGTGCTAAACACTTAGCATAAATAGTTTCATTTTGGACTCAGTTTGATTCTAGAGTCCATGCTTTTCATGATTTTTATTTATGTTTGTACTGCGCTTATAACAAAGTTCCTGATACATAATAGAAACTCAAAAAAAAAAAATCTTTAAGGTAGAAAGAATAACAGAGGAAAGAAGGGATGAGAGGGAGATGGAGGGGTGGAAGGGAAAGAATGAAGATGAAGGAGAGGGGGCAGAGGGAGAAGGATTGTAGAAGGAGAGGGAAAGAAGAGGAAGGGAGGGAGGGAGGGAGGAAGGAGTCAGTATTGAGACTATTGGAGAGGGAGAGAAATAAGATAAACATTTATTTGGTACTATACAGTTTCAAAATGTGTTTTCATTCACCGTATTTGCTTTCCTCAATAACCTGTAAGGTGGATATCATAGTCTTCTGGACTCTCTAGAGAAATAAAGACATTTACTGAAACTGGTTGAACTGGCTCTGTATCCTCAATCTTTTGACTCCACGTGTCTTTTGGTAGGAGAAGTGTCCCAACTGAAAGAGCTAAATGGTCCTTGCCTAGAATATAATACTCTAGATCTGGGGTCTGTAGTGTTTTTTTTGAAGAAAAGCAAAATGATTGAACAATTGAAGCCTCAGAATGACTGAGATTGATGATGTGGTAGCGGGTGGTACGAGGGGGTCTACAGACAGGGGAGACAGTCAGTGGGATGTGGAGGAGGATAGAGATGGGGGATGTCCACAGGGCAGCATCTTTCTCCTTTGCATTTTGTAAACTGCCTAAAACCATGCCCTGGAACCTGTCATTCCTGATAAGAACATTACTAGCAGAAAACTACCTCTTACAAGATGGTCTCAACTGCAGGGTAGTTCCAGGTGGTCATTTTTTATGTCTGAATTACAAACAATTTAAAGTAACACCTGAGCCTCACCCTGTAAATCTCTTTCACTCTTTCAGAGCTGTGTTTGATTCTTTATAGCTTTCATCACACTTTGTACTTCAGTATTTAAATAGTTCCCATTAATTGTCAATTAGATTATAAACTATGCAGTGGCAAGAACCATGTCTGTTTTGTTTATCACCATATATAGAGCTTATAATAGTTCCTGAAACATAATAATCAGTTATTTAATATATATAAATAAATAGATGAATGAGTGAATGATAATACATATTCCATTTTCCTTTGTGACTTAGAGAGCATTAGTACCATTTTCACAAAGTGTGAAATGTGATTATACAAACATGGTGTACCTACAATTGTTCATTTTTAGTTGAATGACTATTATTAACTTTGTATACTATTTTATATTTTCTTTTTACAGTTTAGCTATAAATTAATATTAGAGTAAATGTTAATTAAGGAGGAAGAAGAGGAATATAAAAGCCCTCGGGGCACTTGCACATGACTGATGTAGCTATCTTTTTAGTCATAAAACTTATGAAGACATCTTAGAACCAAGTGATCCAATTCCTTTTTCTCCCTGATTTTAGAGATCAAGCTAAAAGTTTTACAAAAGATCACAGTTAAATAATAGTGAAACTGGGACCAGATTGAAGGCTCTTCACTTTTATCTCAGTAATTTTCCCTTAATTCATCCTATCTCACGTTGTCACATTCATCCAGCTTTAAAATTTCCTGGTTTATGATAACTGCAATCTGGAAATTTAACAATAAATTTCCAAGCGTAAAATTTAACCTGCCCTCACTTTTCCAAACAAGCATTCAGTACTAGTTCCAACTGTGCAAAAGAGGTGAAATATGAGTGTTTCTTCTAAGCATTATTTAAACCCACTATTTGAAGTCATGCACAATAAACCATTTATCCATGGGTACAACCCTCCTGGTGTCCAATTTCTCACATATGTGATATCATTTCAAAAATACAACTTGAACTATTTTCATGGTAATGTAACTTTGCAATATTGTAAGTGTTTCATAAACAAAGGAAAAGTCCCCGGTTGGACCATTTGAGGATTCACACATAAATCTGGGTTGCGGACCTAATTTCTGAAATATTTCATTATGTGACAGACATTGCAAATTAACAAACATTTTTCTTTTGGGGAAAATCAAAGCTGTACCAGTTAGCACTAATGAGAAATAAACTCAAAATAGCTTGACAATTAAATAATTCAAATGTTACGTAAAAGCCAAATCTACTTAAAAACTAATTTCCCCCAATAAGTTACTACAATTTTCACTTTGTAAATCACTCTAGAAATGATTTCATGGGACTTTGCTCCTATGCCTTAATACTTAGGAAGAAAATAGTGTGCCAAGTAAAGCATAAGAAAGGAATACATTATTTATTCCAAAAACTTCAAGCTAATGATCAAAATAAATTCCTTAGACTTTTCTTCACAGGTCCTCTCTTTTCTTGTTAGTAAATTATGTCCTTTAGGAAATCATATAGTAACCCTTTAAGTTTACTAGTGGATTCATACTTGAAGTCACAGGGTGCAGCCAACTTTTACTTTTCTAATCTTTCCTAATAAAGTTAGCATTTTGATTGCAACAGGGTTGATTAAAGGACATGAATATTAGCTAATTGCAGCATATACTATCTGTTTCAGTAGCCCTCATAATTTTAGCTGAATCTTTTGGAATTCTAGTAAAAAACAAAAAATTAGCCAAAAAAAGGAAGAAAGAAAGAAGAAAGAGGAGTTTTTGTGTTGTGTAAAGTTCATAGATTCTGTTGTTGGAAGTCATCTCAGAAATCCCTCCTTCCTGAATCTCCTTGACAAATTTTATGACAAATGTTTGTTTCTACCTAAATGCCTTTTTGAAGGCAATTCACCACCGCAAAAACCCTTTGTCCATTGTCTGTTAGCTTTCATTGGTAGGGAATTTGTTCCCTACACTTTCATAGTTCTGTCAGGTCATAGTTCTGTCCTCTGGGACCCCATAGAACAATCCCAGCCCCTTTTTTATCTGACAACCTGTCATATATGAAGAACACTGTCATAACTCTAGATGTGTTTTTATTCAGGTGACTAAAGGAGTCACCATTATAGGCAGAGGAGGAGAGGGGAGAGGAGTTTGCCTGCATTTGATGGTGCCTCCGAGACTTGGTTCCTGTCAGGTTAGAGATGGTGAACAGGACCCAGGCACATCACTCCTGATCTGTCCTTCTGCATCCTATTTCCTCTTGGTTCTCCTATTACATGCACAAGCAGAGTGGGTGGATCTAAATCCTTCAGAAATGGAACAACAAGTGCTCCAAGAGGCTTACAAATGGATTATGAAAGGCTGGCCAAAGACAGGAAGGAGAATAATGAAAGAAAGAAGTAAACAGAACCTAAGGAGAGAATCCATCCTATAAGAGAATTAAATGGGTACCTACTAAAATGCACAGTCCATCATTGGCTAAATAATTCGTCCCTGAATAAGTATAAAAGGTTTAGAAAGTGATATCTTTGGACTCTGGTAGTTTCCAATACATGAATATTTCTACAGGACAAGCTTATTAGCTGCTGCAAACTACATTTTCTTGCCTGTGTCACCACATCAAGTCATTCACTTGAGAAACATGTATACAACACTTAGAAGAAACATTTTGTGGTTGCAGGTGAAGATGAGGAGATATATTTTAAAAATGAATACACTGGCACCTCTGCTCTTGAGGAGCTCACGGTCTATTTTGGATAGAAGATAGAAACAGATAAATTGTAATATCATGGTGTAATCATATTACAGAAATATGAAAAAAAGGACTGTGAGAGCAGAGAAATCAATGCAGTCTTTTCAACATTGCCAGAGCAGTTTCACTGAAGACCTCACCTTATAAGATTTATAAGGTAATACTGAGATGAATATTGAGGAATGAGTTGGAGTTTATTAAATTTAAAAAATGGGGTGGGAGGAAGTGTTCCAGGAGGGGAGGGGTACTTAGGTATGGGGAGCATTATGAAAGGATCTGATGTGTCCAAGACCCCAGAAAAGATCAGTGGGGCAGCAGATGGAGGAGGAAGAGATGATTTGGAAGGTAAAGTGGGGTGGATTGTGAAGTTTTGTTTGTCAAACCAAAAAGTTGGACTTTTCATTCAATAATCAACTAGAAATAAGAGTTTTGGGTTTTCAAAGTTGAAGTGCAATAATCAGCTTTATTTTCTAAATCCAAAGGAAAAAAAATTTTAATGAAGATTCTCTAGTAGCAATGTAGGAAACGTAAGTAGAAAAAAAATCAGGAGGCTTTTTAAAAAACAGATTTTATCTATTTGAGAGAGAGAGAGAGAGAGAGAGCGCATGAGTAGGGAGGAGAGGGAGAGGACGAGTAGACGACTCCCAGGACCCCGAGATCATGACCCGAGCTGAAGGCAGATGCTTAAACAATTGAGCCACCCAGTTGCCCCCTAAATCAGGAGACTTTTGCCACATTTCTAGAGAGTATGATGCCAGATTGCATTGAAAAACAGTGGCAGCAAAGATGGAAAAAAAATACATTCTTTTCAAGTTGGAAAAAAAACCATGTTTATTGTCTAAAAAATATATATGTACATATACATATATATATGTGTGTGTATATATGTATAATACATATACATGTGTGTGTGTGTATATATATAATTCACCACAAAAGATGCTATTCTCTCATTTCCCCTCTTCTTCAATACCCCTGACGTAAAGGACATTATTACACCTTATAAAAACCTCACTCAAATGTCCAGACAGTGTTCCATCTATGTATTCTTCTGTGTTTGCGAGCTGCATGTTCATATAGTCATCTACAAGTGCCAGGTAGCCTTCGTACTCTGTTCCCCACTGAAGTTTCCCCATTACTGGCTCTCCTGTTAGTCTGTTGAGGAAAGAGGCTTGGTATTGAGGGGGATAAACTCATTGCAAGGATAAGCAAATGCTGTAGGCCACTCGCCACAACCGAGCTGTCGTCCATCTCTCATGACTGGAGTAGCCAAAAGAATATATTTTTTAAGAGTCATCTCTGGGGCATAACTTAGATTTGGTGTCCACCTGGATATGATGGTCAGAAGCAAGGTGAATGAGCTTTTTCAGGCTTCTCAGTGGAAGGCTGGGTGGAGTTTTGTGATTAAGATTATAAGACAAGAAAGTTTTTGAGATTACGTTGCAGGCATCTGTGTACACGCAAGTGTGCAGATGGGCATGTCTCCCTGTGAGTTTGTGGGAGGGCACCTGACGGGTCAGTGGACGGGTCCTTGGGTGGGCATGATTGGCCCCAGACGGCAGCCAAGTGGGGCTGGAACTGTGTCACAGGGCTGCCACGGTGTCTGTAGTTAGATCAGTATTGCTGAGCCTACTTCTGGGGCGCTGATGGGCATGTCTTCCTGCAGGTGTCAGGGTAGGCAGGACTGCTTCTAGACTGTAGCTTTGAAGGGTGGAGTCCGGTTATGGGGTTGCTTCAGGATTGGCAGGTGGACCAATGTCAGCGAATTTGTCCCAAGGGCACAATGGGCATGCCTCCCTCCGAGCCCCTGGGCAGGGAGGACAGGCAGCTGAGAGGGGCTGGAGCTGGGTCACATGCTGTTTCCGGGTCCACAGCGGTGGGGGGGCAGGGTCTGAGGTTGGTGGGCACAGGTGCATGGTGCTGGTAGCAGAACTTAGGTGAAACAGGGCTGCACTAACTCCAGAGGGGGATGTGACTGTTCCTGGGTCTGTAGCCAGGACCACAGTTGGTGAGCCTTCCTACTACCTGGGCACAGGACTGCCTTCTCAAAATGGTCCTCCTTGATCTCGGACTTCACCAGGGTTTCACCATCTCCTACCTGGATTCTATAACTTCCACAAAGGCACTTTTGTCTGCGAGTGGCTGCCAAATTATCATTGCTGACTAGGGATGAGGCAGGGGACCTCCTGTTAGGCCATGTTACTGATGTCATTCCCCCTCACACCTCTCTTTGATTAACACTTCATGATTATTTATTTCATTTATTACAGATTCCATAAAAATGGGATTTTTTTGACCACTTAATAATTTATGGATGGTTTTCTAATATGGTCATATCGACTTTTATTAATTTTGCAGTTTGATCACAGTCTCTATTGCACTTTTATATTTGTCCCCTTCTGGGCTGGGTATCTGAAGTCATAGACACAAACACAGTGGTGACCATGTTGGACTTCCTTTTTGTGGCTGGATCTCAGGTTGTGTGCAAATGCCGTTTGATAAATAATTGAGGATAAAATGTTCACATTTAAAAATCAGTCTGTGATTATTTAGTTCTAAATAGCTCTTTTAGAGAAAAATACATCTTATTTATTTATTTATTTATTATTAATTGAAGTATAGTTGACATATAATATTAGTTTCAGGTGTAGAACACAGTGAATTGAAAACTATACATACAAAATGCTTACCAGAAGAAATGTAGTTACTATGTGTCACCACTCAAAGTTATTACAGTATAATTGACTATATTCCCTATGCTGTACTTTTCATCCCCATGGCTTATTTATTTTATAACTGGAATTTTGTACCTCTTGATCTCCTTCACCTATTTTGCTCATTCTACCATCTCCTCCCTTTTGACAACCACCAGTCTGTTCTCTATGTTTATGAGTATGGAAAAAAATACATCTTTGAAAAGTAAAACCATTCCAAATTTCCTTCTGAAGCACATATATTCTTCCTTCAACTCATAACACCTTTAATTAGGCATTCTAAAATATTCAGTCTCTGCTAGTTATGTATTTCTCATAATTTGGCTGAGAAGTAGAAAATAACTATTATCATTGAAAAACATCTGAGGCAAGATCGTATTGAGTTACTGTTTTAAAAGATCAACCACTGATTAACAGTGGAATAATTATTATTCATTTTTGGAGTTGGGTAGTGGAATATTGCAGGACTTTTGCTCTTGGGGGGAGAAATCATAATTATCTGAAATACATTTTTTGTATAAATAAATAAATGAATGAATGAATGAATGGATGAATGAATGTATGTTTGATGCAGTATCCTAGGGCACGTCTTGTGGCTTTTGGAATACTGCTGTTGATTGACACTGGCTGTGAGAATGCCCACAGCAACTTCAGCCCTAACTTCTCCCTAGATATTCTGCTTCAGGCAACTCATGTAATAGCAACACCCAGCTAAAGAGCTCTGGGGACCTACGGGGATACCAAACATAAAAAGAAAATCATCACAGACATTTGTATTTTTAACCTAGAAGCAAAATGGTTACTGAAGGTAAGATTTTTGTGACATCTCAAATGGTCATTTTTTTTTCATCTGCCTGATTTTGTAGGACTAAAAAAATCAATTAACTCTACAATATTGGTAGAACTGAATATAAGGTCATGCAATAAAATTAAATGTATGGCTCAAATAAACATATTTCTTTATAATTGGCTTTTAATCCTATTTGCATATCAGAGTCATCTGTGAAGCTTAATATAGTTTATACAATATTGTCAATTATACTTTTATCAATTAAAGCTGAAAAAATGAATCATCTGTAAAGGTGGTTAAAGTTTAGATGCTTCAATTTCATGCCTCTCTGCCACTTACTTTGGACAAGTCACCTAACCCTCTCTGCCTCAATTACTGCTTCTGTTAAATGGGGATAGATAATAACTGCATCTTCTTCATAGGAATGCAATGAGGATTAAATGAGTTAGTACATGTAAATACCTCAAGATAGTGCCAGGCCCATAGAAAGCATGCCCTCATAAAGTATTTGCTACTGTTATTCTATGTATGGGTAATTTGGATCTTTGTTTCTTAAGGTTCTGGTCTGACTCTCAATATAGGTTTATTCATAGAGGGAGCTCAGTTTACCTAATCTGACATTGTGAATATGGGGCTAAATGGAGAGAAAAAGGGTGTACATATGGTACCTGCTAGGGCAGTGGTTCTATTAGTCATGTGTTTGGGGGGCAATCATGAAAGGGAGAAAGGGAAGACATGCAGAGGCCATAATTTGGAACTGGGAGTAGGTACTGATTCCGGAATGAGATTTTGCCTTGGTATTTTCCCAAAGTCTTTCACGGTCTACTGAGATGTGTTTATTTTTTTAAATGAAAATAGATATGTTTGTGCAACAGAACCCCATTCTATAAGTGTTTCCACTTAATTAAAGCATAGATCCAACATTTCAAAATACGGTAACAAAATGTGGAACCAGGCTTGGACAGTCGAGAAGTTTGGCAACAAAAGTTTGGCAGAAAGAACAAAATTTGTACAGTTGTAGAAAGTCCACCTGAAATTATGCCCTGAGATGCATACCTGTTCCGTGGTAGGATTTGTTTGGTATTATTAAGAATTCTTTTGCACTGTGACAAGGATCAATTTATTACCTCTCAGCTCCCAATCTAAGCATTGATCACCTGCTTTGTAGCAAACATGATGCTAAACTTGTCAGTAGAGGGCGCTGGAGGGACATTACAGGAGGAAAGCATTTGTTTTTCTAGTTCCTTTGTGCTGTCAGTTTCTTTGCTCTGCTCCTTCTGCATTAAGGCTAGAGGCACTGTGTCCCATCATTGCCCCTGGCATGCACAATCTCCCAGTAAACTCATTGCCTCAGTCTCAGCCTGACGACCACCTCTCACGCAGTGACTCTGTTGACGTGAACCCTAGGTACCTCAGGCTGCCCACCACCCAGCCAGTAAGCAGGTTCCCAGTGCCTCCCTGGGCAGCTGCTTCTGCTTGCCGGATGACTGTGACCTCACTGTAGCAGGGCAATGCAATGAATGAACTTTACCATCCAGTGGGCCCCGAGTACCTCTCTGCAAGAGGTCTGAATACCAGCCTCAGGAAGTCAGCCCCCTTTCCTTCCTTGTTCCTTCCTTGGGTTCTGTCTCTCAGCCCTAGTGTAGTCTCTAGAACAGGGGTCAGAAACTTTGACCTGCTGTTGGTTTTGTAAAAAAGATTTATAAGAACACACTCACACTCAGGCATTTATATTTTGTCTCTGGGGGTATTGCTATGATGCTGCAATGGCAGAGTCCAACAGTTCCGACAGAGACTTGATGGTTCACAAACCTAAAATATTTAGTCTGGCCCTTTTGAAGACGAAGCTTGCTGACTCCTGCCTCAGAGTTCTTTGTCTTTTATAGTTTACTCCATTGTTACAGTTAATAATTCTTTATGTTAAAATGCCCTTGTTCAAATTACTGTGTGGTTTCCATCTCCTAATTGGACCTTACTGATGTGTGCACTATATATCTGTACCCCAGCTAGGGATTACAACCCATAGAATCGGTACCGTTTCCAACTGGGAAAGAAGCAGCTACTATTTTACCCGAGACCAATAAAATCCCCAAGGCAAGGAAATATGAAGGATCTTGCTACACCCCACAAAGTGGGAGAGGGATAAGAAAATAGGCAGAACAATCATAAGTTAATTATATTGATAAATCACCTTACCACATCCATGCCTTATTCATTTGTTACACTTGAAAGCAATCCAGATGCCTAACTCAGTAAGAATTTAGTAAATGATTTTGAATGAATGAATTGAGTGTATGACTAATATTAAAAAAAAACACCCTGAAAACACACTATAGGCAACATTTTCTTTTTAATGCAAAGAAATGACAAATAATAAAATGTAGATAAGCTACGGGTAATTTTTTCCTCAAATATTTACTCTGTGTGAAAATTATGGGAAATATATAAAGAAAAGAGATGTGTCTGTGAATATATTATCTTAAGCTATACATGCAAATGAAGTGGAAAACACAAGAAAAATAATTTTCTCCTGAAACATTCTGATAATTGAGACAAGCATTGCATTTTTGGTTTGAATTAGCTGAGCTGAACTAGTTACTCATTTGACTTTGCTTGTGAGGCCACAGCCACAAAGAGGTTCATACTGGGTTCACTTCAATAAACAGCTGTGGACTGGGGTCAATTCTTATTTTATTTAGCATTATTCATTCATTCAGATTCCCTATTCAGCTAATTACTTGCAGGAGCAGTACTCATTAAGAAGAATAACTCATTTACATGGAAGAAGGCTACAGTTTGCCCTTTTGCTGTATCTCCCTTCCTTCCCTTTGCATTTATTCCTCTTTTATTTGGAGTAATGTGAAGCACAAAAAATCAAATCAAACCACTTTAAATTCTGATTTCTTGTTTTCCAAACATTCAGACCTTCTTCTGGGCTGAAATTAGCCTTTGCCAGGTAATTCAAACACAAGTTTACATTTTATTTTACCCTCTTCCAGTGAGCATTCTGCTGTGTTTATCACATCTTCCTGTCTGCTCACAGACCACTTTGCAACGGTTAGCTCTCCCTTCCCTTCAGCTGATTGCAGGGCATTGAGTGGAAAGCTTCAGATGCCCGTGATATTTTCTCTACTGTTTACAAAAGCAGAAAAGAATTTCACACTTTTTCGAGCACTTCAGCTGTTTCAGCACCTTTAAATGCCACTTATAAGCCATTCCAAACAAACCAACCTGCCTACCAGGAAACCAACATACCTGTTAGCACTTTTTTTTTTCACCCATGAAGGATGAAGAGTTTTCTTTAATGCACCAAACGAATTCAAGGAATGCATCTTTTTCTAGGCCTGACACAAAGATAAATTTGTAGGTAGCCCCACATTAAAAGGATAAAAGTAGTTTCTCTTGTTATCAGCAGTAGGAACTTGAGAGAGAGGGAGAGTGGTGATTATTCTCCAATGACAATCTTATAGAAGAATATATAATATCAATTATCCTGTCATTTTGTTTAAACTGACACCCTAGGTTAGTGGTTCTCAAACTTGTTTGCACATTCTAATCACCTATGGAGCTCCAAAATAGTATAGTAGTAGTACTATGATTTGATTGGCCTGGGGTGTGGCCTGGGCTTTGGAAGTTTGCAACGCTCCTCGGGTGATTGTAGTGTACAGAGAAGCTTGGGAACTTTTGCCCTAGGCTGACCTTTGAATTCAGGGACAAATGTAGTGTTGTGCAATAGAACTTTCTGAGGTGTTGAAGAGCAGGAGGAACCCAGGGAAGATGTTGGCGTTTTCACACCCAGAAAGCATATCAGAAGACCCTATGGAAGGGAGATCATGTCTGAGAAGAGGGTGTGGTCCAGTTGGTGCTGGTGCCGTTGAGTAAAATGCATTCTTCTGGGAGTGTGGAAAGAACATAGAATTAATTGCTCTGCAGGGAGAAGAGCCAGTACTAGGAAGACTGACAGGAACAAACAAAGAGGGTCTTTATCCTCCTTCTGCAGCCTCACAGTCTCCTCTGTGGCCTTCTAGTCACAGAGCCTAACAGGGGAAGAGGGGCTGAAGGGAAGTAGTTTGCAGAGTCCAAGCCCCAGTCAGTACCTCCAAGCCAGGTATTGAAAGCTGGGTTTGGAGCTGAAAAACAACATTTAATGTCCGAATAATTGTAAGCAAAGAAATGCACATTTATGCAAAATGAACATCTTTACATATCAATTAACAGAAATTTTTCAGAACAGTATCCTATAGGTTTTGTGAGCTTTGTGAGCCAGCACTCTTTGCATTACTGGTGGATGGGTAAAATAATTTCCTAGAAAGTAAGTTGCAAGTCCTGATGTTTATAAGCCTTGACTCAATAGCTTTGCTTTCAGAAAATTGTTCTAAAGACACAGCGAAAACTCTGATCTAGGATTTACATACATAATATTTACTGAGACATTGTTCATAGTAATAAAAATCTTAATGACCTCAATAGGAAATGGTTAAGTACATTAGGGAACAGATATTATTTAATTTTATGAAAGGATTAAAATTGGGTTTACAGTGGAATTTATGAATGAAACATATTTATGGTTTACTGGTTTCATTTAATACTTTAATACTTTACCATAAGCATTGTTGATTTATTAATTTTCTTTTCTCTGTATTGCTATATTTTGTTTTCTACAATATGCCTAAATTACATTAATAATAAAACACTACAAATAATCAAATAAATGATAAAGGAATAAATCCATTACTTTAATAGCATTAAAATAAGAGTGTATGAAAAAAATAAGAATGTATGTAAACAAAATATGTAAACACTGGAGAAAAACCTGCAGGAACTATAAAAGTATTTTGCTTCAATATGTAATGAATTCAGATAGATTTATAAAAAAAATCAAAATGGATAAAAGAAATGAGTGAAGGATTAAAATTATTTATAAAAGGAAAAATAAATGTGATTAATGAACTCAAAGGAAAATGTTGACTTTCAAGCTAACAAAGATCACACAGCTTGATGGACGTGGTACTGCCATGTAAAATCATGGAACCATTTTGGCAAGAAAATGAACTATTTGTTAGTAGTTAACATACACATATCCTTTAATCTTATAAAAACACTTCTTACACTCTACCTAGAATTATAATTTGGAATAACAGGAAAGACTTTATTTCCAAAAGTATTCATAATTTTATTATTAAAAGTTAAAAAAAAACACTGAAAACAATGTAATGCTTTAAACATATACGAGTATTTTAATAGCCCTAAAGTCATAAAGAATGAAATTTAAGGACTCCACTAAAGTTATATTTATAAAGGTTTTTAAAAAGAATTGGATAATGCTTAAGTTTTAGTAGTAAATGTGACACGCAGGTTACATAATTTAACATTTGGCATTATCTCAGCTAGGCAATGTTATCCACACAGCAAAGTTGCCAAGTATACTAAGGAGTTAAATGTGGTGGCTTCTACTTCCTGGGGTTAAACATTATCTTTTATTTCTTTACGCCTCTTTATTTCTTTATGTTTGAACATGTATTTTCTCATGATTTCAAAAACATGCATTACTAAAATCTAAATGTCAAAATTTAAAAATAAGAATACAGTTTGCCCTGATTAAGTTCCTTTGACCTATCACATCCCTAAATTCTCCAGTTTTGAAATGAGAGACTCTTGTTTTTGTAGGGCCTCGACTTAGGAAACCTGTTTGAATTTCCACAATATAGCCTGAGGACTAGGGATGTAAAGGAAGTTTGGTCCCTGCTAGAGGTGGTATAGTCTGTTCTTTCAGAAATTTGTGTTCTAAATCTATAAACTTTTTCTGTAAAGGGCCAGAGAGTAAATATTTTAGGTTTTACAGAATTTTGTCGCATACTTGTCTTTCTTTGTTTGTAATGACCCCTTAAAATGTAAAAACCATTCTTAGCACACAGACCATATAAAAAGAGGTCACAGACTGGTTTCACTTGAGGGCCATACTTTGTTGGCCCGTATTCTAAATCGCATATATAGTGAATAGCTAGAGATTCTGTGTGATAAATACTGGCACAGCTAACCAGATTCTCTGTTCTCCGTATCTTCTGTGGTTCCATATAACCATCAGAAGAAACAGAGATCGATAAATGTGTCTGTTACAGTCAAAAAAAAAGCTCAAACTTCAGAGTTCTACAGCAAAATTGACTTATTCTTACAGACCTGAGTTGGTCAGTTGCAGCTTGGCTGACTCACACATCTGAGAGTTATCTGGGACCATCAGGACTAGGCTGGCCTCAGCTAGGGTACTCTGGCTCCACTCAAAGTATCTCTCACCCTCCTCCTGAAACCAGTGGGCTTGCCTGGGCTTGTTTCTTCCACTGCAGTGGCAAGGGTATGAGAGAAGAAGCCCCAAAATGCAAATGCTTTTGAAGTCTTTGTCCAGGAGTTGTTGAACCACAGCAGAAGCTGAGGTAGAACAAGTGGTTGAAGGTCCAAGAAGCAGGTAAGGTTGAGGGAAGATGTGATATAAGATATTTTTAATGCAGTCCACGCTACAAAGCATTCAGATCCATATCTACCCTTCTTTTATATCTAGTACCCATTCTACAATGATGGGCCCATACTTTCTGTGATAACAAGATGTCTTCACTCCTTCCTCATTTCAGGATGGGGCTGGTCATAATCTCCTGGGAAACTTAAGAAGTTTACTAGTGAAATAACTAGAATCCATATTTCTGTAGCTGGCTGTATCTAGGTCAAGTGTCCTTTGGACCAATTAATATGGCCAGGGATCTGGGTACTACAGTTAGAAGCTCCTCTTTTTTTTCAAGATTTTTAAATTTATTTTGGAGAGAGAGAGAGAGAGAGAGACCACGTGCGTGCATGTGAGTGGGGGAGGGGCAGAAGGAGGGGGTTAGGGAAAGGGAGAGAGAGAATCCCAAGGAGACTCCCTGCGGAGTGTGGAGCCTGATGTGGGACTCAATCTCATGACCCTGAGATCATGACCCGAGCTGAAATTGAGAGTTTGGAACTTAACCAACTGTACAATTAGCAGCTACCCTCTTTGAAACAGATTTAGGATTGTGCTGTTTCCAGAACATAGGGGTATTGCAAAACAATAGGAAAACATTTCCAAAAAATAAAAATAGCTATGTATATATTGATTATATATTAGAAACTGTGTTTAGTGATCTATATGCACATGATACCATTCCATATTACAATCATCCAGTGAAGTCGGAATTACTAATTCTGCCTAACATATAAGGAAACTGAAGTATAAGGTAATTTGCATGCCCAGGTATATGTGGCAGTATGTGGCAGAGTATGTAGCAGCATCATAATTCAAGCCTGGAGGTCTCCAATTTCAAAAACTGGGCTCTTAACCACAAGGACTATATTATCTCCTGTGCTTGGAGTCAGATTTGTTTTCTCTAATTTTTGTCTCCAGCAAATAATCCAGAAATTATCTCCCTTTGTCTTCTGTTTCCTTGCATTTCTGTTTTTAGTGGATCATCACTCTACCTACCCACCCCCAGCGTCCAGGAATCTACTAATGTTTTACTTTTGGTGATAGTCTGATTTGTTGTTTGGCACATATGTATTTTGCACTGATGTTAGGTTTGGCTGTCTGACATGCTTTGGCTGATAGAATGTTAGTGGACACAAACAAATACTTTAAATGTGCCTGCCAGATTTGGCTGGACTCTGATGCTGTGGTGTTGAATCATGGGAAGAACATGCCATTTTAACTTAGGTCCTAGAATGAGATGAATGGAATAAATCTCATTCCTGGAGCATAGCAGTCCAGCTGAGTCCATCCTAGATTGGAAGAACTGCAGTTGATCTGCAGACTCGTGAGAATAAATGCTATTGTAAGTCACTGAGTTTAGAAGTGGTTTGTTATGCAGCTCATACCTTTGGCTCCTTAGTTGGATAAAGGACTTCTAACAAACTAGAGGTTTCCAATAAATAGCAAAGTATTACAAGGTAAAGAATGTGTGGAAGTTCTCTGAATGATGGTAAGCATGGTGTCTCAGGAAATGTTTCCTTTTCCTATGTTGGGCATTAATAAGTTTGTCATTGTAGGAAATTATGACGTGGTAGGTCACCATTATTAGAGAGTAATTTGTGGTAACACTGTCTTTTTAGCAATTCTATCTCATAAAGAACTTAAATTCATAGTCACTAGTAATGTTTATTGTAATTATAATATATTACTTTAATGTAGCAATTCTGGCATTTTCATGCACCTCATTAACTGAATGTCTCCTGTTCTCTGGATATGATGTACCCAGTCTCATTGAAATCTAATAATGCAACGTTTTATAAATAAAGGAATTAAGTCTACAAGAGAAGGTAATCACGGGAGGTCAAAATGGTCTCTTTAAAATATCCTAGACTTGGGTGTGCCCAAGCTGGATCTAGAATGTGGGTAGAATTTGGAAAGGAGCAAAAGGCTCTCCATTTGGGCAAAAACTACTAGAATAAGGATTAAGGAATGGTGGGGTTAGAAGTCGGTTGGGATTCCAGTGCAACAGAGAATTTGTTTGGGAATTGATAGTAAATATGTGAGAAATGTTCAGTGAAGAAGTATTGTCAAACATAAAAAGGAGGAAATGAGAAGTTTACTCCTAATAGAATAGGCAGTGGAGAGTTTATACAAAATCTCATCAAAAATAATGATTCATGATCTGTCTTATAATGATAGTTAAAATCTTTAGAATTTGACAGACATGTTTTAATGGCCCTACTTGTGTCTATTATATGCCTAAACACTGTGTTTAATAGTTAAATTCATGTAAGTGGCAAATTAAGCATTGCAGGGGTTAGAAAATTGAGGAAGATACTGTCCCCTCTCTCAGTAGAGTAGACAGATATTTTTACAGCTATAATACAAGATATACTTTAATAAGTGCTATAAAAAGGTAAGGAATTAAGAGAATATAGATGAAAGATTAATTATTATTAGGAGGATAAGGCAGTTTTATATAAGAGACTGCAAATGGCCTTGCTAGTAAATTGCTCATTATGGCAAAAAGAGGACAGAATCAAAAATGATGTCAAAGCTTTTAGTCCAGGTGACTGTAATTATGGTGTTGGTGCTAACAGAAATAGAAACCTGGAAATTATGATAATATTAACTTTGCATCAATTTCATAATTGATATGGGTTGTGATGAGTCAACTAAACTTTTAAAACTTGGTTCTAAATCTTTGTTATAACATAATGTTATAAAACATTATGTCTGTTTTTAAGAGTTAACCTCATTGAACTCAAGATGTCTAACTTGAATAGGGTTTGCATTTAAATAAGTAAAGAATGAGGAAATGTATCCCTATTTTGTTCTTCTTGGACATAAATAATGTGTTCTGGAAAATGTAAATAAACTCTTAGCTTTGCTAAAAATATATTATCTTACAGGTTATTTGAATTATCTTACCTTTAGGGAAATTATGGAGGTTGTATAAAGATAAAAAATTTAACCATAACCCTGAAAAATTTAACTATAACCCTGGAAAGTTTGATGATAGTCATGACATATGTAGAGATATAGACATATGAGAAGAGGATTCTCATATCTTCTGCAACAGGATTTCAGCAAACATGAGCTTTGGTCTAAGGAAAGAAAAATCTCCATGAAGTCTTGGAAAATATGTACAAAGTCATTGACAGTAACATTACATTCCAATCAGTAACACATGCTTTTCTTGAGGTTAAAATTACTATTTTAAATAAGTCAGCAAAGACAGTAAAATTTCTGCATAGGCTATTATTTTTAAGTTTTTTATTAATGTTCTAAGGTAAACTCCCCTCCCCCATATAAGACACTCTGGCCTAGAAGTTCTAACATACTATTTCTGTAGACTGGAAACAGTACTTTTATTTCTCAGGATTTCAGTTTCCTCATCTGAGGAATGAAATGGTAAGACTTAACTTCCTCTCTCCCTCCCTTCTTTCTCCTTCCCTCTTTTCTTCCATTAACTTGTTCTGAGGACCTCCTCTGTGTCCTAGTTTGGACTCATACATTTTATCTGGAATACTACAATCCCTAAGAAGTCTCTCTACTTCTCTTGCTCTGCTGTAGATAACCCTACCTGAAGTACCTCCCAGTGACCTTTTCATAGCTTCATCTGAGACTCTTTCCCCCCCATTATCTCATCCCCTGGGTACGGTAGCATTCTCTGAATCCAAGGAAGAGCCCTCTCCAACTTCGTGCGAGCACAAACGCTGATTCATTCTTCAAACTCTTATCAAATGACCTTTCCTCTGTAATACCTTTAAGAAGAGTTAAGTCTTTCTCTTTAGTCATTATAGTTAGTATTTGCCTCTACTGTAGCACTTACTCCATTGTATTAAGCATAACTTTGTTATATGTGTGTCTCTTTCAGGACTGGGTGTAGTGCTTTGCACATAATGGGTGGTCAATAAATATGTGTTGAGTTGTGAACATTTCAGCAATTTTTATTTGGGATTCAATTATATAAGTGTCTTCAGTTTTTCAACTTCTTTTTGAGAAATCTAGAAATCACTGAAAATGGGAGCAAGAAAATGTGATTTTAGTATTTCTTAATCTAAAAATTATATTTCAGATAGGATTTCTTATCAATTTCAGGGTATCAATAAATAAAGCAGTAAAATTTTGTAATCTAAGTTATGGAGACATGTCTGGGCTTCTTCTAGGTGTTGAGGAGGCATTGGATGATTGTTCACATTATGGATTCCTGAGCTATTTCTTCACCAACTGTCCCCAAGAGCAATACACCTATTTCCTGAGGCCTGGAGAAAATTCTTTGCTCACCTGTAGCTCGACTTTATGTTATATTTTCTGATACATACTTGGAAAGCCTAGATAACACATTTTCCTATAAATTTGGCTACAGCTTCATTTGAGCTAATTTGACCACTTTGCTTTATAAAACACTGTAAATTCCAAGATCTAATTGGCAGAAGGATTACTTCTCCAGAGATGAATCCAGAACAGCTCCCAGTTACGTTCTCTTACGGAGAACTCTCCTTGTTTTATTTGTTTTGTTTTGTTTTTCTAACAGCATCTCTTTAAACACTGTTAGGAAATTAAGTAGAAAAGAATATTTTTGAGGGGTAGTTGGGCTTAATTTGAAGAAACACACAGAAAATGTTATCTTTACTCCTTTATCAACCCTGCCTGATTTTTCCACATGTATGAAAGTTTTAAAAGAATTCTACTTTTTATTTATTTATTTTTTGGGACTATTTTATATTATTTTTATTTAAAAAATTTTTTTATTAACATAGAATGTATTATTTGTTTCAGGTCTGTTATTCATCAGTCTTACACAATTCACGGCACTCACCATAGCACATACCCTCCCCAATGTCCATCACCCAGCCACCCCATCTCTCCCAGCCTTCTCCCCTCCAGCAACCCTCAGTTTTGTTTCCTGAGATTGTCTCTTATGGTTGTCTCTCTCTCTGGTTTCATTGTGTTTCATTTTTCCCTCCCTTCCCCTATGATCCTCTGTCTTCTTTCTCAATTCCTCATATCAGTGAGAGCATATGATAATTGTCTTTCTCTGATTGACTTATTTTGCTTAGCATAATACCCTCTAGTTCCATCCAGATTGTTGAAAATAGCAAGATTTCAGGTTTTTTGATGGCTGCATAATAATCCATTGTATATATATACTACATCTTCTTTATCCATTCATCTGTTGATGGACATCTAGGCTCTTTCCATAGTTTGACTATTGTAGACATTGCTGTTATGAACATTGGGGTGCACATGCCCCTTCGGATCACTACATTTGTATCTTTAGGGTAAATACCCAGTAGTGCAATTGCTGGGTCATAGGATAGCTCTATTTTCAACTTTTTGAAGGACCTCCGTACTGTTTTCCAGAATGGCTGTATGAGTTTGCTTTCCCACCCACAACGTGGGAGGGTTCCCCTTTCTGTGCATCCTTGCCAACATCTGTCATTTCCTGACTTGTTAATTTTAGCCATTCTGACTGGTATGAGGTGGTATCTCATTGAGGTTTTGATTTGTATTTCCCTGATGATGAGTGATGTTGAGCACTTCTTCATGTGTCTGTTGGACATTTGTATATCTTCCTTGTAGAAATGTCTGTTCCTGTCTTTTTCCCATTTCTTGATTGGATAATTTGTTCTTTGGGTGTTGAGTTTGATAAGTTCTTTATAGATTTTGAAAACTAGCCCTTTATCTGATATGTCATTTGCAAATATCTTCTCCCATTCTGTGGGTTGTCTTTTGGTTTTTATTTCCTTTGCTGTGCAAAAGCTTTTTATCTGTTGAAGTCCCAATAGTTCATTTTGCCCTTGCTTCCCTTGCCTTTGGTGGCGTTTCTAGGAAGAAGTTGCTGTGGCTGAAGTCAAAGAGATTACTGCCTGTGTTCTTCTCAAGAATTTTTATGGATTCCTGTCTCACATTGAGGTCTTTCATCCATATTGAGTCTATTTTTGTGTGTGGTGTAAGGAAATGGTCCAGTTTCATTCTCTTGCATGTGGCTGTCCAATTTTCCAAACACCATTTGTTGAAGAGACTGTCCTTTTTTCCATTGGACATTCTTTCCTGCTTTGTAGAAGATTAGTTGACCATTGAATTGAGGGTCCATTTCTGAGTTCTCTATTCTGTTCCATTGATCTATGTGTCTGTTTTTGTGCCAGTCTCATACTGTCTTGATACAGCTTTGTAAAAGAGCTTGAAGTCTGGAATTGTGATGCTACCAGCTTTGGTTTTCTTTTTCAATATTCCTCTAGCTATTTGGGTCTTTTCTGGTTCCATATAAATTTTAGGATTATTTGTTCCATTTTGAAAAAAGTTGATGGGTTTTTGATAGGGTTTGCATTAACTGTAGATTGCTTTATGTAGTATAAATGTTAATTAGAATATTTTCACAATATTTGTTCTTCTAATCCATGAGCATGGAACGTTTGTCAATTTCTTTGTGTCTTCCTCAATTTCTTTCATGAGTATTCTATAGTTTTCTGAGTATAGACTCTTTGCCTCTTTGGTTAGATTTATTCCTAGGTATTTTATGGTTTTGGGCGCAATTGTAAATGGGATCATCTCCTTAATTTCTCTTTCTTCTGTTTTGTTGTTGGTCTATAGAAATGCAACTGATTTCTGTGCATCGATCTTATATCCTGACCCTTTACTGAATTCCTGTATGAGTTCTAGCAGTTTTGGGGTGGAGTCTTTTGGGTTTTCCAGATAAAGTGTCATATCGTCTGCAAAGAGTGAGAGTTTGACTTCTTTGCTGATTCGGATGCCTTTTATTTCTTTTTGTTTTCTAATTGCTGAGGCTAGGACTTCTAGTACTATGTTGAATAGCAGTGGTGATAGTGGACATCCCTGCCGTGTTCTTGACCTTAGGTGAAAAGCTCTCAGTTTTTCCCCATTAAGAATGATATTCGGAAAAAAAAAAAAAAAAAGAATATTCGCTGTGGGTTTTCCATAGATGGCTTTTAGGATATTGAGGTACATACCATCTCTCCCTACACTGTGAAGAGTTCTAATCAAGGAAGAATGCTATACTCTGTCAAATGCTTTTTCTGCATCTATTTGAGAGTATCATATGGTTCTTGTTCTTTCTATTATTAATGTATTATATCACATTGATTGATTTGCAGATGTTGAACCAACCTTGCAGCCCAGGAATAAATCCCATTTGGTCGTGGTGAATCCTTTTAATGTACTGTTGGATCCTATTGATTAGTATTTTGGTGAGAATTTGACATCCATGTTCATCAGAGATATTGTATAATTCTCCATTTTGATGCGGGTCTTTGCCTAGTTTTGGGATCAAGGTAATGCTGGCCTCATAAAATGAGTTTGGAAGTTTTCCTTCCATTTCTAATTTTTGGAACAGTTTCAGGAGAATAGGTATTAATTCTTCTTTAACTGTTTGGTAGAATTCCCCTGGGAAGCCATCTGGCCCTGGGCTCTGGTTTATTGGGAGATTTTTGATTACTGCTTCAATTTCCTTACTGGTTTTGGGTCTGTTCAGGTTTTCTATTTCTTCCTGGTTCACTTTCGGTAGTTTATACATCTCTAGGAATGCATCCATTTCTTCCAGATTGTCTAATTTGCTGGCATATAGTTGCTCATAATATGTTCTTATAATTGTTTGTATTTATATGGGGTTGGTTGTGATCTCTCCTCTTTCATTCATGATTTTATTAATTTGGGTCCTTTCTCTTTTCTTTTTGATAAGTCTGGCCAGGGGCTTATCAATCTTATTGATTCTTCCAAAGAACCAGCTCACACTTTCGTTCATCTGTTCTACTGTTCTTTTGGTTTCTATTTCATTGATTTCTGCTCTGATCTTTATTATTTCTCTTCTCCTTCTGGGTTTAGGCTTTATTTGCTGTTTTTTTCTCCAGCTCCTTTAGGTGTAGGGTTAGGTGGTGTATTTGAGACCTTTCTTGTTTCTTAGGAAAGGCTTGTTTTGCTATATACTTTCCTCTTAGGACCATCTTTGCTGTATCCCAATGATTATGAACAGTTGTGTTTTCATTTTCATTTGTTTCCATGAATTTTTTACATTCTTCCTTAATTTCCTGGTCGACCCATTTATTCGTTGGTAGGATGCTCTTTAGCCTCCATGTATTTGAGATCTTCCAAACTTTCCTCTTGTGATTGAGTTCTAGTTTCAAAGCACTGTGGTCTGAAAATATGTAGGGTATGAACCCAATCTTTTGGTACTGGTTGAGACCTGATTTGTGATCCAGGATGTGATCTCTTCTGGAGAATGTTCCATGTGCATTAGAGAAGAAGAACTTTTCTGCTATAATTTGCTCAATAAACCTTCTGCCTTCTCTCTTTTTCTTCTTCTTCTGGGATCCCAATTATTCTAATATTGTTTTGTTATGGTATCACTTATCTCTTGAATTTTCCCCTCGTAGTTGTTTATCTCTCTTTTTCTCAGCCTCTTTATTCTCCATCATTTGGTCTTCTGTATCACTAATTCTCTCTTCTGCCTCATTTATCATAGCAGTTAGAGCCTCTATTTTTGATTACACCTCATTAATAGCCTTTTTGATTTCAAATTGGTTAGATTTTAGTTCTTTTATTTCTCCAGAAAAGGATTCTCTAGTATCTTCTATGCTTTTTTCAAGCCCAGCTAGTATCTTTATAGTTGTCATTCTGAACTAGTTCGGACATCTTACTATTGTCCGTATTGATTAGGTCTCTGGCAGTTGGTACTGCCTCTTGTTCTTTTTTTTTTTTTTTTTTTGAGATGAATTTTTCTGTTTTGTCATTTTGTCCAGAGAAGAACAAATGAGAGAGAGAACAAAATGCTAAAAGGGTAACAACAACCCCAGAAAAATATACACTAAACAAATCAGAAGAGACCTGAAACCGGGGGAAAAAAGGAAGGAGAAAAAAAATTAATATGATCAGGCCAATAAATAGAACAGAGGCACACACTAGATTTCGGGTATATTTTGGTCTGTTAGAAGAAACTGCCTCCCAAAATTTTAAAGAAAGAAAAATATATATACAAAAATAAAGGTAAACACAATGAAGGGATGGAATATGACAGTAAAGATGAAAATTAAAAAAGATTTAAGAAAAGGAATTGATAAGAAGTTGGTTGAAAAAAGAAAGAAAAAAATTAAAAAACAAAAATAAGCAAAAAAAATCAAAAAACAAAAAAGAAGCAAAAACAAAAGGAGAGAGTGTGATCAGGTGGGAGACTAGAACAAAGCCATACGCTAGATTTAGGGTATATTTTGGTCTAATAGAAGAAACCGTATCCCAAAATTTTAAAGAATGAAAAACTTATATGTATACAAAAAATAAGGTTAAATACAAGGAAGGGATAGAATGTGACTGTAAAAATGAAAATTAAAAAAGATTTTAAAAATGGAGTTGCTAAGATAAGATGTTGCTTGAAAAAGGAAAGAGGAAAGGTTCAAAAAAATAGAAAACGAAAAAATAAAATCAAAAAAATTAACACTGAAAGACTAAAGAATCATGGGGAAAAGCCGTGAATTTTATGTGAGTATTCCCCTAGCGCTGGAGTTCTGCAGTTCTCATTGATCGGTAAACTTGGTCTTGGCTGGATTTCTTGCTGATCTTCGGGGGAGGGCCCTGTTGCAGTGATTCTCAAATATCTTTGCCTGAGGAGGTATTGCGCCACCCTTGCCAGAGGCCAGGCTAAGTAATCTGCTTGGGTTTGCTCTTGGTAGCTTTTGTTCCTTGAAAATTTTCCATACAGCTTTGGAGGATGACAATGGAAATGGCGGCCTCCCAGTCTCTGGCCCCAGAGGAGCTGAGAACTTGGGGCCCCACTCCTCAGTGCACCCTAGAGAAAAGCAGTTAATCACTCCTGTCTCCCTGGTTTCCAGCCACACTCTGTGCTCACCTGGCCTGTGACCAAGCTATGTCTGGCACGCAACCCCGTTTGGAGTTTCCAAACCCAGCAGATTCCTTCAGCATGGTCCTGCGCTGCTCCTCCAGATGGAGGAAGGGGGCACTCTCTCTGGATCTGCCACTTGTGGGGTCCCTGCTTGAAGAGCAGTGGCTGACTGTGCCAGAAATCACAGTTTATGGCAACCCGGAGCTGAGAGCCACCTCCTCGGCTCCGTCTCTGCAGCTGGCTTCCCTCCTCCAATTCCTGGGAGTTCTGCCACACTCAGCCACGCCCGGTCTTTCTGTGACCCTGAGCGTCCTGAGACCACACTGTGCCAGTGAGGGCTCTACCCCCTTCCCGCCCCCCCCCTTTAGCCACTGGAGTGACATCGCTCAGCAGAGCAGACTTCTAAAGGTTCTGATTTTGTGCTCTGCTGCTCTCTCACTCACTGTTAGCCAGCCGATGGAGGCTCTCTTCCCCCCACCCCCCCCCACAGTCTCTCTTCCCATATATCACCTCAGATTCACTTCCCCACACATCCTACCTTCCAGAAAGTGGTTGCTTTTCTTTTCTTTTTTCTTTTTTTAATTTTTTATTATTTTTTTATTTTTTAATTAACACATAATGTATTATTTGCCCCAGGGTACATGTCTGTAGATCCTCAGGCTTACACATTTCACAGCACTTACCATAGCACATACTCTCCTCAATGTCCATAACCCAGCCACCCTATCCCTACC
>CM052897.1:49562243-49790844 GCA_028534135.1 Potos flavus | reverse complement strand
TCTGATGCCGAGTGATGTTGAGCACTTTTTCATGTGTCTGCTGGCCATTTGAATGTCCTCTTTGCAGAAATGTCTGTTCATATCTTCTGCCCATTTCTTGATTGGATTATTTGTTCTTTGGGTGTTTGAGTTTGAGTTCTTTATAGATTTTGGATACTAGCCCTTTATCTGATATGTCATTTGCGAATATCTTCTCCCATTCTGTTGGTTGTCTTTTGGTTTTGTTGACTTTCTTTTGCTGTGCAAAAGCTTTTGATTGTGATGAAGTCCCAATAGTTCATTTTTGCTTTTGCTTCCCTTGCTTTTGGTGATGTTTCTAGGAAGAAGTTGCTGCGGCTGAAGTCAAAGAGATTACTGCCTGTGTTCTCCTCAAGGATTTTGATGGATTCCTGTCTCACATTGAGGTCTTTCATCCATTTTGAGTCTATTTTTGTGTGTGGTGTAAGGAAATGGTCCAGTTTCATTCTCTTGCATGTGGCTGTCCAATTTTCCCAACGCCATTTGTTGAAGAGACTGTCTTTTTTCCATTGAATATTCTTTCCTGCCTTGTCAAAGATTAGTTGACCATAGAGTTCGGGGTCTATTTATGGGCTCTCTGTTCTGTTCCATTGATCTATGTGTCTGTTTTTGTGCCAGTAAGTGGTTGCTTTTCTGTTCATAGAATTGCTGCCATTCTTTTCTTCAATTTCCTATTGAGTTTGTAGGTGTTCAGAATGGTTTGATAACTATCTAGCTGAATTCCTGGGACCAGACGAAATTTATGTCTCCTGCTCCTCTGCCATCTTGCTCCTCCCTCCAAAAATTCTACTTTTTAAATACAGACTAATACCTATTGCTTCCTTGACACAGTTTCGAGTATTAATATCTCAATGCAAAACCTTAAATCTTGTATAGTTCTTAAAAGAACCATCTTTTAGAACAAGTAACATAAAAAAATTTGGCTTTATTAATACTAAAAAATAAAAACTTTAAAGGGGAAGGTTGAGATTAGAAATTTGAGTTGATGCAGTTAGTAAAGAACAAACATGGTCAATAATTTCATGTGAACTTAGAGTGAACAAGCTTTTCAGCCTGGTAAGGAATTACTTTCAGTGACTTTTATATGCACAGTTTTAATACAGTGGTAAAAATTTAAGCCATTCTGTAGTAGATGAAGTAGGTAATAGGTGGTAAGAAAAATAAGTACATTATGGTTAAAACTTATTTTAACAAACTTGGAAGGGAAAAGAAAATGGATGGGGGGCATACATGGTCAAGTAAAATGATTTTTCTTCATAATTACTTACTTATTAGAAGGTACTAAAAAGCAACCAAAAGCAGGTGGAGTCTAGTGAGAATTCAAGCCCTTGAAATATGGGTAGGACTTATGTTCATATTTGCTTAAGGGTCAGTCTATGATATGAGGTCGGAGGAACTAAAGGAAAAAAACAACAACACAGTCTTACTAGCTGGTGGTTTCAGTGGAGAGAGTTTGAGATTTCCAGGGTGGGGATTAAGGAAGAGATTCTGAAAAGGATGAATCCACAGGTGGGAAACCCCCAAATTTTCATATAAACTGCTGCTGGATTGCAAAGTCACAGGTCACTTCAAGGAGATCATGGACAGCAAGAGATACATGGCTGAAAATCCTGAAGAGAGATTTTAGTTGCTGCTAAATTAGATTGGTTAAAAGTAAATATAGTTGACCATACCAAGTGTGCTGGAGAAATTGCAACTTTTATATATAGTTCTGGTGAAAATGCAGAATGATAAACCACTTTGGAAAAGTTTGAGTTTGTTTTTTTATAATGTTAATCATTCATCTGCCATATGATTCAGCCATTTCACCCTTAGGTACTTGCCAAAACAAAATAAAACATATGTCCACATGAAGATTTGCACATGAATGTTCATGGCAGCTTTATTTGTAATAGCCACACACTGGAGATAACCCAGAGGTCCAGTCTGGGAATGAATAAACAAACTGTGGTGTATCTATGTAATGGAACACTACTCAGCCATAAAAATGAACAAATTATTAATATACTTGATAACATGGACGAATCTCAAAATAATTATTCTGAGTGAAAGACGCAGGCAATCAGTGATACTATATTGCATTTATATAAAATTATATAAATTGAGGGGCACCTGGGTGGCTCAGTGGGTTAAAGAAAGCCTCTGCCTTCGGCTCAGGTCATGATCTCAGGGTCCTGGGATCGAGCCCCACATTGGGCTCTCTGCTCCACAGGGAGCCTGCTTCCTCCTCTTTCTCTGCCTGCCTCTCTGCCTACTTGTGATCTCTCTCTCTGTCAAATAAATAAATAAAATCTTTTAAAAAAATTATATAAATTGAAAATTAATCCTTGGTTACAAAAAGTAAATCAGCAGACGCCCCCTGAGGGACAGCAGGGAGGGGCTATAAAGGGCAAGAGGAAATTTGGAGGCCATGGAAGTATTTGTTATCTTGATGTGGCAGTAGTTTTATGGGTGAATCCATATGGCAAAGCTTACCATATTTTACTGTAATTATGTGGAGTTTATTGTCCTTCAATTATGCTCCACAACTTTTTGCTTTAATATTTTTATATTCTCTGTTAAAACACATGCTGCTTACCTAGTTTGGTCTTTACTCACAGCAAAATTTAATTTTCCTTGGGGAGTCAAAAGTAGTATTGGTGATTGGACCATGTAAAATCCTACTTTGAAATACTGAAGCATGGGGAGGTAAAACCTCCATAATTCTATTATTATTATGTTTCCATGTTCCTAATATACTAATCCATATGAAAATACTAATCTATGTGAAAGTTTTCTTACCCAGTGTATTACTGCCAGAAGCTGAAAGTGCGAAATGGTAGCGCACCATTTTAGGCGAGAATCTAGGAGATAATTTAATTGCCATTATTGATTATTTTATCGTCAACCTCTATATATTCACTACCAACAGTAAGGTGTATATTCAATGTTGAGCAATCAATCCAGCCTAACCCTACCTCCCAGGTTATTAACCCTGGAGCCTAGGTATCTACATAAAGAGATTGGAAAATCTAGGAGCCTGTGAGATTTAAGGGGCCAAGAAGAGGCTTCTGACACTATTGGTGACTTGTTTTTCTCTAGTCTCCTTTAATAAATACTCTGCCTTGGTTACCTTGAGAGATTTTGTGCCTTTCATTTTCAATCAAGGAATTATCAAAAACTTAAATTCTGGCCACATTGTATATTGAAATTTATTGTATCTTAAAGTATATGGACTCTCCAAGTGTGAAGATTGATAAGGACATCCAATACAAAATGTAAAGCAACTAAACAGATAGAGGAACATTGACAAATTATTGAAGAGAAATGGAAAGACAAAATCAGAAAATAATACCTAGACCTTTCCCAAATGTGAATCTTTTAAAATAAATAAATTCTTATTTTCTCAACAATATGAGGTACTAATTGCATATGAATAGCCCTGATTTTGAATATCAGTTCTCAAAGAGTACAGACTCTAAGATGTAGTTATCTAAAGAATTATTTGGTCAGAGGAGTTTTCACAAACTCACTAAGAGGCATTCTTGCTCCAAGCTTTACAGCTAATGCCCAGGATACTTAACCTGCATATGGCAAATCCCACCATAATCTAAATCCTCAGGAAACTCCCTTCTCATGTACAGCTAAATAAAGAGTTCAAACTACCCCAAGCACTTAAAGGATGCTTTTCTAACCCTAGAATTTTTAAAGGTCTTCTTTGACAATGAATCTTTACCCATCTATTTACTTTTTGTCAACACTAAGGATATCGATAATGTATTTATTTTGCAAACAATATGCTTTTTGCCTAAAATAAGCCATCCTTCATTGTGATCTAGTAAATATTGTATTTCAGTATTGTCTAGCTTTAAAATATTAATTTTCACACAATAATGAGAGTATACATTGCATTCCTTATTTTCCTAGATGAAAAATTGTAAAGGAAAAATATATGCCTTTTTTAAAGAGTCAATATTAGAGTCCATCTCAAAATTCAAGAATCCGCAGGTGATCATATCCTTAATAACACTCTGTCTTGATAAAAGAAAAATGGTTTCACAGATGGAACCAGGGACTAATGAGTGAATTTAATGGTATAGAAATTCCACCAACTTTACAAAAATTATGCATAAAAACTTGGTTTGCATTGTCAGTTCAGATAGTTCTCATATTTTATATGATGGTATTTGTTTAGTTTACTTAAAGTGTTTTTATATAATGTACATATCCTAACAAATCCTCCATAAAAAGTAGCATAAGGGACATTATGATTAAATTTTTATAGTCCAGAAAATAAAGCTTAAAAATGCCTAGTGATGCCCATGACATATTTATTTAGTAGCAAAGCTTCAGATCTACTAACTTTCAAATGATCAGATTTCAGTTTTTCAAGCATTTCTTATTTTACTTTGAAAAATTTGACATATAGTTAATATGCAGGGAGCAAGTGCTTGGAAGCAATTATTGCTGTAATCTCTACCTATATATTACTTATCTCTAGATCTTGGAACTATTGACAAAAATATATTTTTTTTCTCTCACAGTCTCCTTGCAAAGTAGGTTGAATGAAGTGACAAGCCTCATTTTCAAGTGTGGACATTCAAGGAGATGATTTATGACTTTGTTCCAGTCTGAGATCTGGCCTGGGAATTGCCCTGGGGTCCCAAGATTTGAAACAGCAGTCTCTGTGGCAGTACCTGTATGGATCTTGGGACTGTGCTCCCACAGGTGCAGCCATTAGAGGTGGGGCCATTAGGTAGTAAACTGCTGCTAAGAGCCCTCTGCTAAGAACACAGGGTGGTCCATTCAATCCCTTTAAGACTTGTTTCCTATTTTTTTAAAGATTTTTTATTTATTTGAGAGAGAGAGAGCATGAACAGTGGGGAGGATCAGGGGGGAAAGGTAGAAACAGACTCCCCACTGCGCAGGGAGCCTGATGTAGGACTCCATCCCAGGACTCTGGGATCATGACCTGAGCAGAAGGCAGAAGCCCAAGTGAGGCACTCGAGCGCCCCCATTTCCATGTTTTAAAGATCAACCTATTATTAATTAGATAATTCAAATTGTTTCTTAAGGGACGAGTTGGGGAAAGAAAGGAGAGTTGGTATTTCACACAACCTTTGTCAGTTATCAAAGGAATGTCTGTCCTTTTACGTTGCGTCAAAAATACCAAAATCTATGCAGTATGTGTATGTGTGTTTATTTATGTATTAAAAAGTTTTTCTCTGGAACTGTAATTTTAACTTAGAGGATAAATTTCCAAATTTAGTATTTAAATTGACTAGATTAAAATTTTATCCTCAAAAGTGCACGCATGTGTGTTTGTGTGTGTGTCCCTCAGGATCATACAGTCATACAGGCCGAACTATTTTGTGGAAATGGGTTTTTTCTCCGTTCTCTCACATTTTAAAACAGCTCACTTGAGTGAGGCAGGGACTGCCAGCTCTTTGGTTCATAATTCTCCCTGTGCAAGTGCTGTCTGATGGGGCAAGAGAGAACTGGCTATGAGAAACTGGAGGCCCTTTCTCATCTTTTACATTCTACATAAACTGGAAGAATGACAGAGAAAGAGAAAGAGGAGAGGGAAGAAGAGGAGACAGAAAAGGAGAGGGGAGAGAAAGACACAAAGTCAGGGAGTGGGGGCAGCGGGGGGGGGGAGGCCCAGGGAGGGAGACAGGGAGGGAGAGGGGGAGAGAGCTTTCCATTTAACAGTTAGCACCTGAGAAAACACCCACCAAATTGAAATTTTTTTTATCCCTCTGGCCAACCTGCATGTGGCTTTTGTTTTGGTTATCCTCAGATGGGCTTTATTTATCTACGCTGGCCACCTCAGCTGTGACAAATCAAAATTAGGCCACTGTTTATAATTCAAGGTATGTGTAAAAAACAAACAGAGGAGATCGTTTTAAAGGTAAAGACATTTAGTAACGAAGACAAGACAGAGATGGCTTTCTTGAGTAAAATAACATTTTTAGTTATTTTCCTGTCTTGAACTATTTCCCCTGAAGGCACCTTTGGCTCAATCAGTGGAGAGGGAACTGAGAGAATTCTAAACATCCCCAGAGGTCTCTATTGATTCTGCAGACGTGTTGTTTCAAGAGGTTTGTTTCTTGTATGTAGGGTGAACATGCCTTAATTATTCAATGACTCCTAAAGTTTTACCCAAACTATGTGTCAAATAAATAATTTTCCCCTTGCTTTAATTGTATGTAGACTTCACTTGACTATAAATTCTCCAAAAGACTCAGCATAGAACACAGGTTATCCTTAAAGAGTAAGCATCAGTCCCCTTTGTTTTCAGATGCCCTGATATATATGCCAATGGGTATTCATACCCTAAGCACGTGGGATACAAGCCTGTCATGAAATCCAAACTTTAGGGGTATAAATATGGTAGATTTGCCCTAAGAGTCAGATTTGTACTCTCAGTCTACCATGGAATTTAGAGTACAAATATATTCTTTTTTTCCCCCTGTTTGTTTTAAAATAAGAAATGGTAGTCTCTTGAGTTCTAGAGTTTCTGTAAGAACAACAGAAGGAACTCTCAGCTAATGTTTAGTATCCATATGCTTCCCTAAAGTGACCAGATGTCCTGCATTTGTCAAGGGGGATGGGGAATTGTGGGGTTTTTTTTTTTTCTCCCTCCTGATTATTTCCTTCAAAAAGTCTATCATGGATACATTTTGTGCCTTCATTGGCCCTCCTGGCAATTCTTATTCATGCCTTGCTCTAAGAACATCATAATTGATAACCTACTGCTTTTGTACTTGAAACTTACTAGGGGGAAAAAATTTGCTGGTTTTTTTTTTGTGTGTGTGATTCTGTAGTTTATTGTATTAAAACAAAACAAAACAAAACAACTTTTACTAGAATTCTCACCCTGCCTATGTAGTCATAGGTAAATCCTGTTTCTTTTTTACAGGCTCCAGCACACATTTTAAATCTGCCCTTAAGTACTGGATTTAAATAATAAAAATGTGATCTCTTTACACAGTAAATAATGTCAGGAAAAACTATCCAGGATTTGAAAATGGAAGAAAGAGATTACTGGCCATCCTTGGAATGGAGTGCTGGGTGTTGTCTCTCAGACTCTTCAAAGATTATCAGATTCTTAAAGGGTCTGCACCTTTGAGTAACTTTCTATTGTAACTTTCTATTGATTAGGTCAGGTGTTGGCAAACACTGTAGTCTGAGTCCCATTACATTCTTAAAAATTGGGGGCCCCAGAACTTTTGCTTATATGGGTTTTATCTATTGGTATATACCATATTATAAATTAAAACTAAGACAATACAATATATTATAAAATAATAAAAAATATATTTTTGTTCATTTATTTTAAACAATAATAAATCCACCAACTGTTAATATAGAACCCTACTTATTTCTATGAAAAGTAGTTTTCCAAAGTAAAATGTTTAGGGGAAGAACAACATTGTTTCACAATTTTGCAAATTTCTTTAATATCTGGCTTAATAGAAAACAACTGGGTCCTCATATTTGCTTCTGCTTTCAAATTGTTGCAATCTGTTAAGAGATATATTTATATAGCACCACTCAGATATGTAGTGAGAAAAGGAGTATTTTAAGAGCTCTTTCATGTAATTGTGGATGTTTTGTTTGATATTATACCAACAGTTGACTCAAGTGGTAGCTTCTTAAAAGTTAGTTGCAGTGTGGAATCTGAAACCATACCAATGAACTTTTCAAACCGTTCTTTTTAAGTTCATTGTCCTACCTTGCCCTTCAAATAGAAAATTTCTAATATTTGATCATATATCATGCATTGACCACTTGGAAAATATCGATTGTGAATATAGGCAGCTTTTTAAAATGTTGACACATTTGATATCCAACATTAAAAAACCCAAATTCGTTCATATCACTACCAAAGAAATCAGATATTTTTTTAATTATTTAATTATTTAATTTATTATTTAACAGAGAGCGAGAGAGCACTAGTAGGCAGAGCGGTAGGCAGAGGGAGAGGGAGAAGCAGGCTCTCTGCTGAGCAGGGAGCCCGATGTGGGGCTCAATCCCAGGACCCTGGGATCATGACCTGAGCCAAAGGCAGCCACTTAACCAACTGAGCCACCCAGGCGCCCCAGAAATCAGATATTTTTGCAAGCCAGATGGTCTAAGTGAAGTACACATTAATTGTGGTTTGGAGAATAACTTTAAAATGTACATGCCATTAGACCCAGGGAGCCCACTAGAATATATTTTCTTAAAGGGATCATGGCACAAATATGTAAAAAGTAGGAAAAGTATAAGCACAAGGGTATTCATCACAACATTGTAATAGAGAAAGATTGGTAATAACCAAATTTCGATTTCCTTAATAGATAACTAGTTAAATAAAGTACGGGACTAAAAAAAAAAAAAAAAGATTATTTTACAACCATTAAAATATTCTCTGTGTGTGTGTGTGTGTGTGTATATATCTATATACACACATATATATTTATTTAATGGCATGAAAAGATGTATATGTTCTACTGTGGAGTGAAAAATTTTGTTATAAAACAGCATGATGGCATGATCATATTTACAGAATTTTTGTGTTCATGTTGGCATAGTAGATAGATATGTAGATAAAGTTTCAAAGGAGATTCTCTAGAATCATAAATATCTCTGGGTAGAGAGATCTGAGAGCTTCGGGGTTTTTTGGTAGTATTTTGATTGTTTAATTTTTGTTAAAAGAAGCATGTATAAATTTTTATAATCGGAGAAAACAATAAGGTTATTTTCTTTCTAGAAAATGAAAGCTGTTTTTTGCTAATATTAGAAAATGTGCATGTGTTTTAGTTTGACACTCAGTGTTAGCAAGAGTTACTTGCATAAAACAAGGTGTTGCTTATGAGCTACTAGTAGAAGAATAATCATCCTGAGAAGTAATTCGGCATACAATTCATAAACTTTATATACTTGCTAACTTAGGCAGTTTACCTCTATTATTAAATCCTGTAGAAATACTCAGAGATATCCTTAAAGACCTGTGTAAGACATAAATACCAAACAATAGAAAATAATTTGAATGTATTACGATGTATCCATTGGGTAGACAGACTACCATGCAGAAGATGCCGTGAGTCACTTAGATTTTGCCTGTCACTTATATTTGCCTTAGATTTTGCCTGTGGCTGGAGTTGCATGCTGCTGTGATTTGGGTAAAGAAGGAACAGGAAATTGAGAAAGGCTGGGGGGGGTGGTGGTGTACCATAAGGATTTCTTCCTTTCTTTTCCTTAATGCTGCTTTGACCTCCACTATTCTTTGTCTCTACTTGCCACCACCTGGTTGTTGATTCTAGGTGTCTCTTAGAATGACAGGTCCACATTTCTGAACTTTTCTTGCAATATTTTATTTTTGAAACTCAGGAATAGTATTTCAGAAAACTTTAAATCAAGAAAGAATAATTTTTAACCAATTATTTTACATTATAAAAAGGTATACAAATGAGTGTGGGTATGCCAGAGATACTCGTAGATAGCATACATTTTCCATACACAAAAAGAATTAAACATTTAATAGTTGCATGTCTTTCTTTTTAGAATATAAATGTAATTATTTTTATTTTTTGTTGTAAAACTACTGAAAATTATTTTAAAATACATTTCCTAAGTACACTTAAGACATTTTTTGAATAGTTTTTCTCTATATTCAGTTTAAGTTTCTGTTCACTTAAGAGCACCCACAATAGAATCTAAAGAGCACTCAACATGTGATCCAAGAGACATGGGTTCTCAGGGCTGACAGCTAGAAAAATTCCTCAGGAGTGAAATTAAATCGCTTATCCACAGGATCTCTGATTCCTTTTTTTTTTTTTTTTAAATATTTTATTTATTTATTTGACAGAGAGAGAACACAAGTAGGCAGAGAGGCAGGCAGAGAGAGAGGGGGAAGCAGGCTCTCTGCAGAGCAGAGAGCCGGATGCGGGGCTCGATCCCAGGACCCTGAGATCATGACCTGAGCTGAAGGCAGAGGCTTTAACCCACTGAGCCACCCAGGCGCCCCAGGATCTCTGATTCTTTCTCCAATTTCATTGTGAAAGAGAAATTCCCATTCTGTCCAAAGGATTATCATTCTTTTTCTTTAAAGTAGAATTCTGTAATCCCAGGTTGACGGATATAGAATAATATGTGTTTTGTAAATAATATGTTTGTGTTTTTTTTTAATAAGCAAAGGGTCTATATTACCTTGGCAATAAAAAATTGTCAATCTTTAGTATTAGAATGTGTTCTTTAAACCAAGCCCAGCTCTGAAGACAGGTATTATTAATGCATCGACAGAAGCCATCAGTTTTGACTTGGTTATGCCGGGAGGGGAGGAGAAAAAAAATAGAACACATAACATTTAAAAAGCAAAGAAGAACATAATTTTTCATCTTAATCATAACTTCCATCCTAATCTTAAATAATTTTTCATCTTAATTATGAGATGATCTTTATTGTCCTAAAATATTCCTATACCTCAGTTATAAAAAGACAATTTCACTATCTTTGGACAATGTCAGGTTTATTTTCCCTGTATTTCCGTTTTATTACTACGTTTAATGATTAAATCTAAAAAAACTTTATATAGATATCTCACTAAAAGCAAACATGAAAAGCAGCCACCACAAAAAGAACAATAAAATAGCTGTTGCTCACTGAAGGAACTAGTGAAAAATTCTGTTTTAATTTCTTGGCATCTGTGATAGTGTTCGTGTGGTTTTCTTTTTTTAAGATTTTATTTACTTATTTGAGAGAGAGGGAGCATGAGTTGGAGGAAAGGAAGAGGGAGAGGGACAAGCAGATTCTCCTCAGTGCAGGAAGCCCAGGCCTAGTAGGGAGGCCCACACCAAGTAGGAGCCCCACGCCCAGTGGGAACACAAGTGCAGCTGATCCTAGGACCCCGAGATCATGACTTGAATCAAAGTCAGATGCTTAACTGACTGAGCCACTCATGCGCCCTGTGATAGTGTTTTTGTTGTTTAAGTTACAGGCATGTGGGGAGGATTTAAAGTGATGTAAATTTTGGGGAAAAATTCATAGGGTTTGGGGTTTTGGTTCATGTGGATTCACCCACTCTAGTTTTATTTATTATTTAGTTTCAAATGCATCCAAAATTTCTTAACGAGGTCTTATATTACTGCCAATGTTTGCATGGCTTAGAGTGTGAACTATTTTTATTCCTAAGGATAACAAAAGCAAGCATTACATATTTCTAAGTACTCATTGCACACCAAATGTGTAATGATATTTTCAACATTTGAAAGAGCTGCTTTTGTGGTATATGAACCTGATCATACTGAGCTAAAAGGTTGGTTTTATAAAATTTTAGTGTTAGGAAGATGAAAACAAACTTAATTTTTGTTCCATTGACAAAAATAAGGCTACTTATTATAATTAATGAAAAATTATACACTATTATCATAGAATGTTAAATTTTACATGTATTTATATGCCCTAAAAGAATCTGAATAATGGGGTGGCTGGGTGACTCAGTCATTAAGCGTCTGCCTTCAGCTCAGGTCATGATCCCAAGGTCCTGGGATTGAGCTCTGCATTGGGTTCCCTGCTCAGTGGGAAGCCTCTTCTCCCTCTCCCACTCCTCCTGCTTATGTTCCCTCTTTTGCTGTGTCTCTCTCTCTTTCAAAAAAGTAAATAAAATCTTAAAAAAAAAAAGAATCTGAATATTCTCCAGGAAATAATTTTTCCAAAATGTGCTTTGTTTTATATTCATGCATGTGGATGGGAGCGTGCTTTTTTTTCTTATTTCTAATACCTTCGCCTTTATATTTTAATACCAAACTCATTGTTTTTTAGCCTTATCTCTTATTTTTTGTCTCTTGTAAACTTTTATTTATTTGTTTGTTTATTTTAAATTCAATTAACATATAACGTATTATGAGTTTCAGAGGCAGAGGTCAGTGATTCATCAGTTTTACATGATACCCAGTGCTCATTTCCTCTTACAATGTCTTACTGAAGAAAAGTTCATGCAACTCTATACAAAGTGTAATGGGATGATGTGGGGAGGGAGTTCACAATGAATTAATTATATTTATATTTACATTTTAGCACTTTATATTTACATAGTTATTTACATATAATGTTTCATTGTTCATCAAAATAATTCGATTGTGTGGGGCACCTGGGTGGCTCAGTGGGTTAAAGCCTCTGCCTTTGGCTCAGGTCATGGTCTCGGGGTCCTGGGATCGAGCCCCACATCGGGCTCTCTGCTTGGCGGAGAGCCTGCTTCCCCCTCTCTCTGCCTGCCTCTCTGCCTACTTGTGATCTCTCTCTTTCTGTCAAATAAATAAATAAAATCTTAAAAAAAATAAACTGTTAAAAATAATTCGATTGTGCAAATATTACAGTGATCAGATGATAACGCTATTGCCCAGAGAGATTAAGAGTTGATAGTAAAGCGGTGAATTTGAGAAAAGCGTCCAATTCTCCTGACCTCTTATCCAATGTTCTTTTCGCTACCACACTGAGGCAGGGGATCATTAATTCAGACACTGGAGGCTATCCTGCTGACATGAATCCTTGATCATAATTGACCCAAATTATTCTGATCTACAACTGTTTAAATTAAAATTCAACAAATAATTGCTCAACTTCACTTTATGCTGACTACAGAGACTTGGCCTTGGAGGGCCTGGAAAGGGAATCTATTACTCAGAAAATAAAGAAAAGCTTTTATTGGATTGGATTAAAGTGATTCATTTCTTTTTTCTTCTTTAAAGATCTTTTCATTGATCATTATTTGAAAAAAATCCCTTAGGAAATTCTTCATAAATGAATAAGGTTAATTTTGTGATAAAACTAAGTTCTGCTACTTACCTTTTTTTCTCCTTCGCAGTGCTTGGGACTCCTTCATGTCTACTTTTACTTCATCTGCACACCCATTACCCCAAGTGGCTGTTCTCATTCCTTCCACCCTTTCATCTCTGTTCTGCTCACTTAAGGTAGGCTTACTGCAAAGACACGTTTCAACTTTGTGGTGGGGTATTTAAAGTCAAGATTTAAAGAATAAAATAATGTATTTAACATTCTTCCAGTATCGATTCTGACTTTATAAAGCATATATTGAGCTGAGAATATTTTTATTTTAGTGAAATTTTTAATCAGTTCCTTCATGCTCTTGGCCAAAATCTTTTGAGATTTTACTATTTGTCCCAGGCACTGGGAATTAAAAGATGATTAAGAACCAGTCCTTGATCTTAAGAACTCCTTGAGTTGAGTATAGTCTTCCAGTTTGAGTCTATTGGCTTGTTTATTTTTGGCCTATTTCCAGATTTTTAACAAATTTTTTAATAGGTCTTTGATTTATCACTCTGTGACTCTGAAACTCCATACAATGGAATTTCACTGATGACATTAAATTGGAAGCAAAGGGATGGGTCAGATAGATTGTGAATACTTTAGGTGTAATAAAAGCAACCTTAAAGAAGAATTGGTCGCTTACACTGATTGAGCATTGTCAAATGTGGAAAGCTTAGAATTTGGAGAGCCATAATGAACTATGTATGAAAAAAATAACAATTAATTTTCTGACATTTAATCTGATTGGAGTAATTCTTTTTCTTTTTCTTTTTTCAAAATTGGTTTGAATTTCCTAGCCACTGTCACTATAAAACCTGTCTCTCTTTAGTTCAGAGGGATATTTTGAAGAGCTTTCTATAAAGTATTTCATGCACTTATCAATACTAAGGTTTTTCTTTATAAGCCTTTTTTTTAGGTTAGCCGATTAAATATTAAAATCTTATCTAGCTGTGAAGTAGGATATTTTTTCCAAGATTTCCAAAGCATGGTTATTGAAAACAGTGAAACTACATTTCATTGGCAAAGAGCTTTAAGGATTTGAATCTTTAATCAAGAATTGCTAAATGCTTTCGTTCATAAATTGTTTATGAGTTAACCAGCACTCTCCACCCAAATCTGTTCCGCTTGAGTGTAAGGGCTGATTCTCTGCTTACAGTATCCGAGACAGTACAGGCTTCTATGGTTCACATATGACTAAAGCCAAGATGAGATGAGAGTGATCTGGACATGTAAAGAAATGCTTACACATTGTTGGCATGGGTCCACTCAAAGTTACTTGGTTTTCACTTGAGAAGAAGTCTGGAAATGTGTTTTAAATGACTATCTTCTCCTCTGCTTGTCTTTTAAAAACCTTGCCTGTCTTTTATAGGGGATGTAACAATAAACTCTTCCCAGAGGACAGGCAAACAAGCACAGGGTTTCATTCTCAGCCAGCTTTCTTCTGACACAGTTGTACGAGTGCCATATTCATGAAGCTCATGCCCCTTCTCTGGCCCTCCTACATGCAGGATTTCAAGTTTTCTTTCCATATAGCTGTGCAGCTTCAGCCCCACCAGCAGGCTGGAGTCTTTATCCACCCAACAAAAGAGATGTCTACTTGACTCTGGAATGTTAGCATGTCATTTCTAACCATGATGATACCAAGAATTATGCAGCTGGAGATACAGATGTAGAAGGAACATTGTAATTTTTTTCTTGGGCACACATTGGAAGGAATGATGTATTTTATCTTTAATGTCAAGAGAATGCATTCTTTCATTTAAGTATTCAATCAATTACTAAAAAAAATAATTTGCTGAGCACCATTCACTGTCTCTGTACTAGGGGATACATAAATGGAAGACATATTTTATTTCTAGAGGCCATAGACTCATGAACAATTAATTATGAGACTGGTGAGGAGGATATGCCTGAAGATAACAAAAGAGGCAACAGTAAACAACAGTGATCTCAGGAAGACAAAATTGTAAAAGCAGGAAAGGCTCCACAGAAGAGGGAAGTTTGAAATAAGCATGTGGCATTTTTGTTAGATTTATTTGATTCTGTTTTTTATTGTCTCCTAAAATGAAGGAAATTCATCTTAATTTAACATTCATATTTAAAAATTTTTTAACATTCGTATTTTTAATTTTACATAGGTGATCTCTTTTAATTCCCATGACAAATGTCTGATATTTGTGTGTTACTCCTTTTTACATATGAGAAAGTTTAACCTCAGAGATTAAGTGACTTACTCAAGGTCACATAGCTGGTAATTGGAAAACTAGAGCTAAAAATGCTCCCTTGGCACCAATTCTCCTGTTTTTTTCACCAACCCGTTGCCTCTATTTGATGGTATTTTGGCTTCATAGCCATAATATTTTATGACTGAAAGTCAGCTCAAAACTGATTATCCAGTTTGATTTTGATCTGCCCAGATGCTAAGGAATTTTCCCTTGCTTTTGATTGCAAGTATTCAAGTATTTGTAAAAAGAAAAATTATACAAGTAATGTTTAATAAGTAATTTTTTTCATTTAAATTTTATGTAGTTAACATATAGTGTAATTTTGGTTTCTGGAGTAGATTTCTGTGATACTTACATACAATACTCAGTACTCATCGTAAAAATGCGCTCCTTAATACCCATGACCCATTTAGTCCATCCCCATCCACCTCCCTCCATCAACCCTCATTTTGTTCTCTTTTAGAGCCTCTTATGGTTTGCTTCCTTCTCTTCTTTTTTTTCTTTTTCCCCTTCCCATATGTTCATCCGTTTTCCTTCTACATATGAGTGAGATCATATGGTATTTGCCTTTCTCTGACTGATTTATTTCACTTAGCATAATATAGTCTAGTTCCACCCATGGCATTCCAAATGGCAAGTATTCATCTTTTTGATGGCTGAGTAATATTCCATTGTGTGTTACACACCCTCTTTCTCCATTCATCCTCAGTCAGTGGAATTCGGGCTCTCTCCATAGTTTTGCTATTGCTGACAATGCTGTTGTAAACATCTGGGTGCATGTCCCCCTTCAAATCTGTATTTTTGTATCCTTTGGATAAATACCTACTAGTACAACTGCCCTATTTTTAACTTTTTGAGGAACCTCCATACTGTTTTCTAAAGTGGCTGCACCAGTTTGCATTCCCACCAACAGTGCAAGTGGGTGCCTCTTTCTCTGCATCATTGCCAAAACACCTTGTTTCTTGTATTGTTAATTCTAGCCATTCTGACAGGTGTGAAGTGGTATCATTGTGGTTTTGATTTGTATTTGCCTGATGATGAGTGATGTTGAGTATCTTTTCATGTGTCTTTTAGCCATCTGGATGTCATCTTTGGAAAAGAAGTCTACTGACGTCTTCTGCCCATTTTTTAACTGGATCGTTTGTTTTTTTTGGGTGTTGAGTTTGATAAGTTCTTTGTAGATTTTGGATACTAACCCATTATCAAATAAGTCATTTGCAAATATCGTCTCCCTTCTGTATGTTGCCTTTTAGTTTTGTTGATTGTTTTTCTTCACTGTGCAGAAGCTATTTGTCTTGATGAAGTCCAATGGTTCATCTTTGCTTTTGTTTCCCTTGCCTCGGGTGACGCATCTAGTAAGAAGTTGCTATGGCCAAGGTCAAAGAGGTTTCTGCCTGTGTTCTTCTCTAGGATTTTGGTGGTTTCCTGTTTCACATTTAGGTCTTTCATCCATTTTGAATTTACTTTTGTGTTGGCGTAAGAAAGTAGTCCAGTTTAATTTTTCTGCATGTTGCTATCCAGTTTTCCCAATACCATTTTTTGAAGAAACTGTATTTTTTCCATTGGATATTCTTTCCTGCTTTGTTTAAGATTATTTGACCATGGAGTCGTGGGTCTATTTCTGGGTTCTCTATTCTGTTCCATTGGTCTATGTGTCTGTTTTTGTGCCAGTACCATACTGTCTTAATGAATACAGCTTCATAATATACCTTGAAATCTGGAATTGTGATGCCTCCAATTTTTTCTTTCTCAGAATTGCTTTGGCTATCAGAATCTTTTGTAGTTCCATACAAATTTTAGGATTGTTAATTCTAGCTTTGTGAAAAATGCTTGTGGTATTTTGATAGGCATTGCATTAAATGCATAGATTGCTTTCAGTAGTGTAGACATTTTAACAATGTTTGTTCTTCCAATCCATGAGCATGGAATGCTTTTCCATTTCTTTGTGTCCTCTTCAATTTCTTTCATAAGTGTTCTGTAGTTTTCAGATTTTTTACTTTTTTTTTTTTTTAAAGATTTTATTTATTTATTTGAGAGAGAAAGAGAACGAGAGAAAGCATGAGAGGGGAGAAGGTCAGAGGGAGAAGCAGACTCCCCGCAGAGCCGGGAGCCTGATATGGGACTTGATCCTGGGACCCCGGGACCACGACCCGAGCCGAAGGCAGTTGCCCAACCAACTGAGCCACCCAGGTGCCCCAGATTTTTTATTTCTTTAGTTAGATTTATTCCTAGGTATCTTATTGTTTTGATGCAAATGGGATCAATTCCTTGATGTCTTTTCTGCTGCTTCATTATTGGTGTGTAGAAGTGCAGTAGATTTCTGCACACTGATTTTATATCCTGCGACTTTGCTGAATTCATGTATGAGTTCTATCAATTTTTTGGTGGAGTCTTTCGGGTTTTCTACAGAGTATCGTGTCATCTACAAGTAGTGAAAGTTTGACTTCTTCCTTGCCAGTTAGGATGCTTTTTATTTCATTTTGTTGTGTGATTGCTGAAGCTAAGACTTCCTATGTCAAATAGTAATAGAGTGGACATCCTTATCTTGTTCCTGACCATAGGAGAAAGACTCTCAGTTTTTCCCCATTGAGGATATTAGCTATGTATCTTTAGTATATGGCTTTTATAATGTTGAGGTATGTTCCATCTATCCCTTCTTTGTTGAGGGGTTTTATCAGGAAAGGATACTATATTTTGTCAAATGCTTTTTCTGCATCTATTCACAGGATCATATGGTTCTTATCCTTTCTTTTATTAATGTGGCGTATCATATTGATTGATTTGCAAATATTGAACCACCCCTGCAGCCCAGGAATAAATCCAACTTGATTATGGTGAATAGTTCAATAATTAATAATTAACATGAATAAATATTAAATTAATAATTAATAATTTAATGTACTGTTGAATTCAGTTTGCTAGTATTTTATTGAAAAATTTTGCATCCATGTTCATTAGGGATATTGGCCTCTAATTCTCCTTTTCAGTGGGGTGTTTGCCTGGTTTTGGAATTAAGGTAATGCTGGCTTTATAGAATGAGTTTGGAAGTTTTCCTTCCATTTCTGTTTTTTGGAACAGTTTGAGAAGAATAGGTATTAACTCTTCTTTAAATGTATATTAGAATTCTCCAGGGAAGCCATCTGGGCCAGGGCTTTTATTTGTTGGGAGATTTTTCATTACTGATTCAATTTCTTTTCAGGTTATGGGTCTGTCCAAATTTCCTGTTTCTACCTGTTTAAGTTTTGATAGTTTGTAAGTTTCTAGGAATTTGTCCATTTCTTCCAGGTTGCCCAGTTTGTTGCTGTATAATTTTTCATAATATTCTCTTATATAATTGTTTGTATTTCTGTGGTGTTGGTTGTGATCTCTCCTCTGTCATTCATGATTTTATCTATTTGGATTCTTTCTCTTTTCTTTTTGATATGTCTAGCTAGGGGTTTGCCAATTTTATTAATTCTTTCAAAGAACCAGCTCTTAGTTTCATTAATCTGTTCTACTGTTTTTTTTGTTTGTTTATTTGTTTGTTTGTTTATTTCTATATCATTTATTTCTGCTCTAATCTTTAATATTTCCCTTCTTCTGCTGGCTTTAGGCTTTATTTCCTGTTCCTTTTCCTGCTCCTTTAGGTATAAGGTTAGGTTGTGTATTTGAGACTTTTCTTGCTTATTGAAATAGGCCTGTAATGCAATATATTTCCCTTTTAGGACTGCCTTTGCTGCATCCCAAAGGTTTTGGGCTGTCGTGCTTTCATTTTCATTTGCTTCCACATATTTTTTTTAATACTTTAATTCTCTTTCTTTAGAAAGATGTTCTTTAACCTTCATGTATCTGAGGTCTTTCCAAATTTTTTCTTGTGGTTGACTTCAGTTTCATAGCGTTGTGGTCTGAAAATATGCACAGTATGATCTCTGTCTTTTTCTACCTGTTGAGGGATGATTTGTGACCCAGTATGTGATTTATTCTGGAGAATGTTCCATGTGCATTCAAGAAAAATGTGTATTCTGCTGCTTTAGGATGAAATGTTCTGATTATATCTGTTAAGTCTGCCTGGTCCAGTGTGTCATTCAAAGCCACTGATTCCTTGTTGATTTTCTGCTCAATCTGCCCATTGCTGTAAGTGGGTGTTAAAATTTCCTACTATTATTGCGTTATTATCAATGAGTTTCTTTATGTTTATTATTAATCAATTTATATATTTGGGTGCTCCCAGGTTGGGGACATAAATATTTACAACTGTTAGATATTCTTGGTGGATACACCCTTTAATTATTATATAATGCCCTTCTTCATCTCTTGTTACAGACTTTATTTTAAAATTTAGTTTGTCTAAGCATGGCTTTTCTGGCTTTCTTTTGACATCCATTAGCATGATAGATGGTTCTCCATCCCCTCACTTTCAATACGCAGGTGTCTTTAGGTCTAAAATGAATCTCTTGTGGACAGCATATAGATGGATCTTGTTTTTTTATCCATTCTGATACCTTATGTCTTTTGATTTAGTCCATTTATATTCAGAGTGATTACTGAATGATATGAATTTAGTGCCATTGTGTTACCTGGAGATTTGGTGTTTCTGGTGATGTTCTCTGATCCTTTCTAGTCTTTGTTGCTTTTGGTCTTTTTTTCTCCACTTGAAGAGTCCCTCTTAAAATTTCTTGCAGAGCTAGTTTAGTGGTCATGAACTCCTTTAGTTTTTGTTGTCTGGAAAAATCTTTATCTCTCCTTCTATTCTGAATGACAGCCTTGCTGGATAAAGCATTCTTCATGGCATATTTTTCCCGTTCATCATATTAAATATTTCCTTCCACTCCTTTCTGGCCTGCCAGGTCTCTGTGGACAGATTCTCTGAAAAACCTGATCTGTCTTCCCTCGTAGGTTAAGGACCTTTTTCCCCTTGCTGCTTTCAGGATTCTTTCCTTGTCCACGTATTCTGTGAGTTTGACTTGATATGCATTGACAATGGCTGGCTTTTGTTGAATTTAATGGGAGTTGTCTGTGTTTCTTGGATTTTGACGTCTGCATCCCTTTCCAGATTAGGAAAGTCCCAGCTATAATTTCTTTGAATAAACCTTCTGCTCCTTTATCTCTCTCTTCATTTTCTGGGATTCCTATGATATAAATGTTCTTATGTTTTTAATAAGTTGCTGGGTTCCTTAAGTCTACCTTCGTGGTCCATTACCTTTCTTTCCCTCTTCTTTTCAGCATTTTATCTTCTGCATCACTGATTCACACCTCTGTTTCATTTATCCTCATTTTTATGGCTTCCATTTGTGTTTGCATCTTGCTTATATCATTTTAAAATTTTGGCCTGACTAGATTTTAGTTCTTTTATCTCTGGGGTAAGGGATTCTCTAGTGTCTTTTATGCTTTCTTCGAGTCCAGCTAGTATCCTTATAATCGTTGTTTTAAATTCTAGTTCAGATATCTTATGTCTGTACTAATTAAATCCCTAGCTGAGTTCTACCTCATGCTCTTTCTTTTGGGGTGAATTCCTCTATCTTGTCATTTTGTCCAGAAAAGAAAAGAAGGAAGAGAAAAAAGAACAATAACAAAAAACCTCAAAACCAAACCAAAACAAAAAACTAGATCTTAGGTGTGTTTTGGTCTGGTTGTTAAAAGAATCTAGGTCACAAAATAATAAAATGAAAGTAAAAAAATTAAAAAATATAAAAAAGTTTATATATAAATAGAAATTTAAAAATTAGTAATAAAAAGTAAAAAAAAAAAGAATTGGAAAATATAAGAAAATAAATGAAAAAATAATAATAATTAAAAAAAAACAAAGAATAAAAGTAAAAAAGGAAGCTAGATCCTATTTCCCCTAGAGCTGAAGCTTAGCAGCACTCTATGATCAGTGAACTTGGTGTGAACTCATTGTTCCTGCTGGTTGTCTGGGGGCGGGGCATGCTGCACTGATTTTCAGGCTGACTTGTTTCAGTGGAAATGCATCTACAGGATACAGGGGGGTGGAGCTTGGTGTTCTCATCTCCAGCCTGCACTAGGTGGCGTTGTTTTGCTCCCTGAAGGCTTTCAGCACTTCTGGGCGGGATTAAAATGGTTTGCACCCTGCTCTAGTCTCAGAGCTGAAAGTTTGTGCCCCCTACTTTTCAGTGAGCCCTCACAGGAGAGCAATCAGTCACTCTATTTGTATCCCCAATTTCCGTCTGAACCCTGCATTCACCTTGCCTGAGTCTGAGATTTTTTATCTCAGTCGCGTGACTGAGTTTCAAAACTCCCGAGTTTCAAAACTCTCAAGTTTCAGGGACTCTGAAGGAGTAGACTGCAACTGGTTTTGTTTTGGGTTTTTTTTGTTGTTGTTGTTATTGTTCTTTTTTCTCTTTCTTCTTTTCTTTTCTGGACAAAATGACAAGATAGAGGAATTCACCCCAAAAGAAAGAGCATGAGTTGGAACTCAGCCAGGGATTTAATTAGTACAGACATAAGTAAGATATCTGAGCTAGAATTTAAAACGATAATAAGGATACTAGCTGGACTTGAAAAAAGCTAGAAGACACTAGAGAATCCGTCAGGATGACTTGATAACTATCTAGCTGTCTTCAAAGGATGGTGACTTTCTAGACAGCAAAGCAAGTATATGTAGGATTTGTTGGATGCTCTCATATCTCTTCTGCCCACACCATCAGAGAAGTGCTTTCCTAAAAATATAGTAATGTCTTGTTCCTAACACTTTGGCTCACCTGGATTTGCCTAAGAACTGAGAGACTCTATCTTTTCAACAGATTTACATTTATTTTGTTTCTCTATCCTACAAGTGCTTCTGGATTTTTCTCTCCAAAGCATTTAGGAAAAAGAGGAGAAAAGGTAAAAGAAAGAAGAGAGAATATAAATTTCAGGAGCTTGAGAATTAGCATGACGTTTTTTGATTCATGACTCAGAATTGGGTTCCACGGAGTGCTAAATTTAGAGTGCAGTCATCTGGTGGAGTCACAGATGACTGAATCCTCAGAGGAGCATTATGGTTGGTGTGGTATATCACACAATCTTAGAAATTAGTGATGAAAATAATTTCTCTGGAGAAGTCAGCCATTTAGTGCAACAAATGCTCTGGTTCTTGTCCACTAAGGCAAACAAAAAAACAAATATAAACACACATTATGACACTTAGAATGAACTTTCAGAATATCTCTTTTAAGATTATTTTTAGAATATGTATGGTCTAACATTTTTATATTTGGTAAGTTGCGTTTTCTTAGCATTATACTGATATGAAATAGTTAAGGACAATTAGAGAAGTCGCTAGGAGGATGAGGAATCTAGATGTGCTGTGGAGTTCTTCACCTAATTGCTAGGTTGTTTCTCCTCATTCATGTGATGAAGATCAGGCATCTCACTACATCTGAAAAACTAAAGAGTCATCATTGGTTGCAAATGGAAAGCCAAAATCTGGCTTTTATACCAATTGCCGTACAGTACATGGATTAAATAGAAACTGAAGAGCAGAGAAAATAGCAAGAATTGTTTGCACCTATTACAGATGAGTGTGGCAGGGTAAGGGTGTGTGAGCCATTCCATGAATTAGGTACAAAGAGCAAAACTTAAACCTAGAAGAAAGAACACCATCATTGACTCAGGATGGTGGTTGATTTAATTAGACACCTTGTATTGAGGGTCTTTATTTATGTTGAAAATAAATTATTTAAGCAGTTCTGATACGTAGTACATGGTTGACAATGACAGAATCTTCTGAATACTGAAGTTCTTTTCTGTAGGTTTGATATTCCTGATAGCCAAATTAATAGTGACTGGTATACTAACTTGGTAATTCAGGGGAGTCAAGTTTGTATAAAATGAACATGCTTCACAAACTTACTTGATAGTTAAAAAGTCCACATTCTTAATATCTTATTATGAGATTAGTTCTAATTCAGCTATACTTCCAGTTGCTTTGGGAAATGGCATAAACCAGGTATAATGTGGGAGTGCCATTTATCCCAATAGTTAAACTTTTTCTGCTCATCTTCTGAATTGGTCGAGTGCTTCATTTTCTTGGCCTGGTTAGCTCTTAAAGAATGCTTTCAGAAAAGTGCATGGAATAAAACACTGTAGCTTTCTCCCCCAAACCAAAAATTGTATATGTATATGAAGTGAACCCGAGTACCTAGAAAAAGAGTTGCTTAGAAGTTCTTTTTATTTTTAATAATGAATAATGAATAAATTTTAAATAATCATTTTTAAAATGAAACATGAGAACACCGAATTACTGTTGATTTTGGTTTAGCTCTTTTGGAATTGCAGAATTATATTTTTGCTGCCATTAGATGAGAATAATTTTTAAAGTATTATCTGAAAGTAAGAATATGAATTTTAAGCTCAGGTCCAAAATTAAATATGGAGCAGCTTTTTCAGCATCAGAGAGAGAGAAAGAGAGACTATAAGGGGGAAAGGATAGAGAATGACAATTAGATAAGTGTGATAAGCAAAGGAAAACCATTTATATAACATATGATTTCTGAATTATCCTTCTCTGTTCTTCCATAGAAACAGGAAATGCTATGTCACATGAAATCACTAAAATCATAAATTCTCATATCTTCTTGAGGGAAAATTATGTAGAATCTGATTACAAAATAATATAGTGACCGAAGGCAGGAGATTATCAGAGAATATCATTGATTTGATTGTCCTTTAATATTCTAAGGTTATTAGTGCTTCATTTGTAATGAGACATCTTATCTCTTATGTCAATTAGTATGTTAAAATCCCACAAGAATCTATACTGCTTCCTGGAGCACTAAAGCACTAACATAACATAAAGATTGACATGCCCTTGTGATCAAGTTGTGTATCAAAAAAATAATATATTCACCAAAAGCAAAGTCATTTTACATCTTCTGTCACCAGACATAATTAGGTAGTTAGGTGATTTACAAGAAAGTTTTCTTTGATATATCTAAGGTAGAGATAAACTCGTGAATCCTCCTATTTGGAGTGAGATTGTAAAAAGATAAGCTTTACACAGAAAGTAATTTACCGACTATTTCCAGAATCCATTTCTCTTTCTTGAGATATTGCTATTGGGTTCAATCTGGTTTCTCCTGCTTTATCCTAAGGTAGAATTTCAGTAGTGCTAATGACATTGTAATTCATAAGAGAGAAATTCTACCACTTTTCCCAGAGTCAGAGCATATATACTAATGTCATTCCTGTGGCAATTAGCTATTATAAATTCAAGATATAACAATAACAACAACATCAACATGATTATGTACATAATCAGTTGCAACCACATAATATCAAAAGTAGTAATGACAAATATTCAGTTGAAAAAATGAAAGTTCTGAGGAAAAGTGAAAAAATACTAAAATATCCATTGGACTCTTGGAAACTTTATCTCCAAATTGATTTTTTTTAGTTCAATTTTTGTTTTAAGTGATACAATTTCTGTTGTTCTTCTTCTTTTATTTTTTAGTGTTAGACCAGAAAAATATCTTATATCTTAATATAACAACTTAGTAGTGTATAAATAAAGTCTTGCAATTTTAAAGCAAAAAAGGAAACCTCGCCGTCATTTTGCCCAATATTTACAATAATGGCAGATCATTATCATTACCTAGAATTGCACACACACATATGCATATGTGTATATATATGAAGTTGTATGTATGTGTGTGTAGATACATATATATATGTATGTTGTACACATATATACATCATATATACATATGTATTAACATTGTTAAGCTTTGTTTCTGGAGATTCAGTTCTAATTCAGCAGATCTGGAGACTGGCAAGGCAAGATTTCTGATAACCAGCCAGATTTAGGAATCATTTATGTCACAATATTCCATTACTTTGCCAATGAGACAACTGAAGTCTATGCATATTGGCCAACCTACCAGTTGTCGTCCAGTCAGTGAGTGGATAATAGGAAGAAAACCCAGGCTTCCTGATTCTTGACTTTTCCCATTAACCCAGGCTGCTTCTTCAAGATGTTTTATGAGAAATGGCTAATTTTGTCTGTCATTTCACTTACAACCTTCTCTAGTTTTTGTTTAATAAGGAATTATTTATGCTGCTGATTCACTACTTAACCTTTATAGGTAAACCGAAACTGTGTTTGCACATAAAAATAAAGTTTTTAACACTTGGTCCCTTTGATTGGAAATGACTTTCCCATTTTCCCATTTTCCTTTGTTAAGATTTATCTCTAACTTGTGGGGTTTTTTATTCCAAAGTTAAACTATTTAAATTTAGGAAAAAAGCAAATTATTTATTAAACTCAGTTGCTTAACGATTTCAGCGAAGTTAGCCTATTATTTGTTTATTGAGAGGGTTGTGTCCTTTCTTTTTTTCTTTCTTTCTCTTTCTTACAATCTCCAAAGGAAATGGGAGATGTGAATTGCTGAAATGTAATGTAATGATACACTGACTTGTTTGCCTAGTGTATGTATGACTGCCCTCTGTTGGATAAAATTAGATATGCTCTAATATGTTAGATTGTCTTGCCCTCTAGTGGTTTGTGCAGAAGACAGTAATGAGGACAGTGGAAAACATTGCATGAAGGATCAGGTAGCTGATTTTTTACTTTTAAATAACAAAATCCAACCAAAAGCCAGATTTAATAATAACTATTATTTAAGATGTAAGAACTCACTTTGATTTTGCCTCCAGTTTTAATTATGGATAATCAATAGGATCATTAAGTTAAATTAAATGAATGGGTTATATAAGGAGTGTGAAATTTATGGTTATTTTTTATATGCAACTCAAGTTATCACTTCTTTAATTGGAAACTTCTAATAAGTCATTTTTTGAAAATAGAATTTTTTAAATTGAAATGAATTTTATTCACTATGCAGAGATTCTGCCAACTGATGCATAGACATTCAGCAGAAATTTAACTTTTTTAAAAAGACCCTCATTTTTGAAGAAAAAATATTTGTCACTTAAAATATGAAAATGAAGTTGCCTATAGTAAATTTACTACCCTTTAAACTTAGTTTAACCATAAACTCCATAATTGCTCATTTAATTAAGTCATCCAAAATTAATTGAGCATAACCTATTTTTTTTTTTTCAGCTCTTGGGTGGATAAGAAATAAATAACTCTTGCTCTTTTGTAGCTTATAGTAATCAGATTTGAAGATTCTGGCAGGGTTATCTTGTTTCCAAGAATAGGTTAATTTTTTCCCATTTGTTCCATCACCCTAAAATAACCCTTCCCATGGCTCTTATGAGTGATTTTTTTTCTTGCTCTCATCTCAGTAATTCATCTCTGCATCTCCAGGATAGAGTATGGTACCTGAACTATGGTGGGCCCTTAAAAAGTCTTTGTTCCTAGCACCTCTTCTAACCCTTTCCTTTTCTCTTGCTCCCTCTGGTGTCCAAGAAACCCTAAGACCCAACCATCAAAACTTCCACTGAAAAGTAAATTAGACATCTTCTAGCCTCAAAACAAAGTCAATAATTTCTTTGCCCAGTGGTACAAACATGTGAAACCTTTTCTTGAGTATAAAATTGAATACTTCCAGATATCTTCATTTGCATATATATTTATAAATATATGCTATACATTTAATATACTATACATATACATATATGTGTATATATATATAATATACATAAACCATAAATATACATTTGTAGTCCAATGAAGGAGATTACCATGTAGGTATTTGTGTTGTCTTAAAAGAAAAATGGTTTTCTTCCTTCATAAGACCACATGCCTTAAAACAGGAAAGCTACTTCGTCTTTTTTTTCCTCTCCAGTTTTTATTATTTTCATTTTTCTCAGCTCATATTTGGTCATTTTTACAACTGTTGTTTGGATACCAAACATCTGAACTTTTCAAGTAAACCAAGGAACTTGCCCTTTACTGTTTGTACCAGCAGGAATGATACTCAGCCAGGTTTGGTCATACTGGTTATGTAGAGCTGGTATCTATGCTAGGTTATTGCTGCCTCTGTTCAATAAGCTGGTGCTTATTACATATTTTAATGATCGGCATAGGGCAACAGGCAGTTCTCATTTATCCATACCAGAACTTTGTAGTGCTCCCTATTCCTAGAATCATTCATGTTCCCTCCTTTAATACTGAATTTTCAGCCATATGAGACCTACATATGTGCTATTTTGTGACTTTTAGGAACTCCAGGATAAGTTGATCACAACTTCATTTGTGTACCTTGTAGAAACCCTATGAAGGCACTTATCAGTGTTTAATATATTCCTGAGCACTGGGAAACTTTAGCTATGAACATTGTTTTTTAATTTAAAGTAATTAGCTTGCCTTGCACTTTTAATTTTTACCTTTTTATCCTTTTGGGGGATCACTTTTTAGTCAGATGTTACAGATTTTGGCTAGGTCCTTTTGCATTTTATCTTTTATCTCATAGGTTCTATTTATACATTCTATAAAGATTTTTTTGATAATTATTTTCATCTTTCAATTCAATACTCTTGCAATATATTTTTTTAAATTTCTAAAAGAATTTCTTGCTCATGGATCATTTCCTTTTCCTAGCATACCATTCTTATTTTGTGGATACTATATTTTATTTAGTCTCACTGAAAAATGTATTTGGTTTTAAACAAATTCTCATCAGCATGATACACAAATTATGTTTCCATTGGCTTTCTCTCCACATTGCCGATACCCTCCAAACTAATGTCAAATATTGATTTTATACTTACTTTTAAGGGATAAATTGAAAGTTTTGTGTGTGCATAAAGTTCAGGAGATTTCATACTGTAGTGAGAGTAGGAGGATCCATTAAACTAGAAAACCTCTAAATGCCAAAATAAGGAGAGTTTTCCCTACAGCTTTTGATGCAGAGTTCTTCTGGATATGCAGTGCTAGATGATGCAATTTCTTTGGAGAAGAATCCTGTGATTTTCATACATAGCCAAGTGCCTGGGTAGCAAGAGTTCTGCATATGGTGGTGGGAGACTTCTATTCTCTGCTTGGCTCATGGTCCATGAATGAGTCACTCAAGAAGTTCCTTGAGCAGGTTAAATCTCTCCTTGACTTTATTGCCTGCAGTATCCTTCTTAGTTTACTCCAGTATCTAGTGTCAATTCTGGATTCATAATATATAATGAACATCCTTTCATGAGAGTGAATATAGACATACCTTTTTATTTTAAATCACTTATCATTTTTCCTTCTGCCTTCTAAAATGTTATGAGTTTCTTTCTCATTGATTGTATCTTCACCATTTTCTTCATTACTGTGGAATTTATACCTCTTTATTTTTTTACTATCAATTCTAAGAGGTTGTAGGGATGGAAAGGAGTACAGCTTGAGGTCAGGCCACCATTTTGAAACAGAAGTCCCAAGAAGGACCAACAGAAAGAACACCAAATACTCGTATTGTCTTTGCGATGAGAAAATATAAGCAGAGAGTAGTTCCGCCATACATATTTTGATTCGCTTCATGTTCTTTAAGCCCACCTTTTGGATTCAATATACTATCTTTAAATCCAATAATAAAATATTACAGTTAAAGTGCTCTCTGAAGTCATCTTGCCAAACTTCAATTTGGAGGTTGGAATTCCTTCTATACCATTTCACTCAATCTGCTTCCAAAATATACTTAATGATCCTCACTGAGTACTTAATGAAGCAACACACGTCATCAGAAAATTCTGCTTTGTCAGAAACTCCTTCTAATGTAAAAATGAAGTCAGCTTCTCTTAGTTTCAACCACTAATTCAAACTTATCCATTAAGAACTTGTGCTTCAGGGGACTCTGTGAACAATAGAAATTGTTTATAAGAATAATTTTTATATGTGCATAAGACCATTTTTCTGGGAAGAGGGTCCATAGGTTTCATTATATTCTCAACTTAATCTACAAACAAACGAAAGGGTAAAAGTCACTGGTCTCAAAACAGTACAGAGAGAGCTGGTTTCCTTTAATTTTTGGCAGGTCTCCAAATATCCAAGAATAATTATAAGCCTTTTTTATTTTCAGTATTTATGCAATGAAAGCTTCAAAGTCATTAAATAGTATGATACTGTGGCTATTTGAATAGGATTCAGATTTTAGAGAGCTCAGTCTAAAATTATCATAAATCTGTTCATGTCCATACCCATAAATAAAAAGGGGTCAATTAGTAAAACAAAGCAGTAAATTCAGTACTCTCTAAATGATGGAAACTAGAGGCTTATTGTCTTTCTGAAGCAGTAGGATGAACAAAATAATACAGGGAATTCCCTTTATGCTCTTGTGTTTAATCACCACACTTGTAAGCTTTTCAGTAACAAAGAATGGGATCAAATCAGTGGGATTTTTGTTTCACTGACAAATACATCGGCACTATTTGTAAAGACCATTCTAAAATCTTGAGCAATTTTTAGGAAGCATACTATTTTGTATAAAATTTTATGGTTTCATGAAAAGTATCACAATTACCAGGACTTCACGAGGAATTTCAAATTTCTTCATTTTTATAGCATATAATATTTTTTGTTAAATTATTTAGATACTAAATGATAATTGTAGGGATAAGGTAGAAAATTAGATAAGATTAAAATTACATGAAATATCACAATCCAGTGTATCAATGTTAAGATTTTGGTGCATATACTTTCAGAATAAAATATATACTTTGACCTTTTTATGTATTAATATATTATGTACATCCTTTCATGAGAGTGAATATAGACGTACCTTTTTATTTTAAATTATAATATAGTATTTCATTGTTTGGATGTAGTACAATTTACTTAATGTGTCAAATAGACATTATGTTCCCATTTTCTGCTTCTATGAATAACAGTATTGTATAAACCTTATGCGTATATATTGTGCATTATACAATTGCCAAAATTCTCTCTAGATCAATTTATACTCATAACCACAGTGAATTTGAATCTTCCCCCCCATTTGTAAACTTAGGCTAAACCAGGGAATCAAAGCTAATTTTATTTTTTTACTAATCTATTAGGTAAACTGTAGTGTATGTCCTTTTTTATGATGCTTTCTTTTTTGGTGGGTGGTGGGGAGGAGACCTCATTGCAAAAGACAACCATTTGTATCTAGAGGTAATAACAGGGTCAATGTGAGTTCTTCTGGTTTTGGAAGCTTGTGATTTCATTAATAGTAAGGGTTATTATAAGAAGTCTGCAAAAATCCTATGGTTTTGAAATAGCCTTTGCTTGATAGTTCAGAAAGATGAATTCAATCCATTGCTATAAGGAGAAAATATATCCTCATCCTTTTAATAAGGATGGAAGATGCTGTATAAACATCAGTACTTACTATAGTAAATGTCCAATTTGAGGGCCATGGGGGTGGGAAAAAGGAAAAGAATGCAGGAAAAGAAAGAATTGCTGTATCAGGGATAATCCAAAAGCTTCATTTGACCAATAGCTTCTATGAATCTCTCACACCTAATATTTCCCCCTAAACTGCTAATAATGAATTATTTAAGATAAAATTAAAGTAGAAAATGAAAATAAAGCTAAAATTAAAATTAAATTAAGTCGTATAATATAGATCTTTTTCATAACACTCTAGTTTGAAATAGTTTTATTAACAAGTGAAAAGTATTTGAAAAGGAAGTAGAAAAGGAGCAGAAAGGCCCAAGTTTAGATAAATTGACAATGAATAATTTCCTGAAGAATATCATTATCATTTTTATTCAATGATTTTAATTATCATGCCTTTTAGAAATTATTGTTTTTTACTCCAGATTTGTTTCACATATAAAACCCCAGAAAATGGAGTCAATGAAATAATGTATAATAGAAATATTTAAACTTCTAAAATATATACAGAAGAATATTATTCTTTATTGTATTTTAAATATGATAATGAACATTTTATGTATTGGAAACTGAAAGGAAGCCATTATTATTCATATTTTTTCCTAAGATTCAATAGGTCTCATATTCAGTTTTGTAGTTTTTAAGCTAAAGTTCAACAAAAAGGGCAATTATGTACCTGAAAAGTACTGGAATTAACCTAATTTGGACTAATATTTCCAGAATATAGTAATGTTAAGTGTATTTTTTTCTATCTCTATACCCTTATCTAGCCACAAGATTTTTTAAAAGATTTATTTATTTATTTTAAAGAGAGAGAGAGAGAGAGAGAGAGAGAGAGACAATGCAGGGGGGAAGGGCAGAGGGAGGGGAGAGGGAGAAGCAGACTCCCCGCTGAGCACCAAGCCCCACTCAAGACTTGATCCCAAGACGCTGGGATCATGACCTGAGCTGAAACCAAGAATTGGATGCTTAACTAATTGAGCCACCTAGGCCCCCCCAGCCACAAGATTTGTAAAATAAATGGCATAACTGGATATTCAGTGCTTTAAAACATATGCCACCCCGAAACATATATGACTGAGGACATTATACCTAGTGCTTTACAAAGAGACTACGATGGATGCCACTGTGAGGATCCATTTTGATCCCATCTGAGCTCTTTGCATCACAGGGGCTGGGCCTTCCCAGCAGCCCTGATTGGTCATCTTCAGCCTAGCTGGCCATATCATCACCATGTGTGTGCAAGATGCCAGGTTAATTTCTTCTTAGGCCAGTTTTCACTAATTGCTCCATAGGCTTGCTATACAACTATCATCTTAATGCTTCCCTTCATTATCATACCCTTTGCTTTTAGTATTGTAGCCTTGGCATGTCTCTTGTGTTGAATTGGTCCTTTTTTTTTTTTTGATCCCATGCTTTCTTCTCTCCTGTTTTAATCCCATGTTTTGTTGGAGGTCACTCTCCCTTAGCTTCCTGAAAATCAGATTTTGAAAAATATATTTTTGAGCCCTTGCATGTTTGAAATATTTTATTCATTTTTATCCATTTGTGATTGAATTGTGTCAGGGTATAACACTCTGAAGTTAGAAATAATTCTTCTTCAGATTTTGAAGTCATTATACCACTGTTTTCAACTTTCCAGCATTTATGACCCGTACTATTCTGATTCTTGACATTGCATATATTACACCTTTTACTCTCTTTTATAACTCTCTGGAAGCATTTAAGATCTCTTCTTCTATACATTTTTAAGATTCCATGATGATGTCCCTTGAAAAAAAGTTACATTTTTTTCACCTTTTTTTTCCTTGCTAGACAGTTTCTCAACCTAGCCTTTCAGTTCCGAGAAATTTTATTTTATTATTTATTTTGAATATTTTCCTTACATTCTCCTTCCTCCCTCCTGTTATCTCTCTCTTTCTCGCTCCTCTTTCTCTTTCTCTCCTTCTCTTTCCCCAAGAACTTTTCTAAGAACTTCTATTTTATTAGCTAAATATGGTATCCTGAGTTCTTAATTTTTTTATGTCTTGTCCTTTCTTTTACTATGTAGATGATTTTCTCAACCTTTTTTGAAGTCTAAAATGTGTCACAATTCTAACATACTTATTTTTTGTACTCTGATCATTACTTTTTAAAAAACCATCCTGTTCTCATTTCATGGATATGAAATGCCCAAAACTTATATTGCCCAAAACTTGCCCCAAAATTATGTTTTTAAAAAATGTCTTCTATTTATTGCCTATATTTTTCCTGAGTTTCTCTATTTCTTCTGTGTTTTGTTTTCATCTGTTTGTGTTGGTCTGTTCATTCATGTTGGAAACTTTATTGAACTTATCTGGAGATGCTTGAGTAAATTAAGTAATTTCTAGGAATGAGGCAAAAAATGGAGAAATGGAGGGTAAGCTTTGTTAGCTTATAAACTCCTGTTGGGTTTCACTTTAGGATTACTGGGATAAGAACCTGACCATGAGACCCCCAAATGTCAAAGTCTGGAGCTCTTTTCTCTTGAGACAGGCTGCGTAGTCAATGAAAGACCTCAATCTGACCAGATTACAGCCTCCTATGGCCCTGCACTGGATATCCAAGTACCATAAAATCCTAGAAAAGTATTGGGGATCCTTCAATTCAGCATGTAGACATTCACTTACCATCTTCTAAACACAGGTCTTACACTTGCCCTCCTCTTGTCCCAGAAGTCTGAGATTCTTTGGTTCAGTTTTTCCAGAGAAAATCTTTCTCTTTTGTAATTGTAGGGAAGAAGGCTATTTAAGTTGTGAAGGTGGGGGAGAGGAAAATGATTTTCGTGTTCACAAGTTTACCACTGTTTAAGACATCTATGTCAACAAATATGCTCAACTATTCCAAGCTGTAGGGCTCAAAGCCAGAAAAAAAGATGAACACAGTGGGAACTGATGGGCATACCCATCTCAGAAACTTTGGGAAGGGAAGACTGGAAACCAGAAAAGAAATTTGCGCTAATCATCTTCATACAAATGGTCATCAAGCCACTGATTTGAATAACATCAGCAGTAGAAATTCAATAAATGTTGCATCAGAATTCTATAATACTTCCTGAATATGCTCTATGAGTGGCATAATATGCTTAAAATATTCCCTTTGAATTTTACTGTTAAATTCTCTTCTTTTTAGATGGTAAAACCAAAATAGAAAGTTTACTAACCTGGAAAGAGACCAAAATGAAGAAAAAAATACTGAGAAAGTTCATTTTTTAAAACTAACACAGTGCCAATGGAAGAATCAAGACTAAATTTAGGCACTAATTATCCAAAGTGCCAAAAATGAAAAATAGAATATTAAATAATATCATTCTTTTATGAATTAAGGTAAACCTGAACTAAAAACTTTCCCATAGAAGTGAATTTCTTCCTATACACTTGAAACTAGAGAGATATCTGTAGTTTTCTATCTGTGGAGGCTGTGATCATGCATAGAATTAACAATGTGAGCATTGAATAGAGATGGCAAAGATGGAAGATTCTAATAGTAATAATTCTCATTACTAAACTTGCAGAAAGGCAGTTTGTAGGGTTAAACCAGACAGATTAATCTTGTTTATCAGTGAAAACTTAGTGAGAAATACAATAGCATAATCAGAAAGGTAGATGGTTCTTGTACTCACAGTAATAACATCAGGTTTCTTTAGACATTTACAAAGCAGCTTAAACATTTAGTTTTGTATTTATAGGACTTTTTATCTGAACTTCTTACTGCATAATTTGAGGACTTGAGTTGAATCATGAAATGTCCCTCTGAAAAGACAACATGCCCCACCATATATGGCTATTAGTATATAGAATAGAATAAATCCTTGTTTATTCTGTTTACTCCTTTCTTCTCCCAGCAACCACTTGGGGCCAGTAAGTGAACAAAGAGTAACATCAGGTGTGGTAAAATTAACAAGAAGCATACATTTCCCTGTTGGATTTGTTTTTAATAGTTGGAAGAATGGACTATGAAAAAAGTGAAGGGTATAGGGATTTATTGTTATCAGGACAATTTTGGAGTTAATACAAGTAGAAATACTAGTGATGTTAGTTACTGAAGTATGGAAATAAACTCCTATATGTGATGGGAGCAAACGTTGGAGGGTCTATGAGGCATAAACTTAAAGGAAAGTGAAGTTCGATTTAATTAATTCGTTAATTCGCTCAATCATTAAATAAATATTACATGAATACCTACCACAGGTTGTCTTGTGCTGGGCCTTTACAGGTAGAATAAAGATGAATTAAACATGCCTCTTGCCTGGGGGCACTCAGTCATGGTCTGGTGAACAATAATAAAAAACTAAGTACACAAAGAGAAGGATTTGTGTGATCAATGTGCTGGGAATTAAAGTCTGGTAGGCCATCTATCCACAATGGTTGATTTATTGATTTTTACCTTATCTTATTCCAGAAATAATGTTTTAGGAATGAGATAGACACAATGAAACAAATATGAAATCTGGGGTGTTAAGGAAAAAGAAAAAATAACCCTTACTAAGGTGGAAATAAATATGCACCTCTCCTTCCAAAGGATAAACTACAACCCAGGTTTGAAACGAGGCTAGACAAAGGAAATACTAAGAAAGAAAAAGATGATGAGTAGAATGTTGACTCCTTTCAGTCCAAAAGAATAGAACAAACTGTGCATATTTCAAATATTATTAAAGTTACTTGCTAAGGCTTTGAAAAATTAAATATCATCTCTCAGTATGAGATGATATCCATAAGTGCTTTAAACTCTTCAAGAGGCAGTATGTGTCACTTACTCTTTGCTATTTTTTATCTCTTTATTCATATTTTATTGTTTTGCTGCTTATTATCAAATCTCTATGACATTAAGAGTGGAAAATGAAAAGAGATGAAAAACTTAAATCACTGTTGTTGTTGTTTTTGCAGCTTCAGCAGAGGTTTGATGAAAAAATTTTAATTTGGCTTCATCTTGACTCTTGAACTTACTCTTAGATCAGCTAAAAATTTGTTCTATGGCCTGAGGCACTGAACACCACAGAGCTCTGCAATAATTTCCTGTCAGATCAGACAACCCAGTTACTCCATTTTCCCAGGTGTCCCAGTGACCTATATTATTGCCAACAACAAGGTTGCTTCAGCTTTAAGTTTGGACTATCTGCTGGGCTCACAGACTCAGATACTCATCTAACTTCTTAGCTGAAAATGTAAAGTGCATTTTAAAGTGATGAGGTTTGCTGGGCTCATTGGTCTCTCCATCCTTATTTTTATTCTATTTGGTTCTTAGTGCAAAAGAAAGAGTGCCACCTACTGGATGTGGGGTATGAAGACCATATTAACATAAAGATCTATTTACTCTCTGATCAAAGGCTACTTTGATCAAAGTAACTGTGTAGGAAAAACTTACAATGTCTCACTTTTATAATAATAATTGCATATATTTGCTTAAATGCTTTTATTATCAATAAATATTGAGTGGAAATTATTTTAGAATTTCCATGTAAATATTTAGAAATAAAAGTTCTTATCTGTTGTCTTATACTTTAATTTGTAAAGAAATTAATTTTTGGGATGCCTGGGTGGCTCAGTTGGTTAAACGGCTGCCTTCAGCTCAGGTCATGATCCCAGGGTCCTGGGATCGGGTCCCACATCGGGCTCCTTGCTCTGCAGGGAGCCTGCTTCTCAACCTCTGCCTCTGCCTGCCACTCTGCCTGCTTGTGCTCTCTCTCTCTGACGAATAAATAACTAAAAAATCTTAAAAAAAAAAAAAAGAAATTAATTTTTTAGAAGAGCTTTAAGTTCATGGCAAAATTATGGGGAAGGTACAAAGATTTCCCATATGCACCTGCCTCCACACATGCATAGCCTCCCCTTCTTTGTTTCTATTTTTGTTTTGAACTTTATTTTGCCTTGTGTGTGTGTGTGTGTGTGTGTGTGTGTGTGTGTTTAAAGAATTTATTTATTTGAGAGAGAGAGTGACAGCACGAGCGTGGGGAAGGGCAGACGGAGATGGAGAAGCAGGCTCTCCACTGAGCAGGGCTCCTTGAGTAATGTCTATACCCAATGTGGGACTCAAACTCACAATCCCCACATCAAGAGTCGCTCACCCTACTGACTGAGCCAGCCAGGCACCCCAGTTCATTATAGGTTTTTTTTAAAGATTTTATTTATTTTTTTTGACAGAGACACAGCGAGAGAGGGAACACAAGCAGAGGAAGTGGGAGTGGGAGAAGCAGGCTTCCCATGGAGCAGGGAGCCCGATGTGGGGCCCGATCCCAGGACCCTGGGATCATGACCTGAGCCGAAGGCAGATGCTTAACGGCTGAGACACCCAGGCGCCCCTCCATTATAATTTTTAAAAAAAATTTTTTAGTGGTTACCCTATAGTTGGCAATATGCATTTATAACTAATACAAATCTACTTTTAAATAACACAGTACCACTTCACTGGTTGTGAGTACCTTTTAATAAGAAAATATTTCTAATTCCTCCCTCCTGGCCCTTGTATTATTGCTGTCATTCATTTCACTTATATATATGTGCATCCATGGGCATATATATGTGTATGTATATATGTACATTTATATGATGTATTTGTAAGCATACATAATCAAATTCATGGTTACTGTTATTTTGAATAAACTGTTATGTTACATCAATTAAGAATAAGAAAAATGAAAGTTTTTGTTTTACCTTCACTTAATCCTTCTTTTGATCCTCCTGCTTTATGTAGATCAAGTTTCTGACCTGTATTATTTTCCATCTCTTTAAAGAACTTCTTTTAATTTTTTTGCAAGGCGGGTCTGCTGGCAACATATTCCCTCATCTTTGTTTTGCCTGAGAAAGTCTTTATTTCTCCTTCACTTCTGAAGAATAATTTTGCAGAATACACAGTTCTAGGAAGGTGGTTCTTTCCTCTCAGCACGTTAAATGTTGACTCCATTCTCTTCATTCTTGTGTGATTTCTGAAGGGAATTGCGATACAATTATCTTTGTCCCTGCATAGATAAGTTATTTTTCCCCCTGACTTCTTTCAAAATTTTTTCTTTGTCTTTGATTTTCTGCAATCTGAAAATGATTTCGAGATTTTTTCATCATCTTTGATTTTCTGCAATTTGAAAACCCTAGGTGTAAGGTTTTTTGTTTTTTGGGTTTTTTTTGGCATTTGTTCTGCTCATAGTTCTCTGAACTTTCTGCGTCTGTAGCTTGGTGTCTGACATTAATTTGGGGAACTGTCCAGTTATTTTTTCATGTATTTCTTCTATTCCTTTCTCTTTATTTTTGTCTTCTGGTATTCCCAATAAATGTATGTTATGCCTTTTTAAATTGTCCCACAGATCTTAGACATTCTGTTCTGTTTTTCTCAGTCTTTGTTCTCTTTGCTTTTCAGTTTTGGAGGTCTCTGTTGAGGTATCTTCAAGTTCAGAGATTCTTTTCTCAGCACTATCCAATCTACTATGAAGCCCATCAAAGGCATGCTTCATTTTTGTTACAGTGTTTTGATCTTTAGCATTTCATTTTGGTTCTTTTTTAGGATTTCCATCTCTCTGCTTACATTGCCCATTTGTTCTTATGTGCTGTTTATTTTATCCATTGGGGCCTTAGTGTATTAATCATAATTGTTTTAAATTCACAGTCTGATAATTCCAACATGTCTGCCATGTGTGGTTCTGATGCTTGTTCTGTTTCTTCAAATTGTGGTGTGTTTTTTTTTTGCCTTTTCATATGCCTTGTAATTTTTTCTTCATCACCAGACATGGTGTACCAGGTAAAGGGGACTGCTGTGAATAAGCCATTAGTAATGTGGTTGTGAGGTAGGGTATGGGGAAGGGAAAAGTTTTATAGTCCTATGATTCAGTCTCAGTCTTTTAGGAAGCCTATGCCTCTCAGGACTGTGAACTTCACAAGTGTTTTTAATTTTTATTATACCTTCCTAAGTGGAAGGGGATGGCAAGAGTGGGCTGGAGTTGGGTGTTTCCTTTCCCCCAGATGAGTTAGGCTCTGGTAAAACCCCAGCAGCTTTGGCTCTGGTTAATTAGTTTTCCCTGAGGTTGGGCCTTCATAAGAACAGAGCACGTTGGCATGTTTAAAATGGTTCCTTTCCCCTTCTTCTGCCAGAAGCCTGAGCGGATTTTTCTCCTGTATCCTGTGGGAACCTGGTTGAGCTCCTGGACGTAAATCTCAGGTTCTTTCCGTGGTTTTTACCTGTGAATTTCTGCTCTGGTAAGTTGTTATTTTCCATATTTGCTTATGGGTCTTTACAATATTGAGGGCAGTGGTTTGCCCTGTATTCTCACCTCTCTTATGGGTCCTAGGAAAGTTGTTGATTTTTTTCAGTATATTCAGTTTTTCACTTGTTAGGGTAGAGTGGCCCTATACAGAATCTTTTCATGCAGAACTGGGAACCAGAAGTCTATCTTATACATTTAAAAAAATACCAGTTGATTTTTCCCTAATGTAGGTTAAAGAATATTCTTTATTTTGTTTATATAGAAAAGATTAGTGATCTTGTCAGTCTAATCCTACTTTATAATAGAGAAGACTCAGGTTATAGGAACACTAAGAACTCTTATTATGTGTATTCTAGTAATTAAAGATGGTCAAAGTTGAGAAGGAGTAAACAGCTCCCTTGGTCTAAACATAATCAACGATTTTCATCAATCCTAAGTCAGCATTTAAGGTTTAAATGGCTGGTTCTCTATATTACTATATTGTATTTTTAAAGTCTTTATTATTTACCTCATAGAATATTAGTTATGTTAAAAAAACTCATTAGTCTCTTTGCTTTCAGATGCTCTAATATTTATGCCTATTGGGTGTCTCTACCCAAACATCTTTGAATAGCAGTTTGTCGTGAAATATAAACTCTCAGCAGTTAAATATGATAGACTTTCCCTAAAAGTCAGATTCATGCCTTCATCTACCATGGTATTTATATTATCACACATCCCTTTTATTTTTTTATTTTTATTTGTGTTAAAATAAGGAGTTATAGTCTCTTGAGTTCTAGAGTTTCATAATCTGTTATTTAGAATGTATTTATTTAACAAATATTGTGCATATTTTATGCCAGGTGCTAAAAATCAAGAATCAACACATGAAATGATCTGATGGAATTCATTGTTTAGTGGAGAGTTTTTAGGACATTATTTACAAATTATCACAACCTATTGTGTAATCTTATGCTTTATATCCATAATGTGGGTCAAATGTAGGGAGATGAGATATAAGGGGCATATTTTTCAGGTTGGTTCATTCAATTTCCACTCCTCTCATTGTAGACTTCCTTTCTGTACCATGAAGTCTGTAGAGCTAAAATCTACATTTTTCAGAATTCTTAGTCTTGGCTTCCCCTCATAAGCTAGGTTCTGTAGAAGCACCCAGGTAAAAATAGAAAGGCAAAAGTGGACACTCCGAGGTGACATCCAGGGAAATCTTGGCTGTGGCTCTTATGTTGCAAGCTCTAGTGTATGGTCTCTGGCAACACAGGAATTGTGGAGTGGACATTGGTTGCAGTGGGCTCCACTGAAACATTCCTGTGCTGTTTATTTCTCCAAGATGTGTGACTCTTTCTTGGCTATGTAGCAACCACCCTTGGTTTCCTGGACTTTGCAGAAATTCTTTAAGTTACTCTAATACCTGAAATAATTCCCTTTCTCATTAACCTAGCTCAAGAAGATTCTGTTTTCTGTAAAGGACCTAGACAGTGGAATATGCTTTCTAAGTCTTTGTTAAAGATCCTTCTTCAGTAACCTGGGTTATAAATGATCCCAAATCTGATTTTGTATATTAATTTATGAGTTTGAGGTGCTATCGCCCATAGCAGTGTAAAGTATAACTTTTCACCAATTTGTGCAGAGGGCCTTTGGTGGGTGTTTTTTTACTTTTGTTTTATTGAACTTGGACTCAAGACTCCAGACCAATGGCAAACTCTCTTGAAGCATAAATTTTCTTTTTTATATCCCTTTTCCACAGACTATAGAGGTTTTTCAGACTCAGATTTATTACATTCCCTTTACCAACTATTGGATTTAAAATCCTAGCCCTTTGCGATCAAGACCTGGTATCAGGGTGTAAAATCTTAAGGGTTGCTGAGTATCAATTCTCATTTATCACTATCTCCTTTTTTCCTTTCTTCATCTCTAGTACAAGTGGCATTTACTTTCTTTGAGTTTATAAAGCATTAAAATTTAACTGTTGTGACTTGTAGTTAGTGATGTCACAGTCCATATCTATTTAGTCTTCCATATTGCTGTAAGTCCGTCACTAAAAATGTCCATCAACATTAATCAAAATGACTAGAGTGTATTCTCCTTAGATTATAACACTGCTGAGCTAACGATGTCCTACGAAAAGGGCAGTGGCTGGTAATGTAGTCATGGCGGAAGAAAAAAATAACCAAGGAGGAAATCTGTTAGTGCATTTCCAGCACCATCTAAGGTAGCAGCTATTTTGTTTTGGAGTGCTAGAATGGATATTCCAGAACTGTGCTGTTGATTATGGTAGCTCTCAGTCACATGTGGCTATTGAAATTTAAATTAATTATATTAAATAAATTAAAAATCTAGTTCTTCAGTTACACCAGCCACATTTCAAGGGCTCTGTAGCCACATATGCTAATGACTACTGTGTTGGACACTTACTGTGTGTCATACACTGTTGTTATCATCAGCATGAGGGGGACATAGTCCTTGTTCTAAGGTGCTGTGCTTTTTTTTTTTTTTTAAAGATTTTATTTATTTATTTGTCAGAGAGAGAGAGAGAGCACAAGCAGGCAGAATGGCAGGCAGAGGCAGAGGGAGAAGCAGGCTCCCTGCTGAGCAAGGAGCCCGATGTGGGACTCGATCCCAAGACCCTAGGATCATGACCTGAGTCGAAGACAGCTGCTCAACCAACTGAGCCACCCAGGTGTCCCAAAGGTGCTGTGCTTTTGAAGTAAACACCTAACAAAGTAAAAAATAACCTAACAAAGTAAAAAATAACATTTAAGAAATAATGCTTAAGAACAATAACAAAAGGACACTTTAGATATTGATATGCAATGACAAAGTTAAAACAGGATAACATAGGGACAAGAGAGTTGTTTTGTAGCTAGGTTTATTAGGAAGGCTTTCTGAATTATTAGTTGAATTGTAATGATGTGATAGAATGCAAAAATCTTGAGGAAGAGTATATGAAACAGGTAAAGCAATAAGTACCAAGACCCAAGACAGAAAAAGCTTGACATGTTTAAGGTACAGACAAAGGGTCTACGTGACTGAAGACTGTAAAAAGGATAAGTGTGGAAGGAGAGGAAATCAGAAGTTAGCCTAATAGTTTGGGTTGCAGTGAGGAACCACTGAAGAATTTTGAACAGAATAGTAACATGACCTAATATATACTTAAGAAAAATCATGAATAAAATGAGAGCTCACAGAACAAATTCAATAGAAGTAAATCTTCAGCTGAGTTTTGAAAGCATTGCTTCTTCATCATCATCCATGATTTTGCACATTTCTAGGGTATATGGGGAGGACGCCCTGCCATGTGGTCTCCAGTAACAGACTTTATTTCTAGGCCACTTAGTGGACCTGTTCGGGCAGGGATCTTGGTGTATGGAGAGAATAGACTGGAGACTGGGGAGGTAAATTAAGGGTGGATGAACATGTATTTATTGAGATGAAGTCATGTATGTTAATTTAGCTAAAGTCGCAAAGAAGATAAAAATGATCACATGTAAATTTTCTGCAAGTGTATGAAATATGCCCAACTGATTTCTCATCCTGTCTCTCCCTAATATTAGCAAAACTAAGAGTTGGAATCTTCTTTTAAGAACATCAATTAGCTACCTGCATATGACTTTTTTGAGGCCCCGTTAATGCAAATGTAATGGGGCAGATGCAAATTCAAAGCACTGGAGGATATTTTCTACCCTGTCTGTATTGTTTAATGAGACAACGAATTCAGTTGACTTCAGATATGTCATGTCTTGTAAATCATTGGGTTATTAACTTTAACAGGGTGAATGAATGTACGGCTCCTATCTCCATTTCACAGTATTAGCACTCCAGATAATAGCCCCGGAACATGGGGTGATAATCCCTTCATTATTGGCTCATATGTAGAGTGACCCTCTTATGTATGAGCAATTTAGAAGGAAGAAGCATTTATGTGCATGGGGCAAAATAAAGGTCTAGATTTAAAAAAAAAGTTACATGTTTTCTCTTCATTACAGTCAGAACATGAATAGGATGGCAAACCTGTGTTTATGGCACACGTTATTGTTCAGTTTTGCTTATTTTCCTAACCATTGATGATTTTACGAGTTTTAGTTTGGTGTCTTAGTGAGAAAAACTGTGTACTTCTCTATGTTTTACTTAGTCTTCTGGTATGTATTTGAGCTCTTTGCTGGTGATCGAGATTGCCACTGAGTAGTGTTGTATGGTATTGCTCTAGTGGTCCTGAAGAATTAAGATATCCTAGTGCCTTAGTGATTAGTGTCTGCATGGTTGGGTAATTTAAATTGTTTCTACATAGCTCACTCTATTTTGAACTGATTTGACATTGATAATAGCTGGGCTGGTTAGGGGTCTGAGCAAATTCTGTGTTTCGAGGACTAATTGATGTATCAAGAGAATGCAGCTGTCACAATTAAAAAGGAAAGACATTTAAGCCACCACAGACACAAGATACTGCTGTAATAAATGAACTTACAAAATGTGAAGTGAGCAGCCCAGTTATGTATATGCAATCTTGTTTTATTTAATTTCTCTTCCTTGTTAGACTCTGAATCTAGCCTTAGGCACCAGGTTGAGGAAGCATTATTACTCAGTTGCCAAATGGCCTAGATTAAAGATTCCTGTTCACTTATAGGTTCATGAGCTTTATCAAACAGAACATTATGAATAGGGAAGGGAACATTTTTGTCTTTTCTTCTTGACTAAATTAATTACATCTAAATGACAAAGGTCTTGCTTCTGAGTCACACTTGTCATTGAGCTGTTCTGGTTAAAATCATGTGACTTTTCTTCTTGTCCTCTAAAAAAAAAAAAAAGGGATAATTTCTGTACTATTATTAGAATCAGAGAAAAAAATGGAGTGTAAAGTAAAACACATATCAAGATTAATATGGTAATTTTCCAATTTTTGCTAGATGAACCAATCTTGGTAACTTTGTGTTATGAATTCTTGTCTATGCTAGTTGGATTGAGAAGGGAAAAACTTTCCTACCCTTTTGTTCCTCTGAATTTAAAATCACTGAACAGATGCAGTGATATAAACTTGCATTTAAGTCCTTTATATTTTTCTTTATAGACACAATTGTGAATTGTGTTCTTCCTGCATTTGTAATTAGAGAGTGAAACAGATGGCAAAGGCTCAGTATAAAGAGATGTCCATTAAAATAACTTATGCTGCCAAGTGATTGTTCACTCCAAGAGGGGAACTCCATTTCCTCCATGATGCAAAATAAAGTAGCAGCACATTTTGGAGGAACTTTGTTATGCAGGGCAAACGAACGCAGTAGCTGGACCATACACTGAAAATATGAAAATGAAAGATGTGTAAATAACTTCATCTTTTTTTTATTTAAATGAACATTGTTAGAGGTGGGAGTTAAAGTTTAGATGGAAGCCCTCTATGCCTGCTGTGGATGTATAGGAAATATGTGGAATGACGTTTCTCTCTGAATTTTTAGCCATCCTGTGGAGGCAAATGTAGCATCACTAGTAGTGATTTGAGATATATTCTTCTATGTGTTAAGTATATATCAAGGAAGGAAACAAAGTTATGACATTTTAACTATCTTGTAAGGCAACATAGCATTAAGAGTGAGGATTCTGGAGACAGTCCCTTCAGGTTTGAATTGCATCTGCTGTTTACTTGCTGAGTGACTTTGGGGGTAATTATCTAACAACTCTGTGCTTCAATTTCTTCCCATGTCAAGGTGAAATTACTAAAAACGCTAATCTTGATAATGTTGTACCAACGAATATTATTGAAACCTTATTTATTAAACAAATAGCACCTTGCCACCAGAATTTTATTAAATATCAATGCAATATTTTATATTTACCTAATTTTTTTTACCAAAGCCAACTTCTGGTAAATCATTTCTTTCCAGAAAGAGGCAACTGCCCCCCTCAAAAAAAAAAGTGAAAGTGAACTACCTAAAATTCAAGGCAGATCTGTATATAACTCCAAGTCTCAAGTTCTAAGTGTGGAAAGATTCCTTGTATGGTGCCTCTATTTTTGACAGCTTCCCTATCTACACAGAACTGAAAATTTTAAATGTAAAACTGTTACCAACATGAAAATTACACAGATAATCTTTCAGAAAGGAAACTATAAAGTTGTTTTGTTAGCACAATATATGAGAATCTTCAGTTCAAGTGACATAAACATGTATGTTTCCTTATGACATAATTAAAAAAAAAACTAGTTTTGATGCCTTTATATCTTGCACTATTCTGGGCACTGTATTTTGAGATTAACTCAGATTCTGCTCGCAGAGAAGCTCATGTTTTAAAAGGATGAGCACCTCTGTCTTTTCATCAGCGATCTCCCCTCAAATACAGGAAAAGAAAAGGAAGATTGACAGACCCTTGGTGTCCTCTGTGAGGTTAACAGAACCTGCAGATTGTAGAGTTTACTCCATCTGTAGAACTGCAACCAGTACTTAAATATTTTGTCAACTTCATATGTAACATAGGTTGTTATTTTACCTTCACTTTGAAAGTAAGATTGCAGCTCTGTAAAGACTGGTTATGGGAAATAATTGCATTGATCTAGTGCAGTTCCTGGGACATACCTGAAATAAAATAAACAGAATAAGTACCTTTCTCCACCCCGCCCCTTGTTTTAGATTTCACCCCAAATTGCTTCAGTGCACTCTATTCAAGGTACAATTGGAGTGCTGATGCTAATGCTATGCAATTCTTTCTGCTAATATTTGCTGATAGGTGGTTCAAATCCCAGAGACTTGTGTCTAGACCTAAGGGCATCAACTCTTAAATCAAACATCATATTTAATGTCAAGACAGGAATAATGATAGCTAACATTTACCTAACTTACTGTGTGCCAGGCACTGTTCTAAGCACTGTTCATATGCTCACTCACTTAATCCTCATAAGAGTACTATGAGGATTGAGGTGTTTTTTCTTGAGGCACAGGGAAATTAAAATCTGCTCATGGTCACATAGCTAGTAACTCATGAGGTCAGGATTCAAACTTTGTATTTGGCAGAACATCAATGTACTCAAGCACTGCATCTCAAAATTAGAAGGATTTCATAAAGTCAGGAATAAGAAAAGCATTGTGTATTATATTTTATTCAAGATCCTAGACTACAATATGAGCAACAAAAGGTGAAAAATAAATGATAGGGAGAAAAATATGAAAGCATCCTTCTATGTGGACAGTACTGTCCTCCACAAAAAAAAAAAAATCCAACACAACCAACAAATTCTGAAAAATACTAAAATCAGTAAAGTGATCTTATATAAAATCAAAGTATAAAAATCTCTTTTTACAAATAAACAGCAACTTATTTTTAAAAAAATCCATTCAAGTAATAAATTAAAAGTCATAAGAATAAACCTTATAAGAACAATGTGCCAATCCTTTATGCTGAAAATACAGAACTTCAAAGCTAGTCCTAAAAGATCTAAATAAGGGCTATCATGTTTGTAGATGTAAAATATCAATATTCTGAAATTATAGTTTTCAAAATCTTAATAGTCATACAATTTCTGACAGGATTTTTCATGGAATTTTTCCTAAAATTCATATGGAAAAGAAAATACAGAAGAATAGTAAAACAGTGATGAAGGATAATAGATAGCCTATCAGATATCAAAATGTGATTGAAAATGTAAATAATAAGTTGAGATACTTAATAGAACACAAATAGGTGTCTAGAAATGTATATACAGAAATGTAATAGACCAAAATGTCTTTTCGGATCAGTTAATAAAATATGGACTATTAAAATGGAGTTGGCATAATTTTTTATCCACCTGGAAAAATAATACTTTGATTCCTGCCTTTGAAGATTCACAAAAATGTATTCCAGATGGACTGAAAAACAATATATAAAAACAAAAACAACAACAATAAAAGTAAAAATTATATAAATATAAGAAAAAAGGAAAATGTCTCTGTGACCTTAGATCAGGGAAGGTCTTCTTAAAAAAAAAACACACACAAGAAAGTCCATAAAAATAGATAAATTTGATTATGTCAAAATAATATCAAAGACAAAAACACTACAAAGTAAGAGACTAAGTGACAAGCTGGTAAAAAAAAAAACACAACATACACACAAAAACTTTAACAACTATCTAAAGAAAATCATAAAAACATTCAAAAACCAGATGAGAGGACAACAACAATAAACTCAGGAAAAATCAATTCCACTTACTTGCAATTGGGGAAACACAAATTGAAATAATGAGATACCATTTTTACTCATCAGAGTAGCAACAAATTTAAGTATCACATGTTGTCTATGGCCATACCACCCTGAACGTGCCCGATCTTGTCTGATCACAGAAGCTAAGCAGGGTCAGGCCTGGTTAGTACTTGGGTGGGAGACCGCCAGGGAATACTGGGTGCTGTAGGCTTAAAAAAAAAAAAAATACCATGTGTTAACCAGGGAACAGGAGCTCTCTATATTGCTTGTGATTGTATATAGATCTAGTGATTTTGTGGGACAATTGAATAGTTTCTAGGAAAAAATTTTAAACATTCTTAATTTCCAATAATTACCCTTCTAAATATTTACTCTGGAGAAATTCCTGCACATATATAAGGTGGCATGACCAAGGATGTTCCAGTATTAAAAAAAAAAGTGTCCAGTATTATCTGAAATGTAAAACCAATGGAAAATGGAAACAACTTAAATAAGTGTCAAAAGAAAACTGTTAAATTAAATCATATAAATTATGGCACATTCATGTGTGTAATACTTTGGAGAGTTTTTAACAAGTAAAACTTTCAAATTGCTCTGGACTTGCAAATTGTGCATTCTTTGTAATATAAATATATAATATATATTATATATATATCTGTTTTATTTACGTAATACATATATTAAATATATTTATACTTCCTAACATATATGAAATATGTTTGTATATTATATATTATACCTAAACATTTATATAAAATTTGTGTAGTTTTATAAGGTTGGAAATTCTTTTTAGAAGTGGAAATTCTTAAAAAAAAAAAAAAAAAAAGAAGTGGAAATTCTTGGAGTGCCTGCGTGGCTCAGTTGGTTGAGCATCCAACTCTTGATTTCAGCTCAGGTCATGATCTCAGGGTCGTAAGATCAAGCCCTTTATTGGGCTCTGTGTTCAGCGGGGAGTCTGCTTGAGATTCTCTTTCTCCCTTTTCCTCCCCCTGCTTGCGTACTCTCTCTCTCAAATAAATAAATAAATAAAATCTTTTAAAAAAAGAAGTGCAAGTTCTTTTTAGTTGTAATAATCACTTTTAATTTATTAAGAATGGACAAAAGAATGACCTCACTGGGGCCACCAGAAATTAGGGAAAGATCTATGACAGAAAAGGCTCCTAAATTAGGACTTAGCATGGAGTTAAACTGAAAGATAAAACTTAGTGGAGGTAGCAATTATGGACTAGAGAAATACACGTCAAGTACTTTTTCCAAGATTGTTCAGCATTTCTATAGCACACATTTCATCTTGAGTAGCTAAAGTGAAGATAAGATCACTAAAATTGACTATGTTGTATTTTTGTTCACTTCATATTGAATTGCTATTAAAGTACAATGATTTTCAACCCTTCACTATGTCTTGAACTAGTAATTTGGCAACATCCCAGAATATAATGATTATGCATGTAAAAATAACAATAGATATTTCATAGCTTCACAAATTTTTATTAGTACCATTCTTGTTATATTTTTTCCTGAGCTCTTCATTTTGGTCCCAACTCTAGCTTAGTTTGTTATTGCCTCAGTTTGATACTGGAATTGCTGTAAAAATACGATTATATTATGTTTCTTACAGTGGCAAATATTAGGCAATTTAGAGAGGAACTTCATAATCAAGTCTGTTATTTAAAATATTTCTCAAAATATTGAGGTTTAAAAATAAATGATCATGTTAATATAAATAGTTTTTGAAAGACCTTTCTAAAAAAAAAAAAAGACCTTTCTAGTTAATTTAAAAATTGTATTTTAAAAATCATGCCATCAATTAACAAAAAAACCTGTTTTTTTGTTAAGATATAAAAGTAGGGGCAGCTAGGTGTCTCAGTGGGTTAAGCATCTGTTCTCAGCTCAGGTCCGGATCTCAGGGTCCTGGGATCAAGCCCCACATTGGGCTCCCTGCTGAGGGAGCCTGCTTCTCCCTCTCTCTCTGCCTCTCTCCCCGTTCATGCTCTCTCTCCCAAATAAATAAAATCTTTTTTGAAAAAAAGATATAAAAGTATATAAATTTGGAAAGTATTTTTTTTTGCATTGAGAAAACCATCAGAAATTTTAGACTGTACTAAAATATTGTCAAAAAGGGACTCAACAAATATCCTATCTCATTTTTAAAAAGAAGACAATCTTCAGTGGTACTGTGGCTTCTTAGGTTTACCTCCACATTAAATTGTGTTTTAATGTTGGATTGGCTCTGGGAATCAACACTAAATGACCCAGCTGCTCCCAGGGCTGGACAGCTCTGAAGCTGCAGGATCTGACCCAGCAGAGGGATATACAAGGAGCGTGAGAATCATTAGTAAATGAATAGAAGAATCTTTGAGACTTTAAAAGTTTTTCTTCTTAAAAAAAATCTTTATCCAAACCTTTCTTAGAAGAGCATGTTGGTGAACTGGCTAACAGCATGAACTTGCAATCAGACAAATCTCACTTGAATTCTGACTCCATCTTTACTAGCTTGTGATTGATCTTAGGCATTTTCTTTAACTCTCTAAACCAGACTTGTGAAATAGTGATCACCATACCTACCTAAGGGTTATTGGGATAATTCAATGAGATAATGCATGTAAAGCACTTAGTACCTGGTGTCTAATAGATGCACAAAATACTGTATTTCATCAAATCTAAGATACCATTATTGTAAAATGTACCATTATTTTATGTACCGTAGGTAAAGAAAAAGATGGCAATTTATACCACTGAGAGGCATCTCCATTTCAGAAATGTTAACATGTGAAAAATATGTGTATTAGAATAGATAAAATATAGTGATGACCTCTTTCACCAGACTGTTGTTCGAGTTAAAAAAGTAACCATTGTAATCTATGCTTATTCAAATTGAATCTTTAAAAGGTATTTATTTTCTTGGGGCGCCTGGGTGGCTCAGTGGGTTAAAGCCTCTGCCTTCGGCTCAGGTCATGATCTCAGGGTCCTGAGATCGAGCCCCGCATCTCCGGCTCTCTGCTCAGCAGGGAGCCTACTTCTCCCTCTCTCTCTGCCTGCCTCTCTGCCTACTTGTGATCTCTCTCTCTGTCAAATAAATAAAATCTTAAAAAAAAAATTTAAAAAAAAGGTATTTATTTTCTTAAACTACATTTTTATAGAGTATATAAAAATAAGATGTGTTTCTTTCAAAAGAATTTATAATGAATTTGGATAAACAAATGTGCATTAGTCTTAAGGTAATTCAAGCTTCTTCTTTTTTTTTTTTCCCAAATACTTTTATTTTATTTTATTTTTTTCAGTGTTACAAGACTCATTGTTTATGTACCACACCCAGTGAGCAGTAATAGCTTCTGTAACCTCTCTGACCAGGAGTCCTCTAACCTGCCTCCTGATGGCAACTATGGCTCTAAGCACATCCTATCTTTCTAATTCTAGATAGACCTAGTTTTTATTTATTTTTTAAGATTTTATTTATTTGAAAGAGAGAACAGGGGCAGAGGGGGAAGCAGACTGCCTGCTGAGCAAGGAGTCCGATGCAATATGAGACTCTATCCCTAAGCAGAAGGCAGATGCTTAACTGCCTGAGCCACCATGTGCCCCTGGATAGACCTAGTTTTTAAAATGTTGTTATTCCTTAGGTAGAGGAAGCCTGTTACCTTGGCAGTTCTAAAGTAGCACTCTGTTTGTAAGCTAAGTTTATACTTCCTTCTTAAGGATATACAGCATACAGGAGGCTCTTTGTGAAAGAGTATTCAAGTGAAAACTGTAGGATCTTATTTTATAAGCATCTACAAAATTTGTAGCTTCCATCTTTTGGCTTATGCCATTGTTTGATAATTTTTTTTGATCTACTTTTAGAAGCAACATAGAAATTGACATGTGTGCTTATTAAGATGCACGTGCATATGAAAAGTTATTGAGATATTGTAGAATTTAAAGTTTATTCTTTAATGTGTTAGTTATTCCTCCTGAGAGTAGTTAATATTCAGAGCTTAATATTTCATTTATTTTTATCAGTATATATCTATTCATTTTAGGGAATTAGAGTACCTTCAAAAAAACTCAGCCTCTGAGGCACCAGTATTACTGTGGATGAGTATAAATGTGCTACATAATATCTACATCTCTCTCCTTTTCTAGATCAGAAAGCCATGTGGCCATTTGTTGGGGGACCTGGTTTCTGGTGTGGCCATATTGTTACTGTTATAAACGCTAACAGTTATGGGAGATGATCTTTGCATTTATGGGGGAAAGGTGGTGACAATCCCTAGAGCCTGGATGATAATCTTTATATATCATACCTTTTTAAAGTTTCATCTTGCATCATTTTTGATGATTGCAGCCATTAAAGTAGAATCACCATACACTGATAGTAAAACTGCTTTTCTAATGGATGCCTTTTACTTTTAAGATCTAGGACTTGGTCAAAAATTCTGTCTTCTGCAAAGCGATATACTTTGTGAATTGATAAATATCCTATCACTCAGTTTTCATTCTCTGCATTGAAAATTCATCTATTCCTTTGATAAGGTTGATTTTTTGAGCATAAAAACTAGATTGTGTTCTTTGCTAGGAGAGGGGAGCAAAATTTCCAGAAAGAGTCAACACAGGCATCTGTAAGGTGTTTTTTCTCTAAGGAGCTGGAATTTTTTTTGTCTTTGTTTCTTATTTTCCTTCTTGATAAAACCTAGTGTTTGGTTGATTTTACTTCAGCATCACAGTGGTCTCATATCTTCAGAGAATAGTTTACAATGATTGTTCACTATGAAACAAAAAAAGTACAAAAATAATCCTTCTAATCCTTTTGCCGATTTTCCAAAAAGTATTTGTTTTGCCCAAAGTGACACTCACATGCTCTCATGGCTCCCTGTATCTTTCCCTACTTATTCATATTTGACCACCTGGAAGGGCTTTATATGAATCTGAAAACACATAGAGTTCTCTGTGCAATTCCTTTTTACATCGTAAAAAAGTTAAGTATATTTGTAAGGATTCCCATCATTAACTTCTCTGTTCAGAAAAGTGCCCATCTGTTCCAATTTCTTGTCATTTTTCAAATATAAACAAATGTTTACTTAAGAAATAGGTATTTCCCCCCAAATACAATCAATTGGTCTTAGGACCCTAGAAGTCATTGGTTCTTGTATCTGCCCAAAGATTGAATTCAGCTGAAATATAAAGAAACCTTGAGGACTTCTCTCTGAAGCAAACAGTTTTACCTTTAGACTGTGTTGTCTGATAGATGATATTACCAAAGGAGACATTACCAAGGAATTCACCACAGGATTTCTTTAAATAGTTGAATTTTCTCATGTATTAAGGGAAAAACATAGAAATTAAATTTGCATACACTTGTGTGAGTCTAAAATAATGTTATCTATTGCTAGGTGGTTTGTGAGAAAATCTCATTTTTTTCCAGGTATACAATATGTTTCTATTCAGGAGTCTTGTTATGTCCAAATTACTCTTTAGAGTGGTCTACTTCTTCCTATTTAGTGAGCTAAAGCAGCATGACAGGGTATAAAGAGCAAAGGGTCCAAAATAAAAACTAACTTTGTATCTTATTTTTGCTACTTGCCAACTCAGGAAACTCGGTTAACCACTCTAAGCGCAATTTACCCTTAGGTAAACTGTTAAGAGTAACAACATTAATATGTATCTTATCTATGTCTCCGGTTAATTATGTGGCTCTTATGAAAATCCTTTGGAAAATGCAAAACATATATTTTATTTAAAAAGAAACATCGACATTATTTCTAAAGTACATATTATGGAATTGATTCATAGGAGGTGAAGAAGCATGCTCGGTCAGAATACCCTCTATCTTTTAGATTTCATATGAGAATATTATAACTCACTTAAAAATTTATATTGTACTTTTTAAAATCAATATATAATCTGAGTAACCTAGCCATGCTATACACCATACTGTGTGATAAATCAAAAACAACTCTCTGGTTTGGCACTATTTTCTCAAGTGTTCTTTTTGGAAAGCGTGGCAGCCAATTATTGGACTTTGTCCATTAATCAGTTTTATTTCTGATGGGAAGGGCCAGAGATGGGATTGGTCGTTTTAGGAAAAAGGTAAATGCCATAATTTCTAGGATAAGCAAATGGAAATACACATGAATATTTACTTAAAGAGCTCTTTCCCAGTCTGCATTTCTTAGAAATAAGAGTTTATTATAATGCTAAGATTTTTATCAGAGATGCTAGCCCAGGAAAGCAGAAGTGAGGGGAAACGGGAAATGAGACAAGAAAGAAAACAAAGGGCATTGTCAAGCTAGCCACAGCTTCTCAAGAAAACACAATTAGTTCCTGGGTCACAAGGGAAGTCTCAGAAGAGAAAGGAGGGAGGCTTACTTGCTGGCTTCTCTTCCTTCTGGTCTCTTTTCTCTCCTTGGCTGAAGTCTGACCCGTAAGATGTTAACTCCTCTGCACATGTAGGTTATTTTTATGTGGACTCGCAGGGCAGCTATTGTGGAAACCGGAGACAGTGTGGTAGAGATGATCAGATCTCACCCCTGAAAAAGTTGAGTCTCTAGAGCTGGCAGGAGATGAAGTGTGGTTGCCAGGGCTTTAGGATGATGAGAACAGCTTTAGTACCCACCGGAGCCCTCCATCCAACCAGGAAGCCAGGCACGTGGCAGAGCCATGGATGGGAGGTGGACATATATACTGGATTTGGTACAAGCCCCCCTGCCACCCTGAAAAGAATTACATTATTTACCTTATTGAATAGGAAAATGCAAGAAAGTTTTCTAAACCCATAGGACTAACTAATCTCACCTACTTAGAGGAATTGCAACTAAAAAGAAGTAAACTAAGAAAGAAGTATCTTTTGATTCCCTACCAACTCCATGCTCTACTTATAAAAAAATCATTTATACAAATGACTCTGCATGTTGTAAATGACCAAGATCATTATCATCTAATTGCAATCATTACCATTGTCTAATGGTATTTCTGAAGGAGACCACCTGCCCATTTCTAAGCAGATGTACCAAGTGATGGATTGATAAGTAGACCATTATATTAGGGTACATGTAAATAGGTTAAGAATTTAATTTGGAATTAGGCCAAGATAAGCATGCCCCTAGTTTCCTGAGTAGAAAATATATTTAGATGAAGAATATTTTTTTAGGGTTGCTGGAATTTTTAAATAGTTTTTCCTTTTCTTTTTGTTTAAAGTTTTATCTGAAAGGACAGAAGAAAATATATTGCAATTAAAAAACCCCTGTTATTTCTGACTGGAAAAAATATATACATAGAGACTAGGAAACTAAATAGAGCCTATTAGTAAATACATTAAAAGTGAAAATTTACTATTTGAAAATATTGGTTATTAACACATAGTCTCCCCTTGAAAAAGATAAAGAGACACTAAATTGAAAGACAAAGAAGGAGAAGGACTGGCTAGCTGGATCATTATTGGAAAGTCAACAAACCAAGAATTGAGGGGCCAGATTAGTGATATAACTGCTGACTTGAGAAAATTAATCCTTCTTTAAAATACTTGATTAAATTATACAAGTGAGATTCCAACTTAATCAAACCAAATAAATTCTTTCTCGAGCAGAATAAATTATGCTTTGCCTATCCTGGCACATAATGTTCTCAGGATTGTAGACTGCCCCTTTTAGGGTGAAGTACTGTATTTAACTGCTTGTATCATGTCTAATGGAAAATGTACTGGGCAAGATGGTTATTCTGTTGAATTCTTGAAGCATTTAGGGACACTAATAGCCTCTTATTTTTCAAACATCCTTAATGATATAATGAATATAAAATAACTCCCTCTGCAAATCAACATGACCTTTTTATAACAAAAGAGAAACAAAAGGATCCATTACTCTACAGAAATTCTCATCTATAGCAGATGCTCCATTGAATTTTATTCTCAGGATTTTATAAAAAGCACAGCCTGTGAGTTGAAAAAAGACTTTTCTCTCTCTCACACATATTAATTAGGATCACATTATAAAACTAGATGATCCAAACAGTTTTAATGGTAGATATTTTCATAATAGAAACTTCTGACCCAATAGGCATGCAAAACATAATAATGAGCCAATTTTAACATATTGGATCAGTTTTATTAATATTTTTTAAAACAAACTAGTTAATATAAATTACTAATTTACTTATACTCTATGGTGAGAGAACTGCCTGTTAAAATCTGCTGGATAATCAAGAAGCATAGGTAGACAAACTGAAGAAATCTGCCATAAAAAAAAACAACAAAAAACATTTGAGCGGAAGTAATGTGTGCAGAGAATTGAGTGGAAAGTTACCCATATCAAAACTATGGATGTCATTTAACACTAATTTGCATGAGAAAATCTTTAGATACCTAACCTAACAAATTGTCACAATTTGTAAGGACAGTATATTACCCTTTTGTACAAAGCAAAAGATCGACACTGTAGAAACAGATTCTGCTATAAGTCAAAGATTTGGGATATTTATAAAACAATAAGATTAATAGGTCCATATAAAAGTTATAATAATGAGTTTTCGGGTTAAGCTATTCCTGGGGCTATTGTTTTAGACACCTACCTCTTTACCCATCCTCTTTTTCCTGGAGAGCAAACCTATATTATGATTTTCGGAAGAAGTGGGGGAAAGAGAAAGAATAAAAGGCAGATGAATAAAATTGAGATAATGCATGTGAAGAAATGAGCACTCTGTAGAACACATTGGAATCCTCAAAAATGGGAGTTATTCACGATGAGATGAAATGAATTCATACTTAGGAACGTCATTAACTTGTGTTCTGAGAGGCTATTTAAAAAGCATTGAAATAATAGTAAATTAAATCTTATGAATATTTATTAGAGGAATCTGTACATTTGGATATACATGTTTGAATTAAAGTGCTTTTAGTAAATTACTTTCATTTTTATGCCATCTACCAAGAGCTCTCCATGAAAGTCCGACTCCAAATATCTCATCTGTTCCTGAAGAGTTACGTCTTCTGTATCATTTTATGCATTCATTGACAGGAAGAATATTATTATAGTGTTATTTTTTTTTCTTTTGTACCACAATATTTAAAAAGCAAAAAAAAAACAAACAAACCCACAAAAAACTTATGGGTATGGAAATGAGAATAGCTCCTACTAATTTTAATAAGTGTATACCTGCCAAAGTCAGAGCATATGTGTGTGACAGAGAAAAAAATTATCCCTAAGCTACTAGGGAACAACAGCAACAAAAACAATTAAATATAAGCCAGTGAAGAAGCGTATATGCATTCATGTGTCTTGGCAGAGGAAAATGGTGATGGAGAGAATTGCATGGGGAAGGGGTAACTGCAATCATTAGAACACATAAAATGAAAGGGAAGCAGCCATCTCATTTTGAAACCAAGTATCACAGTCCTTTGTGGCTACATGCAAACTGATTTAATACTAAATATAATTTTTTCTATAAGTGTTTAATTTCTGCTTGAGTTATTATAACAAGATTTCACTCTTCCTTTAAAACATTAAAAAAAATTAAAGTACGAATTCATTCTAAATGTTAATTATAAGATACAGAAGGTAGATAGGAAAAAGGTAAAGGTTTTGAGATGTAGATTTTCTGAGAAATTATTTCTACATTTTCAGCTAGTCATGTGGTGACAATTTTGAGATTGTCACTGTTTTGGGAAGGTGATTTTGCAAGTGCTGCTGCTCTAGTCCCTTCACTTGTCATAACTGATATAGTAGATAGAGAGACTTTAGCATTTGCTTAAGTGCGTTTTAGACAAATTCTCAGTATCATAGGCAGATATAACCCCAGTTCAAAAGCTTGAGTGTTCCCATTCTTTATTGTTTATCTTTGTGAAAATTTTCTATTTCCTCAGAGACCAAAGTGACTTTTTTCCTTTTGCTTCCTTTTATAGCATAAAACTCATAGCTGGTAATTTATTTCAAGGATATTGCTTCTAGCTAGCCTCAGTGATACTTTGTGTATGTATGTAAGTTTGCCAGCATGGAAGAGAGGGTAGAAAAGGAGTAGAAATAAGTAGTTTATACTGAAGTGAGTTATAATTTACAAGCATTTTCAGATATGTGGGAAAATAAATAACTTACAAACTAAATGACCTTCTTAATCCACACTGTGTCTCTCATCTGAGCACGTGAGGAGAGGGATTTGAACAGATAAAATACTCTTCCTTACTCCAGTGGAACAAGACACTGTCAGCCATACAACTAACACCTGACTGATACTGCTTTCCATGGCTTTTATCTAGCTAAATAAAGCTTATTCTCCTTGGTCAGGCTATAAATACATTTTTCAAATCCTGGAAAAACCAACAGTAAAACTCAACTCTCTATTTCATGCCTTCTCAAAGGCACATGTATTAAAGTGCCAGTTTTCTGTTGATAAAATAACATGGTAGATGGTATTTCTTGGAAGTGACTAGTTGAGCAATGTTTGCCAATGAAACTGTGTAGAAGGTTAATTTTTTAGTTTGTTTGATTGATTTTGAGAATTTCAGAACACAGTACATGTTTTTTTGTCATTAGCAAAGGTTTCACAAGAAGGAAAGTTTGCAAGACTTTAGCCGACTCCAATATGAACAAAATTCTGTGTGTGCATGTGTGTGTGTGTGTGTGTTTGGGATACTTTAGTTGATATTCCTCTATTTGGATTCATTTAGAACTCCAAAATTGAAGCAAAAAGTTGCACACCATATGATAAACAGAGACTGTAATCCTGGGACAATAGCATTAAATTCTAAGCCTAGAATCCAATAAGAATTATGAATAAATTGTAAACCCTACTAATGCATTTTCCATCTTCAATTCCAATTTCTTAAGTAATGCGCATCCATATCCCCTGAAAGCTTATTTCAAGGAAGTCCCTATTTTATTTTATTTTATTTTTTTAAAGATGTATTTATTTATTTTAGGGGGTCAGAGGGAGCAGAGAGTGAGAATCCCAAGCAGCTCCACACTAAGTGTGGAGCCGATGTGAGGCTAGATCCCACAACCCTGAGATGCTGAGATCATGATCTGAGCTGAAATCAAGAGTCAGACACTTAACTAACTGAGTCACCCAGGTGCCCTAGGAAGTCCCTATTTTAAAAGAGTAAACTGAAATAGCTCATACCTGAACAAATGCCTTCTATTGTTTTAAACAGTTAAAGACATGAGTCAGCGTGCCCTCATTTAGCTAGTATACTATCCAATAACTAAAAAACCAAATAAAGTACAAAATAAAAAGGAGATTCTTGCCTGAATTTAATTGGGAACAGAAGAGCAGAGAAAGGGGGAATAATCAACACTAGGCAAAAAGCAAAGGTAGGAAATAGGAAGGGAAAGCATTTTATTTTTCAACTTCAGAGTTAATTATAAATAGAAAACTATAGTTCAAATTGGGACTCTGTACTATCATTGTGCAAAACAGTCATGACTGGCTAAGTAACTAAAAATACATTGCAATAAAAATACTTGTTTTCTTTTACTTCTTGTTCTTCCCTCTCCATTCATTAAAAATGGGAGACAAACTAGGTAGAGAAGCTGTATCTCTATGGGGTCACCAAAGTCCTGATCATCAAACCTAGTACAGATTGGGGTTATAGGAAGGTTAAGTAGTAAAATGGGAGAGAATTAACTTGTCAGGATAAGGCTGTGAGGCTGGCTGGTGCAGGTTGTTAAGGTCCCTTCATGTGGAAGCAGCACACTGACTCAGAGGTGTACCAGGCAGGGAGGAGGTCACACCGCCAGAGGCTGGATGACAATCAGCTGATTTAGCCACTGGCCCAGGGTCAACCTAGTTTTACTAAGTAATACCTCAAAGGAGGAGTTGTCTGACAAGGAATGCATAGGAGGATAAATTTCAGTGAAATGCATTCCAGAAACAGATTCTTTTCCTGTTCTGTTAACTGCAGAAGCCCATGGACATGTGTTTAATTGGATAATGTGCAATGAAACACAATACTTGCTGAATAGTCATGGGAAGAGGAAGGAAATTCTTATTATTTTTTAATTGAATTCCCTTCAGTTAAGACACTAACTTATTTTCATGTTCAGTATTTAAATGTACCTCTTTGAAGCACAAGACAGTTTAAAATTAAAAAAAAACAACTATCAGATTGGCAAAAATGGAAAAGTTTGACAGCAAAATATGTTGGTAAGCTGTGGAAAGTAAGCAGCCTCACATATTACTGCTGGAAAAGCAAAATACTGCATTTCTTATGGCAGGGAATTTGGCACTATCCAGAAAAATTACATATGAATGTAAGTTTCCATTTCTAATGGTCTGTTCTTAAAAAAACACTGGGAAAAATACAAAGAAATATGACTATTAGGCTATTCACTGAAGGCCTTTTTGTAATAGCAAAAGACTGAAAGAACCCAGACATTCTCGGTAGGGTTTCAGTTGAATAAACAAAGGTACCGTCAAACAAAGGGGTATGCAGTTGTAAAAGAAGAGGAGGAATATTTTTATATATTGGTGTGCAGTGATCTCTGAATTTATTAAGTGGGAAAAAAAGGAGAAAGCATGTATTATGTGCATCTACTTACCTACGAAAGAGGATGGCTAAAAATACATAAGCATTTCCTCATATTAAAAATATAAACCAAGGGGCCCCTGGGTGGCTCAGTGGGTTAAAGCCTCTGCCTTCGGCTCAGGTCATGATCTCAGGGTCCTGGGATCAGGCCCCGCATCAGGCTCTCTGCTCAGCGGGGAGCCTGCTTCCTCCTCTCCCTCTACCTGCCTCTCTGCCTACTTGTGATCTCTCTCTCTCTCTCTGTCAAATAAATAAATAAAATCTTTAATAAAAAAAAAAATATATATATATATAAACCAAGGGGCGCCTGGGTGGCTCAGTCGGTTAAGCATCTACCTTTGGCTCAGGTCATGATCTCAGAGTCCTAGGATTGAGCCCCAAATTGGGCTCCCTGCTCAGCGGGGAGCCTACTTCTCCCTTTCCCTCTGCTTGCCATTCCCCCTGCTTGTTTTCTCTCTCTCTGACAAATAAATAAATTCTTAAAAAAATAAAAACCTTTAAAATATAAACCAATACTGGAAAAAAATAATGTTCTCATTGTGGGGAAGGAGGAGACAGCAGAGAGAATAGGAATAAAATTTGGTCTTCCCTCAATATATCTTTTTTGGCAGGTTTTATTTTGGCCCTATATAAATATGTTACATACGTAGTTAAACGTCAAAAATGCAATTCCTAAAATGACAAAGCATATGAGCCTACCTCTATATGGAGATGGTGGCATAATCACAGAGAATAGTTATTTCAAGTGACTTTAAAACAGAAGAGTTTAATTATACATCTATTATGAGACATACTCAAAAAGTAAAATTTGAGTATAAGAAATTTGGGTATAAAAATGATTTTCAGTAATTTTATTGTTGGTGTTTGAGATTGGTGCATTTGTAAAATAAAACTTATAAAATTATGTTAATATTATTGGGAATTAGGACTTTTAGTATAGGAAAAATGAGCTAGAGATATCAGACCAAAGAAAGTAGTAAAAACTGTGGTTTCAAATTTGAATTTGAAATACCAAAAGAAACTCATATTGTATTTTACCTAAAAACAAACAAACAAAGCTGAAACTTTTAGAAAAGTAGCTGATTCCAGTTCCAGGATGAGAAGTATTTAAGATAAGCCTGAATGTCCTGTCATACCTGAAAACAGAGACTTTTCAAAAGCTAGTGGAGTTGTATCAAAAGAACCAAGGTGTCCATTTAAAGAGGCTCTCCCTTGCCAAAGATGAATGAATTCATACATGAATAAAAAAAAAACTACAATGGACTAGAATACATCAAATGTATTTACTACAAGGAGTTCATAATGATAATAATAACTGATTGGATCAAGTTTGGTGGTTGCTACAACAACTGATTATAGCAAAAACTGGTAAAATGTAGCAAATCGTATTTTCCAAGATGATGGCAACAACATCTATCATTCCATGTGATCTCCTTACTGTATGACAGACATTCTTTCCATTGAGATGTGAGGTCCACCTGTCCTCCACTGAATCTGATGGGCATGGGACTATGGTCTGTAATTTCCAAGACTAGATCATAAAAGATAATGCAACTCTTATTTTTAGAAAGCAACCACCGTGCTGGAGAAAGCACAGGCCATGTAGAGTGGACATGCATAGGTGTTCCAGCAGACAAACCTATCTGAGGTCCCAGTGGTTCATCATCATTAACCACCATGCATGTGAGGGAGGACATGCCTTCAAGGTGACTCCACCTCAGTTGCTGTCCAAATGTGCATCAATGAGCTGAGTATAATCAACTCTTAGAACTGTGAGAGATAATAATAAAATAGTTATTATTTTTTTATTGAAATATAGTTAACATATGCTTTTTAGTTTCAAGTGTACAACACAGTGACTTTATAATTTTATATGTAATGCAGTGCTCATCACAGTAAGTGTAGTTACCAGTGGTCACCAAACAATGTTATTAAAATATTGACTATATTCCCTACAGTGTACTTTTCATACCCTTGACTTACTTATTTTATAACTGGAACTTTATACCTCTTAATCCCCTTGGCCTATTTTTCCCATTCTTCCAACCCCCTCCCCTCCAGCAATCATCAGTTTGTTGTATTTATGACTCTGTTTCTGTTTGTTTATTTTTGATTCCACATATACGTGAAATCATGGCATTTGTCTTTCTCTGACATTTCATTTAGCATAATACTAAGTCCATCTGTGTTGTCACAAATGGCAAGATCTCTTTCCTTTTTTTGGCTGAGTAATATTCCACTGTGTGTGTGTGTGTGTGTGTGTGTGTGTGTGTGTGTGTGCATGCACCACATCTTTTTGATCCATTCATCTATTGATGAGTGCTTATGTTGCTTGCATATCTTGGCTATTGTAAATAATGCTGCAGTAAACAGGGGTCATATACCTTTTCAAGTTTGTGTTTTCATTTTCTTTGTGTAAATACCCAGTAGTGGAATTACTGGGTTGTATGTTACTTCTATTTTTAACTTTTTTAAAAAAGATTTTATTTATTTATTCACTTGAGAGAGAGAGAGAGCAGGGGGAGAAATAGAGGGGGAGAGAGAGGAAGAGGGAAAGAATCCCAAGCCTACCACACACTGAGCATGGCTCTCTCTCAAAACCGTGAGATCATGACCTGAGCTGAAACCAGGAGTTTGATGCTTAACTGAGCCATCCAGGCACACCTGACCTGATCTTTTAAATAAATGCATTTCAAGAGAAGGAGGAAAATCAGTAGTTCAGAAGAGAGATAACCAGTTGCAATAGATAAATTATCTTGATTGATTAAACAAACCATTAAAATAATGTGTAAGACAATAAGGTAATTCGATGCTTTAAAGCAATTTTTGTTAACATTCAAAGTGTGATAATGATTTTGTGATAATGCTAAAAAAAAAAAGAAAAAAGAGTCCTTTATCTTTTAGAGATACATGCCAAAAATGCTTCGATAGCTAAGATTTGCCTCAAAGTAACCTCAGGCAGGGACATAGATGAAATAAAATTGGCCATGTGTTAGTAATGCTGGAAACTGAGTGATAAGCACACGGGAGCACTTTATATTATTCTATGTTATGTTTAAACTTTATGTATATTTAAACTTTTATGTTAAGTTTTAAAAAATGCATTCGAACTACTGAATGATAATTTTTGCCTCTCTTACCTTTGGGGCAGTATCTTTTTTCCCCTCATGCGAGGTGCCCTCTATTGGTAAATCAGAGTCACTGAACCTGGTTATGCAAGTTTCTAAAGAATTTCCTAAATGAAGTAACAAAAATTAAAAAAAAAAATTTTTTTTTCAGGAAAAAGGGCCCTTAAATCTTTCTCATTCCCCCTGATATTTTTTAAAGTTTTTATTTAACTTCTAGTTAGTTAACATACAGTACAATATTAGTTTCATGTGTACAGTATAGTGATTCAACACTTCTATACGTCACCCAGTGCTCATCACAGTAAGTGCCCTCCTTACTCCCCATCGCCTATTTCACCCATGCCCCACCCCCTCCCCTCTGGTGACCACCTATTTGTTCTCTATACTTTAAGAGTCTGTTTCTTGGTTTGCCTCTCTTTTTTCCTCCTATGACTGTTTTCCTTAAATTCCACATATGAGTGAAATCCTCCATTGATTTCTCTCATAAAACTAAGTTCAGGTGAAAAGTCTAGGCATTAAAATGAAACTAGTAACAAACAAATGAAAACATTGCTTCAGAAGTGAGCAAATTATCAGAGGCTGTATAGAGGGACAAGTGTGTTGCTGTGTCAGTAAATCAGGATTCCTTCTCGGAATCCTCCACTAATAACAGGAGTGATTTTAGGCAGATTATGTAATCTTTTTTGGCCTCATTTTCCTATTTTCCTTATCTGTTCAGGTAGACTGTCATCTGATACAGTCTTCCTGGAATCCAATTTAATACAATCCAACTCTAATTCAGTTCTGTTCTGCTCTATATTCTTCTACAAACTATTTGTTTAAAAATACAAATTGCAGTAAACAGATGAATCTGTTTTGCCTAGAAGTGAATTTGCTGTCAGGAGTGGGGAGGACATTCTTTTTCATAAACAGAAAAAAACCTCACTCACTATGTCAGCAATTAGGTTAAGCACTAATTCATTATTTTTAAGTATCCTCTCTAGTAATTAGATTAGACATGAAATAATACATCAATCTTTCAGTTCCTTCTATGAAAAAAATATAAGAATTCAATGGAAATTCACACTGATATTACATTTCCTTTTTTTCCGTGTGATTGAAAAGTTCTAATCTAGTCATATAACAGCCAGGAAATTTTCACGGGATAAGTCTGGATCTTCCAGCACTAAGGTTTCAAATGTTTGCATTGACTAGTCTTAAAGAAGTATTTTCCTTCATTTAATATGCTCATTCAATATCTGTATATCATGATAGTGATATTTAATCTCCAGTCTTATTTCCATGTGAAAGAATTTCCATTAGAATAACACTCCTGCCCCCTTGTGCTCCTAGCCCCCTCACTCGCTCTTCCCTAGAGGAACAGGTATATTTCTTGGCTGATGGGTTTGCAAGAACAAGATGGACATGCCTGGCTGGCCCCTTGACCTTCTCTCTGGTCTATTAGCCAGCCCACAGAGGGATTCTGAGCTGATTGCATCATCTATGAGAGGGCCTGCAAATGACCAACTCCGCTTGAGACTGGATCTGTCTTTCTTTTTTTGTGGTGTGTTAGCCAGCTTGTTTGTCCACAGATCTAAAGTTTTGTCCTATTTAGTAATCCCCTAAATTTTGCTTAATATTCACTACCCTTGCAGTGAAGTAGGTTTTATATTTTTAGTTTTACAGATGGGCAAACTAGGTTTCAGAGACATGGTCAGATCACATTACTAGCAAATATAGAAGTCAGTTCTGATCCTATTGGAAGTCTTCACAGGGCTTAATTAAAGAATATCACATCTTTTTCCCTGAACCCAGTTCAGAGAAAATAGAGGAATAAATCAAGGTGACAGATAGGGGGACAAGAATCAACAATATTTATATTAAGTGTGAAGTTGGAGCTCATATGCTTGCCATACCAAATCCTAGAATTAGGCAGATTTGCCTACACAAAACTGGGACAGACCTTCTACCCCCACCCCTCTTGCCTCCCCTTTCTTTTCTTTCTTTCTCTCCACCACTTCCCATCCCCAGCAAGGATTAGAGCGTAACTACTAACTACTCTAGAGAAACTAAGAGGAAAGCTTATTCCCTGCAAGTAGCTCAATCTCACAAAATCTCAGAGAGGAGGTAAGCACACTAAGCTTAGTCTTCTCCAGTTTGGTAATCAGTAAAGTTCCTGAGCTTTCCTTGGGGTAGAGTGAGTGAAAGTTTACAAAGAGGTTATAGGGTAACTTAATAGTTCTGTATTTGCATAGAAGGAAACCTCAAGAAGGGGCAATAAGCATTCACCCCCAAATTCCCAGATTAATTTTTCTCTTAAACCAATACATACAATGATAGTAGCGTGCTTAGCCCTCAGAGGGGAGGATACACAAGCTACCAGGACAGTTCTCCCCTATCTTCATGAAGTTGTTCTCCAAATTCTTATTTCCTGCCCTTTTGGGACCCCTGGACCACTGTTAAATTTGCCTCTAAAATGCCCTGAAATGGATATGCACATTTCATTAAGTAAATCAACTCTTAAGGCGAATCTCAATTGAAAGTTGAAAATTCATTCTTTATTCTTTTTCCATTTCTGGATTATGTCCAGTTGCATTTTCCCATAGCATGTCAGAGGTTCTTCGAGGAGATTTAACAACAGCAAGAAAATAAGTATAAAATTTCTCTACTAGGGAGATGCCACCCCCATAGAAATACCCGAAATCTGAACATAAAGACCCCCACTCTTATAAAGGTCCCAGGGCAAAACTGACATTCAAAGATTAAATCTCTTTTCAAGTTAAAGTCAAAATATAGTAACATCCAAATGAATTAAAGTCTAATATCAAATTGTTTTCCCTGTGGAATTGAGTGTTTGAAGTTTGAGATTTCTAAGTTGTAATTAAGACCAAAGCTATCTTCCCAGATTTATTATTCAGCTCTGTCTCAGCAGAGGGATTCTGGGTGCCTGGGTAGAGTCGGTCTTCTTTCAATAGCTGCTTTCGAGATCTCAGAGGAATAGGTATAGTTCCTTCCTTTAGGACTTCACAATTTAATGTCGTCTCTGATGTACCTCACTTTAAAGAATCCAAAGGATTAATAAGAAATGAGATTATTACAGCATTGGCTCCACCCCACCAAAGTTAGAAAACAAACTAATCTGTAGTCCTTAGAGTTATCATCCCACATAAAATTATGTTGCCAAGAGCCAGTGTTACCAAAGACCATTGCAGAGATTCACTTTGTGCCAGAAGGACAGAAGGAGGCTGGTCAATCCATACCAGGTGTCTGTACTCCACTACCTGAAAACATAAACTCCATAAATCTTCCAGCAAGAAGCTAATGAAGTGGGGGTAGGGTGCTCTTCCCGTGCATACTGCTTTCTTTCTCAGAGAGTGACAAAACAGCCATTCTTGTCTGTACACAACATCAAGAAATTCGTATTGTTGACAGTTTCATACATCAGGACTTAGCTAAGGTGCCTTTCTAGCTACTTAGTAGTGTATTCAAAACCTCTTGATTTCTACTGCTTCTCATACTGGGAAGGTGCCATAGCATCTTTATTTGTGAGCAGGATTAGTTCTTGAGTCACTATTATTGCTGCCATGCGCTCTTATCTAAAGTCCTATTTGGGCCCCCAAAATTGTTTCACTGAGAATGCTTGTCATTTTAATTATATTTTAATTATATTATAAGTGAGGTACAAACTCCAAAATGAGTTTGTGGACAAACCTCATAAATCCAAGGCTAACCTCAGCATGTTTCCCTTTGTACTCTCTGAACACAATTCAGAACATCCAAAAGAGGATAATTTTGGAAGCCTGTTTAGGCCTGGCATGAGAAATTTAAAGCTGGAACCTCATTAGTGCTCTCTCTAACACTAGAAAAATCACTTTCACTCTAAAGCAGTAAATATCATTCTGTCCAACAGTGATAGTAAGACCTAGAAGACCATCAGCCACAACTCCTTTGGGAAAGTTCTATCTTCTTTTTGTAGTGAGCTGGAGCCACTTGCAACCTGCAAAGAGCCCCCCAGTGGGTCTGTTATTAGGGCTTAAGGTGGCCAGGTATTTGACTGAGGCCAAACATTTACCAAGGCCAGCACTCTTTGCTTAAACCCCAGTGTCTGAAAAAACCCCAATCATTTGCTGGTGGATAAAGCTGCCCTAACCTGTTCTCATACACCAAAGTCAGAATAATATAAATACAGAATAATCCCCCAGGGTTTAGCATCTCTTCCTCATATCCCAGAAATTACAATCTAACCCCATATACATCTCAAAAAAGAAAAATACAAGTTCAAAACAACCCTCCCAAACCCAAATCCTGTTCACATGCATATTTGGTCTTCCATTTACTTTTCTGTTTCATTCTTCAAGGTTCCTGGCCCATGAAGGAAATGTTGGAAATCTTTGGGAGAGAGGGAGCAATATACTCCTCTTCCATAATTAGGTTGCGAACAAATTCAGAGATAAAACAAAGGAATACAGATGGAGTTTAAAAATATCAGCTTATTTTTGGTAAATGTCAAGTTGGAGTACATGGCTATACATTACAAGCAGGTCAGCTTCCTAATGCTACATTTCAGTTACAACTACCCACATAGTTACAAATAGCACTGAACTGATGGGCCTCCTTCCACAGGCTGTGAGAGTGACCAAGGAAATTTGCTGGCAGCTCCCAAGAGAAAGAAGGGTAGAGCTCAGCTGAAAATGCCCAATTTATTCCTCACAAATTTAGCAATTGTGAATGTCTTTCCACCTCCCCAGGGACGAACGAAGAGGGAATGGAGAGTGTAATGTTAATAAATACTATGCCCAAAGAAGGAAATATCTTAGGGGATGATTCCGCCCCCATCCTCCACTGTCCCTTAACAGATCCAAAAACTTGTGACTCCCGATCTAGTAGAGAGAACCTATTTTCCTACTGGTAAGGAATCTGTTTGTGCTAGGGTTCAGATGCATATCTAATATATATATATATATATATATATATATATATATATATATATATAGGCAGTTATCTTTAAGCAGACTGTTCTTTCTACTTACTATATCATAGTCTATATGTATGTAAAGCTATCTACAAGTCCCGTAAGACATGCCGTGTCTTTAGACTCAGCTGAGACCATAAAGGTGATGGTGAAATTAGATGAAATTAAACTGGTCTCTGGCAAAGGGCCCTTACCTTAGTGCCAGAATGCAAAGGTGTTAATGTCCCCCTGGGACCAGCGGCATTATCCCTTTTCCCTTCCCACAGCCTCTGGAATTAGAATAGAAAACAAAGTCAGTGAGAGGCCATGCATGTGTAAGGCTCTGCTGTGCGATTAAGGCGCAGTACGTATTAATTGTCCCTCTCCTTTCCTGTGAAGAGGCACCTTCCTCACACATTTGAGAATGGAAACAAATGACTAGAACTTTATTCTTTATGCTGAAATGACATGATTTATTTAAATGCTTTGATGACACTTGGTGGAGCACAATAATTGTTGTGATAGCTGGGAATACACCATTTTTCTAACCTTCCCTTTTTCTTAAGAGAGGAAAAAATGAGAGATTCATCAGAATGAGTCACAATTCTTTACTGGACTATGCCTGTTGATTCTGATTTGGGCCTAGAGTCTCTCTTCCTTATTGTTTGAGACCTGTTGTTTGTAAAAGAAAAGGAAGCCTGCTGGAATTATTAGCACTGGGGAGTTGGAGAGCAAATAATGCTAATGGAATAAATAATACATCATCTATTAGAATTGTTATTTAGGGATTTATATCAAATCACTTTGTTAGCCTCAAGAGCGTAATATTTAGCAACATCTAACAAATTTCAGGAAGAGATAATACTTTGTGACTCAACAAGGATCCTTGATATACGGCCTAAATTAGATAGCATATTAAAAATTAATGGCAGGCCAATTTCTTATGATTTTACTTTTATCTGGGGAACAGATTGCCTGGTTTGCATGACATTAGTAACTTCTGGCTGTGCATTTTCTTTACAGTTTCAGCTGAGTTTGTCAATGAATTGTTTTCACATATGAGCATGTTGATAAGCAGACATAATTTAAATGGGTATGAAACAACATGAGGGGTGCCTGGGCGGCTCAGTCAGTTAGGCATCTGCCTTTAGCTCAGGTCATTGATCCCAGGGTCCTGGAATCGAGCACTGAGTCAGGCTCCCTGCTCAGCGGGGATTCTGCTTCTCTCTTTCCCTCTCCTTCTTTGTGTATATAGCTCTCACTCTCTCTCAAATAAATTTAAAAAATCTTTATTAAAAAAAGAAACACAACATGATAACTTTTAGAATAAACTGAACTGTCAGTGGTATCAATTTAAGAAAGCAGTGGGGTGGACTCTGGGATGCACTGCCGAGACCCCTTTTCACTACTGAAGGACTAATTCCCATACCTGCTGAGAGTGGGGGGGATGGAACATTTAGCTGCGAGCTGTTTAAAGGAACTGCCCTTAAAGCAGGGAACTGCCTCACTCAAAGTCACATCTCCTTCGAGAGGCAGCCCACATCTGATGACTGATCAATGTAGCACTATTAAGACTAAGTCCTCAGTCCCCACGTTAGGAGAACTTTTAAGTTCCATCTTAGTTTCAGAACTCCCCAGGGGCTCAACTGAGAATTTGATTGGGACTGAATCACAGGTCAACTTACTTCTTTGCCCAATCCCTGTTCCTCATAATAATATCTATATCTGTATCTGCTTTTTGGGAAACCTGACCTGCAGCAGGATGTCAATTCAAAATTACATTCTGAATCAACTGTTCTACATACACTTAACAGCTATGCTTTTATATTCATCTGTTGCCCACTACCCTACCCCCCTGGGAAGATGACAGATTTAGCCCTCTCTTTTCCCTCCTACCTTACTATACCAGTAAGCAAGAGTAGTGTTGCTATAGATTATCAAACACAGGGATATTTTATTCGCACAGTCCCAGGGGCTATCTGCTAACAAATTTGACAACTTAAAGTTATTAAGAGATACAAAATGTCAAATTTAGCAGAAGAATAAATAGCTGAATGGGTCTGTACTTATTAAAGATATTAAATTCCTAATTGAAAAGTTCTCCACAGAGATAATCTAGGTCCAGATGGCTTTCCTGGTAAATTCTACCAAATATTTGAGAACAAAATACCTCTAACCCTACTCAAAATCCTTGGAAAAATTAGTACAGGGGAGAACATTTACCAGTACATTTTATGCTGATAGTCAAATTATGCAACATTGCAAGAAAACTACAAAAAAACAAAAACAAAAAAGGCATAAAAATACTCTCAAAAACATAGGTATAAAATATTTATTGAAATATCAGAAAATTAAATATATTATTTTTGTATAGATATACTAATATACATATACTTAATTTGGACAAATACATGTGTTTTTTCTATTACCAAATAATGTATCATGACTAAGTGTCATTTATTCCAGGATTACAAGGTTGATTTAATTTTGGTCAGTAACTCATTATATTTAGCATATTAGCAGAAAAAAGGACAAATATATATGATCATGTCAACAGATACTGGAAAAAAGTATATTTGATTATATTTAAACTCCTTCATGATAAGAATCTCAATAAACCAGAAATAAAAGAACTTCTCAAACTAATTAAGGGCATCAACTAAACCCAATAGCTAATATCACACTGAATGCTTTCCCACTAAGACTGGGAACAAGGCAAGGTATTTGCTCTCACTGCTTTTATTCAGCCTTATTCTGGATACAGTGCAGTATGGCAATAAAGAAAAATAAAAGGCATAGACATTTCTGAGAAATGTCTTTTTCACAATTTAGATAGTTTGTCTTGTGTTATTGTGGTATTCACTTCATTCTTCCAGAAGAGTTCATTTTTTGAGTGTGCCTCTTTAGATCCTGCATATTTTCAAGTACTTTCTCTGTAGCCAGTGCTCAGATCTGCCAGGTCTCACACCTGTTTCAGAATTTCTTTAGTTTGCTTAGGCCTTGCCATTTTGGATAAGATTTTGTCTGAGCTCCATTATCCTCTTGCTGCTACCCCATTTCTCCAGGTGCCATCTTGTTTCTCTCTAGCTTTATGGAGTGAGGTCTCAGTTAATATCTTCTAGAATTTAGTGTTAATTTATTTCCTTATAGGTAGTAGGGTTTGTGACACACTGTGTGTCCAAGTCATGCCAAAGAAGGCAGTTTTATGTGGTTTCATGTGCCCTCTTTGTTGACTGGTGTGCCATTTTGGAGGAAGTATGGAGAGATTTTAATCTAAAAATCTGACATTATTACAGCATAACCCAGGAGTACATCCCATCAGTTTAGCAAAGAATTTTCTATTACTAACATTGGTATAATAATTATCTCATTAAGATAACCATATATGAAATTGCCAGGAAAGGCAAAATCTATAAAGACAGAAAGTAGATTTGTGGTTGCCGGAGCTAAGGGGATAGAGAGATGAGTTACTGCTGATAGACATAGAGTTTCTTTTCTTTCTTAATAGACTTTATTTTTTAAAGCAGTATCAATTCCCAGCAATATTGAGGTGAAGGTACAGAGATTTTTCCATATACTCCCTGCACTCCTCATGCAGTTAGCCTCCCACATTGTCAACATCTGCACCAGAGTTGTTAATTTGTTATAAGTGATGAACTTACGTTGACACATCATTATCACCCAAAGTCCATAGCTTTCACTAGGGTTCACTCTTAGTGTTGTACATTTTATGAGTTTGACAAATGAATAATGACATATACCCACCATTATAGTATCATACAGAGTAGTTTCACTGCCATAAAAATCCTCTGTGCTCTACTAGTTTCTTTTTGAGAAAGATGTTGAAAATTAAATTGTGCTGATGGTTAAACATCTGTGAATATAGTAAACAACACTATTAGTACACTCTAATGGGTGAACTCTATGTATTATATATTAATAAAGCTGTTAAAAATATTTTGTGGAGTTTCATAGTCTGGATGTTTTCGTTGTTCAGATTTCTGGGTAAATATATACACTCATAGAGTCATGAATCCTGTAAATTATTAATATTAGATTATTTCTAATCTTTCCCTTTTCTACCTAGTAGATGGATCCTTGCTTTGCTTGCAATTTTGTTCTCTTCACCTCCTTCTCTGAGGGTTAAATTTTGTGAAAAAAATTCTTCCTCCTTAATCCCTCATGCAGGTTTTAAAAAGGAGAAGGAACATTATAAAAATAAGGCTTGCCTGTACTAAGGCTTCAGTGGGAATTTTTCAGATAATTTGAAGAAAGGCACTTATGTTACTATAGAGAATGGATGGAAAGGAGCTATTACTAAGTGTTGCTATGATCTAGTATGATTTTCATATTGAGAAATGCATGTTCACATTTGCTTATTTTCAAATTACATTTTGGTTGTTAAACTGTTTTCTTAATGATTACTGGACCGTTTGGATCATGGCTTCAGTATATTACAATTTGGGAGGGAGTGGATCATAAGGTTTGGCCCTTAGCTGAATCCCAGGGAAAAACAAAAACTCTAGACTTGAATCATTTATTTTTTCCATTTTTATCAGACAGTTGGAACTGGAGTGCAAAAGAATAGAGGATTGTGAAGTGGAGCCAGGAGGTTATCAGAATATCATCAGAACAGAAGATACATGATAGAGATTGTGCTAATGTCAGAGTGAAAACTGTAGGAACATTTGCTTGTCTGGACTGGAAGTATCAGCCAGAGAACTATACTCACACGGTGTTTGTGAGTCACACAAAATGGAAAAATTAAAAAAAAAAAAAACAAAAACAAAATTAAAACACCCTCTGGAAGTAGCAAAGTGGGAATATTCTAAAATCTATATCTACATCTATACATACACACACACACATATATATACATATATATCAGATATATCAGATATATATGTATTTTAGATATAGATATATATGTATTTTTGATGCCTACAGATGGTTAATGCTAGGCATGAATGATCTAGATGTGAACCGCATGATCCTAAACAATTATCTTAACAACACTAAGGCTCAGGGGTTTTTATTTGTAAACTAGGGATTATACTAGAAATGTCACACAGATATTGTGAGATTTAAATGGAATAATACACCAAAAGTACTTGGCACATAATAATTACTTAATAAATGCTAACTTCATTTGCTCCCCCCCCCTTTCCTCTTTATGTAGAATTTTTACTAATCTCAAAAGAATCCATACATTTACATGTAAGTCTTCTTTGGTTGAAAACCATAGGGAAACATAATTACATTTAATCGATGAGCAGATATAAACACATATTAACAGATGCCCCATTTCATAGTGGCAAAGGCTCACTGCTTTACAAATGCTTGTTATAAAACATGACATTAATCAAGAAGACTAATTTTGGGCTGATGTGATTTGAAGTACTTCCACTCAAACTCCACCTAGGGAAAGTAATATATTCACAAACAGTAGCAATTGGGGCAAATCCCTGTTGCTGATCTTACCTATATTAGCTTTTCCACCTATGGGAATATGATTAATTTCAAAGTGTAACAAAGAGAATAGGATGCCAAGAGAACTTTAAATTTAATTTCTTGATTAGTTAATGTTTCAGCTCTTAGGATTTCACTTTTATTCATTTCCCAAATTACTATTTTAGGTGATCAGATGTGGAACATTCAAATAGAGGAAAGCAGACATCATATTTTCAGCACATAGCCCCTTAATTCACCTGATAATGAAATTTAATTTTATTATAGCACTTACACATCATATTATATTTGGGTTTTATTTGTGCGTCTGGATGTCCAGATTTTAAGTGTTATCTCCCCAATGTCTAGAATCATGCCTGCATGTCAGTGGCATATATGCAGCCATCGTTGCTCAGTGTGGCACAAATCAAGCTATGATTGCTCAATAACATTGTTTGAAAAAAATTACATAGAGAGGGTTTGATATGATTTATAACATAAATATTTAAGTGCCATGTACTGAAGTAAGTGAAGGGAGTAGAAGAAACTGGAGAGATATACTGTCATAAAGGATGCACTCTAGCTGTGCAGAGCAGAGTATAAGGTTAAGAGCACGGACTACAGAGCCAGACTGCCTGGGTTTGAAACTCACTTCTGTTTTATAGCCGTATGATCTTGGTCAGCTTTCCTAACCTCTGTGTGCCTCTATTTTCCTCATTTGAAAAATGGGCATAATAATAGTATAGTCCTAAGATGGTATGCCTAGTACATAGTAAGTGCTAAATTATGACTTGCTAAATATAGCAAAAACAAGCATCTGCCATTAACTGTGAGTACTAGAAGGGGGCATATGACCTCTATAGTGAACAGAATTCTAAGAATGGCCCGGAACGATCCTAATCCTTGTATAATCTCCTTTCCTTAAATAGGAATGATTATTTGATATGCCAGTTTTACTAGACAATTCTTCAAGGAATATACTTTAGGAATTTAACATTGACTATATAACCAGCTTCCACACTGTAGAGAATTGAGCCATCATGTATCAGCTCTATTCAAATCTACTTTTTTTTTTTTTTTTCAGGGGTGTGGGAGGCAGTGAGAATTTTTTAAAAATTGCATATGTAAAAGTTTATTGGGTTTACTAGCAAGTTTCTTTTTATTTCAAGCTACTTTTTATTAAAAAGAACATTTGATTTTCCAGTGTGATTTTAACACTTAAATATTTCTTACATGTTCAGACTGGCACTTAGATTTGTATCTATTGTATAAAACACATCATGTTAATCATAGTATGTATTTCTTAAAATACTACCCTTATAATGATGGTTTCAGAGTAGAAGATGACCCACTTGTTTCCTTGATTAAATAGAGAAACCAATTTTCACTTTTTGAAAAATAGTTACATTTAAACAATCTCAGTTTAGTTTGTTTTTCTTAAATGTTGAGTGTTATTACCAAAAGAAACTCAAATAAACATTTTTTTTAAAAAAATCATATTCTGTGAGTATGATGAGATGTCACTCTCCTTATGATTATGTTATGGTGAAAAGAATTTTTACATACATAATTAAGGTTTTCAATCAGTTGGTTTTGGGTCAGTTAGTATCTGGTAGGCCCCATCTAATTATGTAGGCCCTTTAAAAGAGAGTTTTCTCTGGCTGTAGCAACAGGGGAAGTCAGAGAGATTGAAAGCATAAGAAAGATTTGATGTACAATTGCTGATTTCAAGATGGAGGAGGCCACCTGGTACGAGGCCTCTGTCAGGGGAGAGTGGCGTGTGGTGGACAGCAGCAGGGAAAGGAGAACTCTCAAAACCATGAGAAACAATTCTGCCAACACTCTGAATGAACTTGGAAGCTGATTCTCCCCTGGGGCTTTTAGAGAAGAACCCATCCAGGTTGGCCAACACTTTGATCAGCCTTGTGAGTCCCCAAACAGAGAATATAGTGGAGCCTGCTCAGACTTCTGCCCCCACAGACTGTGAGACAATAAATGGATGTTGTTTTTTTTTTTTTTAAGATTTTATTTATTTATTTGACAGAGAGAGAGATCACAAGTAGGCAGAGAGGCAGGCAGAGAGAGAGGGGGAAGCAGGCTCCCCGCTGAGCAGAGAGCCTGATGCGGGGCTCGATCCCAGGACCCTGAGATCATGACCTGAGCTGAAGGCAGAGGCTTTTAACCCACTGAGCCACCCAGGCGCCCCTAAATGGATGTTATTTTAAGTTACTAAGTTTGTGATAATCGGTTATATGCCAATAGAAAAAAAAATATGCAGGTCCAGTGGAAATATGCAGGAGGGTCATCCAACCTAATCTTGAAAGATCCTTAAGGCTTCCCAGAGGCAATGATATGAAGCTGAGACCAGAAACGGTAAGTAAGAGTTAGCAAAGAAAAAGCAATAGAAAGAAGAACTCATGTTGAGAGACATGCAGAGGACTAAAGTGAAAAATTCATTTATGTGGAGTGGAGAGAAGATCAGCAGACTGGTGAGAAGTGTGACAGATGAGTGTGTATAATTAGCAAAATCTAACCAACCAGGCCAGGAAGGGGCTTTTAAGTCAAATTAGGGTATTTAGATAGTGTCTATATATGTGGGGCATGTCACATATATTACACACATAAATGTACATATAGCTTTGGGAAGTTGTTGGAGGACTTAAACAGTGGAAGAGTAATGTGGTTAAAATTTCCTCATGCTTCCTTAGTAAGGACATCATATTTCAAATGCATCCTCCTTTATAAGGCTTTCTGGTATCCCCCAAGGCTAATCTACTGATTTCTTCCTCTGTTCTTTCATACATCTAAAGTCTCACATGCACTAGGCATAGATTGTTTTGGGCGAAATTCTCAATGCTTTACATTTATTAATTCAAATGTTCATTATTCCAACCCCATGAAGTAGACATTTGTACTTCCCCTATTTCGTTTATAAGGTGGCCCAGGTGTGCAAGATATTATTGTAGACCTGCAAGTCCTCATAGCCACCGGTGGTCATTCTGTAGGTAATAGCCACTTCATTTATGTATGCTTATGACTGACCAATCAACAAGTATGTCTGTATGTATGTATTTATTTTGTAAGATTTTATTTATTTATTTGACACAGAGAGACAGAGAGAGGGAACACAAGCAGGGGGAGTGGGAGAGGGAGAAGCAGGCTTCCCTCTGAGCAGGAAGCCCAATGCGGGGCTTGATCCCAGGACCCTGGGATCATGACCTGAGCCAAAGGCAGATGCTTAACGACTGAGCCACCCAGACGACCCTCAACAAGTATTTATTGAATGATATTTCATAGCTTATCCAGGGGTAGTTTTAGGAAGGTTTTGATGAGGCATTCTGAAAGGAATCAGTATATATCCCCACTAAGTATACAGATTTGATTTTTAGAAAGATAAAGATTAATCTCTTTAACCATGGTATTGAACACATGTGAATTTTAGCTCTACACTCTCTTCAAATGAAACCTATCTTTCCATCTCTGTTCTAAAATAGAAGACATATTTCCTTATTGTCTTAGAGTTTTATTTACTTCCAAACTTTCCCTGAAGCTCTTTTGTTTGCTTTTTCTACCATGAGACTGTTAGACAGTTCTGCTAGGTATTGTAGATAGTTCTAATCAAGACTTCATTGTGCACAATATATACTCAGAAAAATCCACTCCTGATTATGCCAAGGCAAGTTGAGGGTTGTTTTTCTTTTTACTCAGTTGTGGCATTTTTATTAGGTCCCAGATTGCTTGCTTTGCCTTAGACATTTCCTGTGTTAATTAAACTGATGATGGTTCCACTGCTTAAATTCTTCTCTTTTAAAGAGTTGAATAAAAGGGAGAAGGCCTTAGAGTATTTTTGAAACTTTTGTGTTTTAACTGCAGTATGAATATGTAATCTCATTTCTCTTCCTTATAACCATTGAAATTCCGGAGAGAGAAATATTTGGAGCCCAATTTACAAAGTGTTGATTGACAATTGAAAACTGCTCTTTGTCAAATGAAGGAACATCTCTTTAGATGTCAACAAAATTAAGCACAATATGCAAACCTTTTTTGAATATTTCAAGATGGTCTCATTAAAGGAAATGATTTTAAAATAAAAACTAGTGTGATGTTATGTCATAACATTGTCAGACAAAATTTTGCATTTATTAATTAGAGTGGAATTATAGGCTCCACAATAATTTTTCTAGATTTGAAAGTAAGCACTGATAGGTAAAAAAAAAAAAATCTTGAAACCCTCAACATCAATAATAAAATTATTCCTTTCAGATAATATGACATTTGTGTTTGGAGAGGATGAGTTAACTATACTGTACTAGTTGCTATAACTATTCCAGACATCCCTACCCCCTTAGCAGTTACAGGAAGAGTTGCCCCTTCAAAGATCTGAGGATGTTTCTTTTCCTTTGGTTCCAATTCCTTCACAGTGTTAGGAATAGCATAACACCTAAATATCCTGACTCTGTCCTGAGTCTATTTGCAGATATGGAGTCAGAACCATTACATGGCTCTCGCATTAATACTTTCCAAGACAAACAAAGTAGGTTCTCTAATTGTAAAGCCTGGGGCTGAATGCATGCTGGCCTTATAATTTCCAAGTCAATCTTAGATTGACCTTTGTGTTAAACCAGCCCACTCAACTTGCCCTACTAAGGCATTTGGTAAAAGTGTCCATAATACGAAACTACCTCCTAAGGATTGAGTGACTCTGCAAATTAACAATCGTGGGATGTTTTCAAAGTGCAAACATCAGAGTTGACTATTATCCACTCCTTTTTCTTCATGCTCACGTTTATGCTGCTGAAATCTGTTCGTATAACTAAGCACCTCTATTCACTTACCTGCAATTTTATACTTTGCTTCCAGGTTTCTCCCTTTATTTGCCAAGATAAGACTCCTTTCTTTAAAGCCAATACTTTACTATTACAAGAAATAGATACATTTTTAAAAGAAAAAGAGGGTAGGAAGACTGTTTTGGTTCTGGAGGCTACAGAGGAAAATATTTTCTTGTTCACGGAGTATTGTCTTTAAAAGTTATCTTTTAAAAAAAAAGTTATCTTTTAAATGCATCTCAGTCAGTGGAAATTCTGTTTGACTTGGGAGTGAATACATAAGCAAGCGGTATGTGGTTATATTTTTTAAAAAACCCTGAATTAACAGAGCCTCTGCAAAATGACTCAGAATGAAAAATACTTAACATCATGACCTTTAATTTTCATCAAATCTACCTGATTGCTATTTACTTTGAAAGCAGCAAATAGGATTAGATGTCCTATATCATAAGAATATACTACTAGAAATTGGGCATTAAAAGATAGTCTAAAATTCCATTTGTGCACATGACAAGGACTTAAACCCTTAATTTTATTTGTGTGAAATTGACATTAGTTTTATTAAAATTTTATTGAATATAGGTTATGATCAGGAACTCTGTTAGGAGTTGGGAAAACACATTATAGCCAAGTGTCTGCATTTAAGGAGTTTGGAATCTGTATTGTCCATTGCCGCATAACAATTTACATACACTTAATTGTGTAAAATGACACGTTAGCAATCTCATCATTTCTGTGGGTCAGGAATCTGAGCATGACTCATAAACAGTCCCCTGTTTAGTCTTTTATAGGCTGCAGTCAAGGGGCAGCCAGAGCTGGGTTCTCAACTGAGGACCCAACTGAAGAATTTCCAAACAGACATCATGTTGGCAGCATTCAGTTCTCTGAAAACCATCAGACTGAGGAAATCTTTCTTGCTGGCTACTGACCAAAGACTGCCATCAGTTCTTTGCCATATGGAACTCCCCAACATGTCCAATTTCATATAAAGTTGTATACTGCTTATTTAAAGCTATAAAATCTTTAATTATAATTTTTTTTTCATTTTTTTCCCTTTCTCTGTCACACATACACACACAACTCTCTTTCTTTCTTTTGTTTCTCATCAACTGTGCCTTCCCCAGGGCCTCCGTACCTTATGGAATTTCACATTTGTGTTTGCAAATATTTTCTATCTAATGAGACTTGTGTATCTACATCTAGTGTCACATGACACCATACCTTTTGGTGTCCACTTGGATGCTTTTCTTAAGGACACCTACAATGAAAAAGAATAACCAAAGGAATGTAATGACAATATAGAGGAACTTAAAGGAAATCTCCTGGTTTAACTAGTTGTCTTAGAATGTTTCTATTAGTTTTAGATCATAAAATGCTTGAACTTAGGACCCATTTGCATCTTGTTTTGTTTTCATTTCTATTTCATTCTACAAGTGTTCACTGTAGATTATCAGTAAATGCTGGTTTTTATGCTTAAGTGGGACTTGTCAGCTGATTATGAGGCACTATGCCTGATTTTGTCAATTAGTGAAGACCTCTATTCACTAATTAGATTCCTGGAGTTCCTGAGCACATTATCACAGCAGATAAAAGGAACGAGAGCCTTATAAAAAATAAGATCTTCAATATGCCAAAAAGAACTGCCCTCAGGTTAGCTGGCAATGGCTTGTGTCAGTTAGAAGGCACCTTTTCTTTTTCCTTTCCAATTTATATTATCCCACAAAGGCAGACTTCTTTTTTCTCCTGAATGAAATTTTGATATTATTATGATTTAAGCAAAATCATTACCAAAAAGTAATTGATGAATAGAGCGTGCCTACTACACATGGACAATTGAGATGTCAACTAGCTTCATTTTATTAACCATCACTTTCGTGTCTGATGAATCTTAACATGTCTCCTTCAATCCAATCATGATAATTTTTCCACAATGGAGTACCTTATTTTTCTACAACACCAGCATCCAGATGTAACCCAGATATGTTGGGAAAAAAATCTATATAATACCAAAACTTCCGAATGAAAAATTTCAGAAAGTCCAATATTTAATTAACATGATATGAAACATCTAGACATTTGGAAATTTGGAGATGACAGGCACAAGTGTTCATGTTTTGCCCATATGTCTTTGCTGTGTAGATGATGTACTGATTAACTTCTTTCCCAGAATATAAATTTGTTCCTTTCTTCCAAAAGGAAACTGAAAGATTGGGTGAGAAAAATCAAACACACTTCTTCTTTCTTCAAGCCATCATTAAAGTGAAAATGGTGAGAGATTGAAATTTACTAATGTGTGGCTTCCAGCAGAGCAGATAGGTGTAGCTTTAGCAAAGTGTTCGGCTCTCTTTAACCTGATTCCTTGAACACATGGCTCCTCTACATTTTCTAAGTCATTGTGAGCTTTCTGTAATCTACTCACCCTGGTTTACCAGCCACAAATACATTCATTCCTATCAGGGTCATAGCTGAAGGGAGTCTTCTCTGAGAAGGAAGGAAGTGAATAAACATTTTGCAGATTTAAAAAAAAAGATTTTATTTATGTATTTGAGAGGAGAGAGAGCAGAAGTAGGGGGAGCAGTAGGCAGAGGGAGCGGGAGAAGCAGGCTCCCTTTGGAGCAGGGAGCGCAATGCGGGGCTTGATCCCAGGACTCTGGGATCATGACCTGAGCTGAAGGCAGATACTTAACCGACTGAGTCACCCAGGGCCCCCAACACTTTTGCAGATTTTATACATATTTTATACACCCTAGTTTTAAGGGCAGAAGGAAAAACATGAATTGACTAAAAACATCTATGGCTTACTATATTTGAGAGACATAATTTTATCTGTTCAGTTTTATTTCAGCCCTGAAATATATTTATTTGTGCGGTTTCAAGAATATAATTCATCATCACTTTTCTTATTTGTACAAAAATAAAAAGACCAATAGATTGTAGCAATAAGAACCTTAGCTACTAAATATGATAAAGCCTTTTGTTTAGAGTCAGAAGAATGCTCAGTGGGGAGCCTGCTTCTCCCTCTGCCTGCCACTCCCCCTGCTTGTGCTTGTGCTCTCTCTCTCTCTCTGACAAATAAATAAGTAAAAATCTTAAAATAAAAAGTCAGAAGAGAAAAAAACTGGTGAGATGTACCATTGTATGGCCTAGTTCCTTATAGATATATTTAAATATTGAGGGTCAGAGATCTGAATCTAAATCCTGTTTCAAATTTCTGTAGCTTCCTTTAAAAGCATTGGTCTATTCTCCTGAGCAACAAAATGGGGGTAACAATTTCCACAAAATCTCTAATAATCTCATTTCCTCTTAGAACATCCATATATATGTATACGATAATATCTAGAAAGTACTGTAGAACATAAACTCTATGCACAATGAATTAAAAGAAATTCAAAGTCTGCATTTTGTTTCAGTTTGTCTTTATGGTAAATGATGTAAAATGATTTATAAAGGAAGTTACGGAAGACCTCAGGAAAATGTTAAAGTTAATATGTTTTGTTGCTGTACTGAGACTTATATTATTGAATAATAAATGGATACTTATTTTTTAAGGACCCTGGTAGAACAATACATCTCAAAAGAGTTCATTACTTATGAAATTTTATTACATTTAATTTTTATGCATTAGCCAGCTTCTATTTTCTGTTTTCTGGCCCCTTGCTCATAATTCTTCTCTGTTTTCATAGGCCACAATGGGCTAATTTTTTTCCCATGTTTTGCTATGTCTGCGACATAGTCCATTCAATTCAATACTCTTTTACCAAAATCTGCTGCAGAGACTATGCCATGAGAATGTATTATTACCTTCTCAAATCCCAACTTAAATATTAGTTTTGCCCCAAATTTTATATAATCAGACCATTCTTTATATGTCATAGAATATATTGTAATTTGAAATCATCTTCATATTTTCTGCCCAAATTAATATTATACGAATCCATTTTCTAACTAACTTTATTTTAAAAAATTATTTAAAATAGTAATTCCTGTCAATAATACTAAAATTTTTTAAGTCCTATTTTAGGATTGTTATTCAATACATTGTTCCTTTTATCTGTATAATTCATGATGTGATTTTTAATTTGCATAATATAAAATTTCTTAAAATGACCAAGGGAAATTAAATAATTCATATAATTAGATTCCAGAATAAAAAATATGAACTGACAACTAATAAATTGTTACTCAACCTTTTTTCATTTTAAATAATGCAAATCAAAATGAAGAACCATTTTTTTCACCTATCAGATTAAGAAAAGTTAAAAAAAATTACTAAATGTTTGCAAGAGTGTTGAGAAATAGAGGTTCCAGGTGATTTTAGTGGGGAGTCAATTTATACAATCCTTTTAGAATTAACAATAGATACCCATATCCTTTGGCCAACATATTCACTTTCAGAAGTTTCTCTTATTTTAAACTATATTACAGTAATCAAACCAGTATGGTACTGCCATTAAAAACAGACACATAGACCGATGGAACAGAATCAAGAGGCCAGAAATAATCCCACACATAAACGGTCGCTTAATCTCTAGCAAGGGTGCCAAGAATGTAAAATAGAAAAAGGATAGTCTCTTTAATAAGTGTTGGGGAAACGATATCCTCATGTAAAAGAATGACTTAAATTCTTATTTTACACCATACACAGAAGTTAATTCAATAGATTAAAGACTTAAATGGAAGACTCGAAACTGTAAAACTTGTAGAAGAAAACAGGGAAAAAGCTCCTTGACATAGATTTTGGTAATGGTATTTTGGATCTGACACCAAAAGTATAGGCAACATAAGCAAAAATAAACAAGTGGGACTAATCAAACTAAAAAGTTCTTGTGCAGAAAGGAAACCGTCAACAAACCAAAAGAAATCCTACCAAATGAGAGAATATATTTACAAGCCATATAACTGATAAGGGGTTCATATCCAAAATATATAAGGTACTTAGACAACTCAACAGCCAAAACCCCAAAACCAAAGAAACAAAAACCTGATTAAAAAATGTACAAAGGACCTGAATAGGAACTTTTCCAAAGAAGATATACAAATGGTCAACAAGTATATGAAAAAATCAACATCCTTAGTCATCAGGGAAATCCAAACCAAAATTCCAAAGAGATATCCCCTCACAGATATTAGGATGTCTATTATCAAAAAGAGAAAAAAAATAAGTGTTGGTGAGGGTGTGGAGATTAGGGAACCCTTGTACACTGTTGGTGGGCATATAAGTTCGTACAACCATTATGAAAAATAGTGTAGAAGTTCCTCAAAAAATTCAAAAATAGAATTACCATATGTCTACCACTCCCACTTTTGAGTATATATCCAAAAGAAATTAAATCATTGCCTTGAAGAAATATTTGCACTCTTAAGTGTATTGCAGCATTATTTATAATAGCCAAGATATAGAAATGACCTGTCAACAAATGAATGGATAACGAAAATGTGAGTTATATATCCTGTTATATATCATATAATACATATATATCCCATTATATATTATAATGAGCACATTATAGTATATTATAATGAGATACAATTAAGCCTTTAGAAAAGGGAAATCCTGCCGTTTGTACCAACATGGATAAACCTTGAGGCTATTATGCTAAGTGAAATAAGCCAGACACATAAAGACAAACACTATATGATTCACTTATATGTGAAATCTATAAAAAGGTCAAACTTTTAGAACCAGAAAGTAGAATTACGGTTGCAAGGCCTCAGGAGTAGGATAAATGGGGAAATATTGAGTAAATTGTATACTTTTTAGTAATAAGATGAAATAACTTCTGAGCATCTAATGTATAGCTTGGTGACATAGCTAATACTCTATTGTATATTTAGAATTTGCTATGAGAGTAGATCTTAAGTGTTCTTACCAAAAAATAATAATAATAACTATGAGACTGATGGATGTGTTTATTTGATTGTGGTAATCATTTTACAATGTAGGAATATATCAAATTGTACCTTATAAAAGATGTGTAATATATACGGTATATACAAATTTTGTCAGTTAGATCACAGCAAATTTGGAATAAAAAGAAATTTATCTTAGAGTTTTCTTTACATGTATATTGCAAAATTATGTACACAGAAATAGTAATTACAGTAATAGAAACCAATAAAACCATCTGAGCTTTTATTGATAGTGAAATGGCTAAGATATAATGTGTTGGGCTACTATGCAACTGTATAGTATGTAGATATTTAGGAACATTGTATAGATTTGTATATACTGATAGGCACAGTTGCCCACTATTTTGCAAGATTTAAAAATGCAAATTCTCAAAAATTATGTATTTTGTGGATGTAGATACAAAAAGTTCCTTGATTTTTCCAATTTCTGTTTTAATATTCCCCACTCTTCTTGTGATACTGCCTTTACTTCTCAGAGTAGGAGGACATTTTCTTTTAATTTTGTAAACTTCTCTTCCTTTTGAATTTGTTTTCATAAGATAATTAGAAAATATGAAAGGGATAAGCTAGAAGAAATATCTTAAACATTTTATTTTTACAACTAATGACAATTCAGTATATGGTGTCTTCAAAAGCAACATAAAGATGTCCTTTACACAGTTGAGAATACTAAGAGTGAGATCTTGCTGGAGAATTAAGTTTTAGAATCATACCAGTGGATTTGGATAAAGCTACCTAGGTAAATGTGTACCCTGGGGAAAGCAAATAGATTGAGGACTTCAACATTTAAGGAGGAGAGATAGCCAAGGAGCCAGGAAAGGGAACTTTACTTTCAGTGACATTCAATAGAATTTGTTGAATAAATGAATAAGTTAATTAAAAGGTTTTCATGGAGAACCAGAAAAGAAAGGTGCATCTGATATTAAGAAGTTTTCTAAGACAGGGGCACCTGGGTGGCTCAGTTGTTAAGGGTCTGCCTTTGGCTCAGGTCCTGATCCCAGAGTCCTGGGATCAAGCCCCGCATTGGGCTCCCTGCTCAGTGGGAAGCCTCCTTCTCCCTCTCCCATTTCCCCTGCTGGTGTTCCCTCTCTCTCTATATCTCTCTCGGTCAAATAAATAAATAAAATCTTAAAAAAAAAAAGTTTTCTAAGACAGTGTGTCAGTCAGTTTAAGGATTGGAGAGAGATTAGGTAAAAACAAAAATACATCTGTTGGTTTTGGCAAAGTGGAAGTTATTAGTGTCTTTAGTAAAATCATTTCATTACGATGATGGAGCTAGAAACTGGATCGTACTAGGTTGAGGAGGAAATAAAAATTAAAAAATAGAGGACTGTGAGTTAGACATCTTTAAATAAACTAATTGTGAAGGGGAAAATACGAATAAAGTGGTACCTGCAAGAACCTTTGGGCACGTGGGTGTTTTCTTTATGACTCATGTGGTTAGACCTGAGTTAGCTGAAGAGCAGTGTGTTCTGACATAACATCTGAAAAAGAAAAAGCCTGATAAAGACTTAAAACTGTATCTCTCTAATACCAAAATATAGAAAACACCAATATTACCAATATTTAATTTTTAATGAGAAATTATTCAAATAATGGGATAGTATTTACCCCCCTTAAAAGCTATTTGCCTGCATGTCACTTTCAGGTGTAAAGTATGTTAATGCAATTTATGCCATAGGAACTTGGAACAGGCCAGTTACAAGAAGTGTGCACTGGAGGAACAGACTTTTTGATTTTATGACAGTAGGTCCATCTTCTTGAGATGTGATTTTATGTTAAAAATGGAATGGCTTGCTAACTAAAGAGGCAAAAAATCTGTATTCTGAAAATCATAGATCACTAATGAAAGAAATTGAAGAGGACACAAAGAAATGGAAAAGTATTCCATGCTCATGGATTGGAAGAACAAACATTGTTAAAATGTCTATAATACCCAAAGCAATCTATACATTTAATGCAATTCCTATCAAAATACCACCAGCATTTTTCATAGTGCTAGAGCAAACAATTCTAAAGTTTGTATGGAACCACAAAAGACCCTGAATAACCAAAGAAATTCTGAGAAAGAAAAACAAAACTGGAGGCATCACAATTCTGGATTTCAAGCTATGTTACAAAGTTGTAGTCATTAAAACAGTATGATTCTGGCACAAAAACAGACACATGGATCAATGGAAAAGAATAGAGAATCCAGAAATGGACCCTCAACTCTATGGTCAACTAATCTTCAACAAAGCAGGAAAGAATATCCAGTGGAAAAAAAAAAAATAGTCTCTTCAACAAATGGTGTTAGGAAAACTGGACCGCAACATGCAAAAGAATTAAACTGGACCACTTTCTTACACCATATACAAAAGCAAATTCAAAATAGGTGAAAAACCTAAATGTGAGACAGGAAACTGCCAAAATCCTAGAGGAGAACATAGGCAGAAACCTCTTTAACCTTGGCCATAGCAACTTCTTACTAGATGCGTTGCCAGAGGCAGGCAAGGGAAACAAAAGCAAAAATGAACTATTGGGACTTCATCAAGATAAAAAGCTTCTGCACAGTGAAGGAAACAATCAACAAAACTAAAAGACAGCCTATGGAATGGGAGACAATATTTGCAAACAACATATATGATAAATGGTTAGTATCCAAAATCTATGAAGAACTTATCAAACTGAATGCCCCCCAAAACAAGCAATCCAGTTAAGAAATGGGTAGAAGGCATGAATAGACACTTTTCCAAAGAAGACATCCAGATGGCTAACAGACACATGAAAAGATGCTCAACATCACTCATTATCAGGCAAATACAAATCAAAACCATGATGAGATACCACATCACATGTGTCAGAATGGCTAAAAATTAACAACACAAGAAACAACGGGTATTGGCGAGGTGTGAAGAAAGGGTAACCCTCTTGCACTGTTGGTGGGAATGCAAACTGATGTAACCACTCTGGAAAACAGTATGGAGGTTCCTCAAAAAGTTAAAAATAGAGCAGGGGTGCCTGGGTGGCTCAGTGGGTTAAAACCTCTGCCTTCAGCTCAGGTCATGATCTCAGGGTCATGGAATCGAGCCCTGCAGAGGGCTCTCGGCTCAGCAGGGAGCCTGCTTCCCCCTCTCTCTCTGCCTGCCTCTCTGCCTACTTGTGATCTCTCTTTCTCTGTCAAATAAATAAATAAATAAAATATTTTTTAAAAAATAGAGCAAATTGCACTGCTAGTTATTTACCCAAAGTATACAACAAACACAAATTTGAAGGAGTACTTTCTCTCCAATGTTCATAGCAGTGTTGTCAGCAATAGCCAAACTATGGAGAGAACCCAAATATCCATTGACTGATGAATGGATAAAGAAGAAGTGGGATATATACATTGGAATGTTAGCCATCAAAAAAATGAAATCTTGCCATTTGCAATGACGTGCATGCAGCTAGAGTGTATTATGCTAAGTGAAATAAGTCAGTCAGAGAAAGACAAATACCATACGATTGCACTCATATGTGGAATTTAAGAAAGAAAACAGACGAACATATGGGAAGGGGGGAAAAGAAAAAAAGGGGAGAAGGAAACAAGCCTTAAGAGACTCTTAATGACAGAGAACAAACTGAGGGTTGATAGAGGGAGGTGGGGGGGATGGGCTAGACGGGTGATGGATATTAAAGAGGGCACTTGTGATGAGCACTGGGTATTGTATGTTAAGTGATGAATCATTGAATTCTCCAGAAACCAGTATTGAGGTTGTATGTTCACTAAAATTTAAATTAAAAAAATGGAAAGGTTTGAAATCGATTCTATTGTATGGAAGGCAAAAGGAGCACAGCATACTAAGAACATATTTAGCAAATGCTTTCTTTCACCAAATCCCATGTGTGGAGGGAAGGGTGTGGGAAAGATAACGAACTCTTAGCTGAACTCATCTTTCTCTCACTACTTGTAAGACAGAAACTTTTTTTAAAATGCAAATGAAGGCAATATTTCTGCTGGTAACAGTAGGAGGTCATGTTGGATCAGATGATTTATAGAACTGTTAGTAACCCTGTGTGATTAGGATTGGCCCTACCTTTTTCTTTCTGCCTTTTTGTGCTATGCTTTTCTCCATTTATTCCTTCTTAAAAACTCTGTGAATGGAAAGCAGACTAATGTACCTGACAGCAGGAAAATCAGAGAACTTCTATCAGTAAAAACCACGATATCTCTCTTTTTAATTGATGTGATTTATTAGATTTGAAGCTAGATAAACAACTCCTACCAGAGTTTTGATGTAGTTCTCTCATTACTGGTTTAATTTATTGAATCCCTCGACTGTATTCTCCTGGTTAATTTTGATATACTCAATCCTAAAACCCACTGTTGATGTTGTTGTTTGTAAGAACTTTTGCAGTATTCAGCTTCTTTATGTCCTGTGCAGAGATGGTCAGATACAGTGGAGAAATGTGGCATTATAAGATAGTCACAGTAAACAATCAAGATCTTCTTTGTAAATCACAAATAACACGGTAGAAAAGGAAGGAAGAAGAACATTGCTGGAAATGTTATTTCTCCCAAATAATATTGACAGGAAAAAAGTTTCTTTTGAAATAACTATAACAGTTCCTAATTTCGTTATATGGATAATGGTATGAGTCATATCCTTGCTGTTAGAAAATAGATTTTTCTCCAAAGTGACAAAGACAAATTAAATTTATATCTTAATTTTAATCCTGGCCTAGTTTTAACATTTTATTTAATACTTCCATATAGGGAGATCTATTATTGACAATTACATAATTAGTGCTAACTCAAAATGACATTGTGTCCATTCGACTCCATTTTTAAAGGCACTGCTGTATAACCCCTATGCAAATGTTATCAAGATCAGCATTTGGTTAATTTTCCTACTTGTTGTTATACCCAAACCCTTTTTTAGTTCTGTCATAAACTTTGACATTCCCTGTATATGCCAGCATTGATTTTCATTGAATTAAAATATCTCCCAGTTAAGAATTAAGCGCTTTAATATAGTAATTATGTAATATTTTTATTCTCACAGTTACTAACACAGTATAGAAACTCAGCAAAGATTCAACAAGTGCTTAAAGAACTGAAAATATGAGAGCAGTTCCTCTACATTAGACAACAAGAGGAAGATTGTTTTGTAGTTAAGCCTTAGGACTAGACTTTGCATCCCTTTGAGAAATCTTCTAGTTTTCACAGTAACAAAGAAATCCTAGTATGGGAATGACTCATGAGGTATATAGTCTAATTTCTCTAATTTGTAGCAAAACTAAGAAGTGGTGGCCAATCTCTGGTGAGAAGGAATTTACTATTTCCTAGGGCAGATATGCCTTTTCAGACAGCTCTGACAAGTTTTATGTTAAGCTGAAATTCATCTCCTTGTGACTTCTGTGAACAACAAAATCATGCACTAAAGCTGTCTTGGAAACGGCTTTGGTGTTCCCATGGCTTCTCTTCTCTAGATTGTTTAATACTTTCTCATAACTCTCGGTTATGTTGGTTAATATGTTTTTGGCTACAAGAAATGGCAAACTTTGATGACAATAACCTTCAACAGTATGCAAAGTTACTTCACATTACAGTAAGAGAATAGATTCTATTGTTGGTTGATTTAGCTATTTAAGGATGGTATCAAAGACTCAAGTTTTATATTTCTCCCTTTTTGTTTTCTCTTGTCTTCTTTAATGGTGTCTTCATCATTAAGCTGGTAGGAAGATGGCTTCTTTTCACATATCAGAGAAGATAAGGATGAGAGATTATCTTTTCTTATATATCTCTATTAAGAACCAGATATACTTTAGCAGCACTATAGTAAAATAGGAACAATACAAAGATTAGTATGGCCTCTATGCAAGAATGACATGAAAATTTGTGAATCATTCCATATATTTTTTAAAAGAGCAAGAAACATATTTCCACACCCCTCAGCAGGTTTCATGTATCATTAAAACAAAATTGGGCCTTAAGAAATTTCTGGCAAGTGTGATGACATTACCTTAATTGTCTTTAAAAAAATGATCTGCTGTGAAATAGAGTCAATCACATATCTACCACACATGGCTTTCGTATGCTCTTTTGTCCTATTTTTTTCCTTCAGGTTTATTGAGATATAAATGACATAACATGGTATAAGTTTGAGGTATACAACATGTTGATTTGATACTGTTACATATTGCAAAATGGTTACCACTATCACAGCTAGCTAAAGTCAAATAATTCTCTCCATCACATAAAATAATTATCATTTTTTAATGGTAAGAATATTTAAGATCTATTCTATTCTTCTTTATCCAGTTAATAACATACTATGGGATTTTAACCCCTATATATTGAAGGTCATTAATAAGTTACTATTTTTTGTTACCACCAAGCTGTATCTAATAGGAAAGTTTTCTGATAGCACTTTGATAAAAATCAAGGAAACAAATGAAAACTTCATCTTTTCAATAAATAAAGGGATTAAGTTAAAAAAAGGGAGGGGGAAGAGTTTCTTGTGGAAACAAATGTTGAATTATTTATATATGACCTATACATATCCTTAGAGTATGTCTTTGTATTTTGTGTACAAATTATTTTAGATTTACATTAATTGTAGCACTTGAAAACTCCCACATACTCAAAAACAACCATCTCATGTGTTGAAATATGTCATGAGCTTATCTAAAAGTATTGTTGGTTGTTCTCAAGCAAAAATTATATTTTTGTTTGTGTGGTAACAAATTTTTGTTCTTTTCAAGCTAAGAATGAACTGCGGCTTTTTAATATTTCTTTTCCACCATGCTTATATTGGGTAGTAATTTAATGTATAAATGGTAAATATGTTGGATGAGACGCACCATATTCTATAGAGTCAGATTACTAATCAATTTCTTCTTTAAAAAGATTAAAAAATAAACAACTAAAAAATTCCAAGACATAGTGTTCTTTTTGGAAAATGTCAGGCCCCAGTTTGTATTCAATAGGAGTAATTTCAGGAGATTTCTCTGATGCAGTCCTTCTAAAATTTTGTCAGGGTGGCAATACCTTGTTTACCCCCTGATTAATGTATTACTTTTAAAGAACAGCTGAAGAGATCTGATGTGTCAGTTCATTTAAATGCTGCCATTTTACTTTTGTTGGAGGAACACAGCAATCACCCTTACACCACGATGAATAAGATCTTGCCAGTTGCTGCTGTAAATGTCTGATCAATCTTCATGCCTTATGCAGACAAAGGGGGATGAGGAAGAAGAAAGGAGGAGGAGTTCCTTTATATCCATATTTCCCAGAGCTCTTCTGACAGACTGTGCAACTTCTGATTTATGTGATGTGGTAAGCGAACTAGAGAATGGCTCACATCATTTGCAGCTTAACTTCTTTGAAAACTAAAACACAGAACGCATGAATTGTGTGCAAGTCACACAGATGGCCTCGACTTTCCGGTGGAATAATCAATTGTCTAAGTGTATGACAAAGAACATATATATAAAATTTCTTATGTTGGCATTACTTCACTTTATATGTGTGGTTGGATTTAGCATTTGTTACCCTGGCCTTGAAGAATTTACTTCTTTGAACTCTCTAACCTTGGTCAGTGTCACCACCATCTGTCTGTTTAGTTGTTTATATTAAGGAACATGGAGTCTTTCTTGACTCTCTGTTACTCGCAACATCTTCACTATATTTCTCAAATCTTTCCAAATCCTTTCACTCTACCCCACTGCCATAGCCTCTGCTCTGCTTTAGTTTTTATCAGCTTTAATGTAAGTAATTTCAGTAACCTTTTTACAAGATCTTCTCCATTCCCCTTTCCCTCAATATACTGTTCTTTACACTGTGGCAACACGACATCATGTTCAAAGATAAACTTAATTATTTCATTTGCGTATTTGTTTAATATCTCCCAATCTCCACACTTGCCTCCCAGAATTTCTTGTAAGGATAAGTACAAATAGCATCCATACAGTATCCCTCCAAATATGACTTCAGGCCACTGTTCTAACCTCATGATCCTACGTGGGCAGCTCCCCCTTTCTAAGCCTAGAAAATACATTGGATGAGAGACTCAACATACAAGGCTCCTCCTATGTGTTACTTTCCCTTCTCTATATTTAGACATAGTGAACATTCTCATTTTCTCTTCCCATAGCATTTTATATATTTCTATTAGAGATTATTATTTCTTTGTAGTTATTTATGATAGTGCATCTTTTTCTCTGTATAAGACAGATTGTGCTTTATTCCAGCATTTCATAGCTAATTATTACTTACCACCCTAACAGAGAAATCTGGTACTACAAAATGAAAATAACAGGGGCGTCTGGGTGGCTCAGCCGGTTAAGTGTCTGCCTTTGGCTCAGGTCATGATCCTAGGGTCCTGGGATCGAGCCCCACATCAGGCTCTCTGCTCAGTGGGGAGTCTGCTTTTCTCTCTCCCTCTGCCCTTCTACCCCACTCGTGCATGCTCTCTCTCTCTCTCTCTCTCTCTCTCTCAAATCAATCAATCTTTAAAAAAATGAAAATAACAAAAGCTTCTTAATTTTTATTTTAATTCCCCAGAAGGACATATATATAGTTCTAGGTCTTCCACTAAATTCTTCAGTGATTTTTATGGGCATCTTTCCCTTGAGTAGTATCACTGGTTGAGAACTACTAAAAGATCCATATTTATAACTTAAGTTCTTAGCACAGTTCCCAGTAAAGAGTAAGCACTCAAGAGACTTGTTAAGTGGCTTACTGAAAGTATACTTTCTAATTTAGTTGTTTCTTATAGTTCAGGCTAATTTATCATTATCATAGCTCCTTACTTTCTAAGCATGCTCCTTAGAACACTACTATAGAAATCCCTGATAATTTGAGGATTATGTAGTCCAAAAACATCACCTTCCATTCCTCTTCATCACTGTCATCTACTGACCTGCTGTCATATCCCTATTAAATAGAATTTTAGCACCAGACATCTTTTCCTTTAACCCAAATGTTGTCTACATTCTATGTTAATTCTGTAATTATTTAGCTACTTCCTGCTGAGCCTTGGAGTTCCTGCCTTTTTACCTTCTTGAGTTATTTATCAGCTCCTTATCATTAATCTTTTCTTACATTTATTTCTTCAGAATATAAAAATACTTTGTTCTCCTATCTTCAAAAGTGCTCTTATGTCTCCAGCCTTGCACTAGCAGCAAGCCTCTTTCTCCTTCACAGTTAAGTCTCTTGAGCGAGTTGTATGCATTTTTCACATATTCTTCTTCCTCTATTTTTTTCTCAATGACTGCTATCTAGTCTCAATCTTTATGACCTCAATTAAATCATTTAAAAAATGATCTCTCATTTGCTAAATTTAGTGGAAAATTTTGTGTTCTTTTGTTTCTTAGTCTACTGTATGACAGTATCACTCATTTCACTTTCTTTTGGATGCTTGTTTTGGCTGTCTCATTCTTTTTCTCTATTCCAGTATCTATTTAGGCTCCTCCTCTTTTACCTATTCCTTAAATACTGGTGTTTTCCAACATTCTTTCTGTCTCTGGTCTCTTCTTTTACTGTCATTCTCACACCATATGACCTTAGCCAGTGCCAGAGTCATATTTGTGGTTTGTAATCTGTGATCAGTGAGACCTTGATAGCCCATACAATACCTTTTTTTTTTTTTAAAGATATTTATTTATTTATTTGACAGGGAAAGAGAGAGAGATCACAAGTAGGCAGAGAGGCAGGCAGAGAGAGATGAGGAAGCAGGCTCCCTGCTGAGCAGAGAGCCCGATGCGGGGCTAGATCCCAGGACCCTGAGATCATGACCTGAGCCGAAGGCAGAGGCTTTAACCCACTGAGCCACCCAGGCGCCCCCCATGCAATGCCTTTCAGGGACTTCATGAATTACCTTTTGGAGGGGTTCTTGAATCCTTAGAACTTTCATTCAAAATAAATTGTGGTGTAGACATATGATGAAATATTCATATTGTAAGAGGAATCAAGTACTGATACATGCCATAACTTGAAAGAACCTTGAAAACATGCTAAATGACAGAAGCCAGAGTTGAAAATTTATATGTTGTATGACTCCATTTATATGAACTATCCCAAATAGGTAAATCTGCAGACAGAAAGCAGGAAAGTAGTGTGGCTGGGGAGAGGGGAAATTGGTAATGATTACTTAATGGGAAAAGGGTATTTTCAGGTGATGATAAGGTTTAAAATTAGTGGTGATGGTACAACATAGTGAACATTTTATATACCACTGAATTGTAAAATGGTTAATTGTATATTGTGTGAATTTTACTTTAAATGTAAAAAAATAATAGGCTTATTTCCTAACCTCCACCAAAAGAAAGAGCCAAAGAGGGGGCGCCTGGGTGGCCTAGTTGGTTAAGCATCTGTCTTTGGCTCAGGTCATGATCCTGGAGTCCTGGGATCGAGTCCTGCATCAGGCTCCTTGCTCAGTGGGGAGCCAGCGGGGAGCCTGCTTCTTCCTCTCCCCCTGCTTCTTCCCTCTCTTTGTGCTCTCTCTCAAAAAAATGAACAAAATCTTAAGAAATAAAGAAAGGTTCAAAGATTTTATTGTATCTGATTTTTTCCCCAGTTTTATTGAGATATAACTGACACATAACATTGTATTAATTCAAGGAACATAAAACAGTGATACACATATATATTGCAAAAGGATTACCACAGTAAGTTTAGTTAACATATATCACCTTAGAGTTATTTTTTTCCCTTGGGATGGAAACTTCTGAGATGTACTCTCTCAGCAACTTTGAAATATACAATACAGTATTGTTAACTGTAGTCACCATACTGTACATTACCTCCCTGGAAATTATTTATCTTAAAACTGGAAGTTTGTAGCTTTTGATTGCATTTACCTGTATCACCCACCACCCAACCCTCACCTCCAGCAACCAGCAATCTCTTCTCTGTATCTGAGATTTTTTTTTTTTAGATTCCACATATTAGTGAGAGAATAAAATATTTGTCTTCCTCTGTAAGACTTATTTCACTTAGCATAATGCCTTCAAGGTCCATCCATGTTGTTGCAAATGGCAGGATTTCCTTCATTTTTATGACAGTAATATTCTACTGTGTACATATACCACATTTTCTTTGTACATTCCTTCTTCAATGGACACTTACGTTGTTTTCATGTCTTAGCTATTGTAAATAATGCAGTGAATATGGGGGTGCAGGTATCTTTTTGAGGTCGTGATTTGATTTCCTTCAGATATATACTCAGAAATGGAATTTTTGGATCACATGGTTGTTCTATTTTTAATTTTTTGAGAACCTTCCATACTGTTTTTCATAGTGGCTGGACAACTTTACATTCTTACCAGCAGAGCACAAGAGTTCCTTTTCTTCACATCCTTGCCAACATTTCTTATCTCTTACCTTTTTTATAATTGCTATTCTAAAGGTATGAGATGATGTAACCATATCTCATTATGGTTTTGATTTGCATTTCCTGATGATTAGTGATGTTGAGCACCTTTTTGTATACTTGTGGGCCATTTGTATGGCCCTATGTCTTCTTTGGAAAATGTCTTTTCAGTTCCTCTGCCCCTTTTTAATCAGATTGTTTCATATTTTTATATAAGTTGTATAATTTATACATAATTTAGATATTATGTAATTTGATATTTTATATAATTTGTATTTTATATTATATATATTGCATTTATATAATTTAGAGATTTATACATATATAAATTTGGATATTTTATATAATTTGGATATTAACCTCTTATCAGATATATATTTGCATATATATTTTCTTCATTAGATAGGTTGTCTTTTAATTTTATTAATGATTTCCTTTGCCATGCAGAGCCTTTCAGTTTGATGTAGTCCTACCATATTTTTGCTTTTGATATTAAAGCCAAAAAACCATTGTCAAGACTTATATCGAGGAGATTGTTCCCAGTGTTTCTTCTAGGGTTATTGTGGTTTCAGGTTTCAGGTCTTACACTCAAGTCTTTAATCCATTCTGGGTTGATTTTTGTGTATCATGTAATATAGGAGTATAGTTTCTTTTTCTTTCTTTCTTTCTTTCTTTCTTTCTTTCTTTCTTTCTTTTTTTTGCATGTGGCCATCCATTTTTTCCCAGCATCGTTTATTAAAAAGACCAACCTTTCCTCATTGTATATTCTTGGTTCTTGTGTCATAAATCAATTGACCATATATATTTGGGTTTATTTCTGGGTTCTCTATTCTATTCCACTGATGTATGCATCTGTCTTTATGCCAATATCATACTGTTTTGATTACTATAACTTGGTAATGTAGTTTGGAATCTGAAAGTTGGACATCTCTAGCTTAATTCTTTCTCAAGATTGTTTAGCTATTCAAGGTCTTTTGTGGTCCCATACAAATTTTAGGATTTTTTTTTTTTTCTATGAAAAAGTGCTGATGGAATTGCATTGAATCTGTAAATTGCTTTGGGTGGTATTGACATTTTAACAATATTCATTGTTCCAATCCATGAGCTTGGAGTATCTTTTCATTTATTTGTGTCTTCTTCAATTTCTTTCATTAATTTCTTACTGTCTCTAGTGTGTGTGGATCTTTAACCTCCTTGATTAAACTTATTCCTCAGTATTTTATTCTGTTTGATGAAATTGTAAATGAGATTGTTCTCTTAATTTCTTTTTCAGGTAGTTTGGTGTTAATGGATATAAATGTAACTGATTTTTGTATATTGATTTTGTATCCTGCAACTTTACTGAATTTATTAGTTCTAACAGTTTTTTTGATGGAGTCTTAAGGGTTTTCTGTATATAGTATCATGTCATCTGCAAATAGAGTGTTACTTTTTTCTTCTAATTCAGAAGGCTCTTCTTTCTTTTTCTTCTTGACTAACTGCTCTGACTAGGACTTCCAGTACTGTGGTAAGTAAAAGTGGTGAGAGTGAGCAGCCTTGTCTTGTTTCTGATATTTAAAGAAAAACTTTCAGCACTTTTCACCATGTTAGCTGTGGGTTTATCAAATATGGCCTTTGTAATATTAATGTTATTCTATTTTCTCTATACCCAGCTTGTTGAGAGTTTTTTCATGAATGAATGTTGAATTTTGCCAAGTGCTTTCTCTACATCTGTTGACAGGAACATAGGATTTTTATCCTTCATTTTCTTTGTGTGGTATAACACATTGATTTGTGGATATTGAACCATCCTTGCATACCTAGAACATGTTCCACTTGATCATGGTGTATGATCCCTTTAATGTACTGTTGAATTCGGTTTGGTAATATTTTGTTGAAGATTTCTGCATCTATATTCATCAGGGATGTTGGCTTATAATTTTCTTTTCTTGTGGCATCCTTCTCCCATTTTGATATCAGGGTAATGCTGGCTTTGTAAATGAGTTTTCATGTGTTTCCTTCCTCTCTGTGTTTCGGAAGAGTTTGAGAAAGATTAGTATTAATTCTTCTTTGAACTTTTGGTAGAATTCACCAATGAAGCCATTTGGTCCTGGACTTTGTTGGGAGATTTCTGATTCCTGGTTCAATCTCCTTACTAGTACTTGGTCTATTCAGATTTTCTATCTCTTTATGATTCAATCTTGGTAGATTGTATGCTTCTAGGAATTTCTTTATTTTATGTTGTCCAATTTGTTTTTGTATAATATTTTGTAGTAGTTTCTCATGATCCTTTGTATTTCTGTGCTATTAGTTGTAATGTCACCTCTTTCATTTCTGATTTTACTTATATGGATCCTCTTCTTTTTTCTTGGTAAGTCTAGTTAAAGATTTATCTGTTTCGTTTATCTTTGCAAAACAACAGCTCTTTGTTTCATTGATCTTTTCTATTGTCTTTTTAGTCTTTATTTTATTTATTTCTACTCTGATCTTATTATTTTCTTCCTTTTAACTAACTTTGGTGTTCATTTGTTCTTTTCCTAGTTCCTTGAAGTGTGTAGTTAGGTTGTTAATTTTAGCCAATTCTTTTTTCTTAATGTTAGACTTTTATCACTTTGAATTTCCTTCTTTGGACTGATTTTGCCGTATCATATACATTTTGATAGGCTGTATTTCCACTTTGATTTGTTTCAAGATATTTTTTGATTTTTCTTTTGGTTTATTCTTTGAACCATTGGTTGTTCAGTAGCATGTTGTTTAATCTCCACATATTTGTGAATTTTCCAGTTTTCTATTTATAATTGGTTTCTAGTTTCATGACATTGTTGTTGGTAAAGAGCCTTGATATGGTTCCAATCAAATTTATTAAGTCTTGTTTTGTGACCTATCATCTGTTCTAGAGAATGTTCCATGTGCATTTGAGAAGAATATGTTTTCTGCTGATTTTGGATGGTATGTTCTATAAATATCTGTTAGGTCCATCTCATCTAATGTATAGTTTAAGCCCAGTGTTTCCTTATTAATTTTCTGTCTGGATGATCTATCCATTGTTCAAAGTGGGTAATGAAGTCCCTTACTGTTATATTTCTGTGTATTTCCCCCTTCAGGCCTGTTAATATTTGTTTTATATATTTAGATGCTTCTATGTTGGATATATATGTATCAGATTTTTTTTTAAAGATTTTTTATTTATTTATTTGATGAGAGAGAGATTATAAGTAGGCAGAGAGGCAGGCAGAGAGAGAGGGAGAAGCAGGCTCCCTGCCGAGCAGAGAGGCTGATATGGGGCTCGATCCCAGGACCCTGAGATCACGACCTGAGCCAAAGGCAGAGGCTTTAACCCACTGAGCCACCCAGGCGCCCCTATGTATCAGATTTTTAAAGAACTCCATGTCTTCCCATGATAATACTTGTTAATTAAATGATTACTTTCAAACCTTTATATTTTAAGCCCAATTATCTCTCCTGAATTCCTTGTCTATGTACCCAGCTGACTCTAATGTACATCTCAATCTGGATATTTCACAGACAACTATATCTCAGGATATTCAAAATAGTATTTTTCATTGCCCAACTTATGCCTGCTGCTTTGTTTCTCATTTTTCTATGCAGTTCAAAAACCCAGAAGTCAGCCTTGCCTCCTCCCTTCTTCTCACATCCAGTCTTGAGATCTCTTTATCTTCCATTTGGATGTTTGTTTTGTTTTGTTTTGTTTTGTTTTGTTTATTTTTGAGAGAAAGAGGAGAGAACAAGTTGCAGGGAGGCAGGGAGCCAAGGCAGAGGGAGAAGCAGGACCCCGATGACCTGGGGCTTGATCCCAGGACCCCAAGATCATGACCTGAGCCAGAGGCAGACACTAAACCACCTGAGCCACCCAGATACCCCTGTTTATCTTCTATTTGATTGAAGTATCACTGTTTTCTCCTTGAACTATTTCAATATTCTTTTAACTCAACACTGTCTATTACTTTCTGCAATGGTGGAAATATCTATCTATGTCTTTGCTGTGGCTATTGTGCTCTTGAAATGTGGCTGATGTATCTGAAGAACTAAGTTTCAATCGTATTTAATTTTAATTTTTTTTAAATAGTCTCCACACCCAGCATGATGCCCAATGCAGGACTTGAACTCACGATACTCAGATCAAGACCTGAACTGAGATCAAGAGTCACACACTTAACTGACTGAGCCGCCCTGGCATCTCTAATTTTAACTATTTTAAATTTAAATTTAAAAAGCCACATGTGGCTAGTGGCTGTCATGTTGAACTACATAGTCCTGATCCCTTGCCACTTAAGCTGTGTTCCATGGACCAGCAATATGAGCATCACCTGAGAACTTACTAGAATTGCAAAATCTATTTCTTCATTGCATATGACTAATCTGAGTATATGGTTTTCCTCTATAAAACCCTTCCATAGATTCCCATAGTCTAACCCCAACACATCCTCACTTCTCTACCTAAAATTCTAGACAATCTGTACTTTGACTCTTTTCCAACCTCATGTTTTCTTTCTCATGTCACCTCCCATTTCTTTCTATTGTATATCTTGCACAAGTGACTTAACTTCTCGCCAACTCAATTTCTTCACATTTAAAATGGATATAGTAATACCTACTTCGTAGAATTATAAGGATTTAATAAATGTTTATAACATGCCACATAGAGCAGTCCTACAGGCAAAGCTATCAGTATCTGTTACGTAGTGTTATTATTTAAGCATTTACTTTCTCTGCACAAATGTTTGTTTTTGTTTTCATTTTTGCAAAGCAGTCTTTGAATAACCTGCATCGGAATTATCTGGTGTGAGTTTGTTTAAAAACAAAAAAGTTAGATTCCTAGCTGGCCCCATAAGAGACCTATGGAATTATAGTCTTTGAGGCTAGGTTTTGAACATATTAATTTTTAGTAACTATCCTGGATTATCAGCTTTATGCAAAAAGTATACATATCTCTGGGGGCACATAAAGACTTTGCAAAGAAATGTAGAGGCTCAAAAAATTCTCAGAGAATCAATTTCTAAATTCCCCATTTTCTTTTTTTTTAAATTCAATTTTATTTTTTCAGTGTTACAAGATTTATTGTTTATGTACCACACCCAGTGCTCCATGTAATACATGTCCTCCTTAATACCCACCACCAGGCTCACCCATCCCCTCAGTCCCCTCCCCTCTAAAACCCTCAGTATGTTTCTCAGAGTCCACAGTCTCTCATGGTTCATCTCCCCCTCTGATTTCCCCCAATTCGCTTTTCCTTTCCTTCTCCTAATGTCGTCCATGTTATTCCTTATGTTCCACAAGTAAGTGAAACCATATAATAATTGACTTTCTCTGCTTGACTTATTTCACTCAGCATAATCTCCTCCAGTCCCATCCATGTTGATACAAAAGTTGGGTATTCATCCTTTATGATGGCTGAGTAATATTCCCCTGTATATATAGACCACATATTCTTTATCCATTGGTCTGTTGAAGGGCATCTTGGGTCTTTCCACAGTTTGGCGATTGTGTACATTGCAACTATGAACACTTGGGTACATATGGCCCTTCTTTTCACTACATCTGTATCTTCGGGTTAAATACCCAGTAGTGCAATTGCTGGGTCATAGGGTAGCTCTATTTTTAATTTTTTGAGGAACCTCCATACTGTTATCCAAAGTGGCTGCATCAGCTTGCATTCCCACCAACAGTGTAAGAGGGTTCCCCTTTCTCCACATCCTCTCCAACATTTGTTGTTTCCTGTCTTGTTAATCTTTGCCATTCTAACTGGTATAAGGTGGTATCTCAGTGTGGTTTTGATTTGAATTTCCCTGATGGCTAATGATGATGAACATTTTTTCCTGTGTCTCCTAGCCATTTTTATGTCTTCTTTGGAAAAGTGTCTGTTCATGTCTTCTGCCCATTGAGTTTGAGGAGTTCTTTGTGGATCTTGGATATCAGCCCTTTGTAGTGTCATTTGCAAATATCTTCTCCCACTCCGTGGGTTGCCTCTTTGTTTTGTTGACTGTTTCCTTTGCCGTGCAGAAGCTTTTTATCTTGATGAAGTCCCGAAAGTTCATTTTTGTTTTTGTTTCCTTTGCCTTTGGAGATGTGTTTCAAAAGAAGTTGCTGTGATCAATGTCAAAGAGGTTACTGCCCATGTTCTCTAGGATTTTTTTTTTAATATTTTATTTATTTATTTGACAGAGAGAGACATAGCGAGAGAGGGAACACAAACACGGGGTGTGGGAGAGGGAGAAGCAGGCTTCCCACTGAGCAGGGAGCCTGATGTGGGGCTCGATCCCAGGACCCTGGGATCATGACCTGAGCCGAAGGCAGGTGCTTAATGCCTGAGCCACCCAGGTGCCCCTGTTCTCTAGGATTTTGATGGGTTCCTGTCTCACATTGAGGTCTTTCATTCATTTTGAGTTTATCTTTGTGTATGGTGTAAGAGAATAGTAGAGTTTCATTCTTCTATACATAGCTGTCCAATTTTCCTAGCAACATTTATTGAAGAAACTGTCTTTTTTCCATTGGATATTTTTTCCTGCTTTGTCGAAGATTATTTGACCATAGAGTTTAGGGTTCATATCTGGGCTCTCTACTCTGTTCCATTGGTCTATGTGTCTATTTTTGTGCCAGTACCATGCCTTCTTGGTGATCACAGCTTTGTAATAAAGCTTGAAATCAGGCAACATGCTGCCCCCAGCTTTGTTTTTGTTTTTTTTTTCAACATTTCCTTTGTGATTCGGGGTCTTTTCTGGTTCCATATGAATTTTAGGATTCTTTGTTCCAGGATTTGAAAAATGCCAGTGGAATTTTGATTGGGATGGCATTGAAAGTATAGATTGCTCTGGGCAGTATAGACATTTTAACAATGTTTATTCTTCTGATTCATGAACATGGAATGTTTTTCCATCTTTTTGTGTCTTCTTCAATTTCTTTCATGAGTGTTCTACAGTTCCTTGAGTACAGATCCTTTACCTCTTTGGTTAGGCTTATTCCTAGGTATCTTATTGTTCTTGTTGCTATAGTAAATGGAATCAATTCTCTAATTTCCCTTTCTATAGTTTCATTGTTAGTGTATAAGACAGCAACTGATTTCTGTGCATTGATTTTGTATCCTGCCACATTACTGAATTGCTGTATGAGTTCTAGTACTTTGGAGGTGGAATCTTTTGGGTTTTCCACATAAAGTATCATATCATCTGTGAAGAGAGAGAGTTTTACTTCTTCTTTTCCAATTTGAATACCTTTTATTTCTTTTTGTTGTCTGATTGCTGTTGCTAGGACTTCTAGTACTATGTTAAACAACAGTTGTGAGAGTGGGCATCCTTGTCATGTTCCTGATCTCAATGGGAAGGCTCTCACCTCTTCCCCATTGAGAATGGTATTTGCTGTGGGTTTTTCATAGATGGATTTTATGAAGTTGAGGAATGTTCCCTCTATCCCTATAGTCTGAAGAATTTTAATCAGGAAAGGATGCTGTATTTTGTCAAATGCTTTTTCTGCATCAATTGATAGGACCATGCGGTTCTTCTCTCTTCTTTTATTGATTTGTTCTATCACATTGATTGATTTGTGAATGTTGAACCACCCTTGCATCCCAGGGTTAAATCCCACCTGGTCATGGTGGATAATCTTTTTAATGTACTGTTGGATCCTATTAGCTAGGATCTTGTTGAGAATCTTGGCATCCATATTCATCAGGGATATTGTTCTGAAATTCTCCTTTTTTATGGGGTCTCTGCCTGGTTCGAGGATCAAGATAATGCTGGCTTCATAGAAAGAGTCTGGAAGTTTTCCTTCTGTTTCTATTTTTGGAAACAGCTTCAGGAGAATAGGTATTATTTCTTCTTTGAATGTTTGGTAGAATTCCCCAGAGAATCCGTCAAGTCCTGGACTCTTTGTTTTTTTGGGAGGTTTTTGATCACTGCTTCAATCTCGTAACTAGATATTGGTCTATTCAGGTTGTCAGTTTCTTCCTGTTTCAGTCTTGGAATTTTATAGGTTTCCAGGAATGCATCCATTTCTTCTAGGTTGCTTAACTTATTGGCGTATAACTGTTGATAATAATTTCTGATGATTGTTTCTATTTCCTTGGTGTTCGTTGTGATCTCTCCCCTTTCATTCATAATTTTCTTAATTTGGGTCCTTTCTCTTTTCTTTTGTATTAGTTTGGCCAGCGATTTTTCAATCTTATTAATTCTTTCAAAGAACCAGCTTCTAGTTTCGTTGATGTGTTCTACTGTATCTCTAGTTTCTAACTCGTTGATCTCTGCTCTAATCTTAATTATTTCCCTCTTATGTGTGGGGTTGGCTTAATTTGTTGTTGATTTTCCAGTTCTTTAAGGTATAAAGAGAGCTGGTGTATTTGGAATTTTTCAATTTTTTTGAGTGAGGCTTGGATGGCTATGTATTTCCCTCTTAGGACCACCTTTGCCATATCCCATAGATTTTGGACTGATGTATCTTCATTCTCATTGGTTACCATGAATTGTTTAAGTTCTTGTTTGATTTCCTGGTTGATCTAAACATTCTTGAGCAGGATGGTCTTTAGCTTCCAAGTGTTTGAATTCCTACCAAACTTTTTCTTGTGGTTGAGTTCCAGTTTCAAAGCACTGTGATCTGAAAATATGCAGGGAATAATCTCAGTCTTTTGGTATCAGTTGAGCCCTGATTTGTGACCCAGTATGTGGTCTACTCTGGAGAAAGCTCCATGTGCGCTTGAGAAGAATGAGTATTCTGTTGTTTTAGGGTGGAATGTTCTGTATATATCTATGAGGTCCATCTGGGCCAATGTGTCATTCAGAGCTCTTGTTTCTTTGTTGATTTTCTGTTTAGATGATCTGTGTATTGCTGAGAATGGCATTTAAGATCCTCTACAATTAACATATTCTTATCAATATGACTCTTTATTTTGATTAACAGTCGGCTTTGTAGTTGGCTTCTCCCATGTTGGGGACATAAATATTTACAATTGTTAGATCTTCTTGGTGTATAGACCCTTTAAGAATGATGTAGTGTCCTTCTGTATCTCTGACTACAGTCTTTAGCTTAAAATCTAATTTATCTGATATAAGAATCACTACCCCAGCTTTCTTTTGAGGCCCTTTGGCATGAAAGAGGGTACTCCATCCCTTCACTTTCAGTCTGGTTGTATCTTTAGGTTCAAAATGTGTCTCTTGTAGACAGCATATGGACAGGTCCTTTCGTTTTATCCAGTCTGCAACCCTGTGCCATTTTATGGGAGCATTTAGACTGTTCACGTTAAGAGTGATTATTGAAAGATAAGTTTTTATTGACATCATGTTGCCTGTGAAGTCCTCGTTTCTATAGATTGTCACTGTAAATTTTTGTTCTATATCACTCTTGGGTTCTTTCTTCTTTTATAGAACCCTCCCTTAATATTTCTTGTAGTACCAGCTTGGTGGTCACGTAATCTTTTAAACCTTGCCAGTCTTGGAAGCTCTTTATCTCTCCATCCATTCTGAATGTCAGCCTTGCTGAATAAAGTATTCTTGGCTGCATGTTCTTCTCATTTAGTGCCCTGAATATGTCTTGCCATCCCGTTCTGGCTTGCCAGGTTCCTGTGGACAGGTCGGACGTTATTCTGATGGTCCTCTCTTGGTACGTAAGGAATCTCTTCCCCCTAGCTGCCCTTAAGACATGTTCTCTGAATTTATGACTTGTGAATTTCACAATCAGGTGCCTGGAGGTCTTTCTACCCTTGTTGATCTTGGGGGGTGTCTTCTCTGCCTCTAGGACATGAACACTTGTTCCATTCCCCAGATTAGGGAAATTTTCATCCAAGATTTGTTCAACTTTATCTTCTAGTCTTCTCTCTCTCTCTCTCTGCAACCCCTCAGGGATCCCAATAATTCTGACATTGGAATGTTTCATGGCATCATTTATTTCCCTAATTCTGTTATCATGGCTTCTAATCTGTTTGTTCCAGGCCTCCTCCTGATCCTTCTTTTCTGTCAGTTTGTCTTCTAGATCACTAATTCGATTTTCTGTCTCATTTACCCTAGCTGTTAGCATATTTAGATTAGATTGGATCTCATCGATAGCATTTTTAAGTTTTGTCAGATCAGCTTTCACTTCCGCCCTTAGAGATTCTATGTTGCCACTAATGGTCTTCTCCAACCTAGCCATTGCCTGGATAATTGTTACCCCGAATTCTATTTCTGACATATTGTTTATGTCTATATCCAATAGTTCCGTGGCAGAGGTCACAGTCTCTGAGTTTTTCCTCTGTTGGGTGTTCCTCCTCCTAGTCATTTTGGTGAGAGGTGGTTGAGGGGATGTATAGCTGTATATATCAACCACGATCCAGGCAAGGTACACTCTAGAAAGTTTTGGGGCAACCAGAAGTCACCACCAAAAAGAAAGAAAAAAGAGAGAAAAAGAGAGGGAAAAAGAGAGAAAAAGAGAGAAAAAAAAAAAACCCAGCCAAAATGAGTCCCCAAAGTAAGATTTATAAGATATAAAAACAAAAACGAACAAGCCAAAAGACCAACAAAAGTAAAAGAAAAAAAAGAAAAAAGAAAAACCCAGCCAAAATGAACCCCAAGAATAAGATTTATATAGTATAAAAACAAATACACAGAAACACTGACAAAAGAATAAGATGGGAAGGTGGTTATAAACCTTCGATGTGGGCAAGGAAGGTTATTTCAATTCCTCCTGGGTGTATCTTGTTATCTTTGTTAAAGGATTCAACTTTCCAGAGCTACAGGGAAATTAAAACTGGTTTATATATAGGGGTAGTATTAAATAGGGAAAAACGACTACCTCGAAGCTTATATCTATCTATCTATCTATCTATATAAAGAAAAAAAGAAAAAGAAACCAAGGTATATATATGAAAAAATTCAAGTTAAAAAGTTATTATGGATTATGTTGTATTAAATATCTAGTTGTAATAGTAAGTAGGTTAAAAAAATAAAAGAAAAAGAATCAGGAGAACGAATTTAAAAAAAAAGAAAAAGAGAAGTTGTATCTATGAAATATGCAGGTTTGGAGGCAATACCAGGAGCTTAATATATTGTTTTCCCCTGATGTTGGGGTTTTACAATTTTATGGGGACCCTGTGATTGTTGTCCTCTTGTTCTTTTGGCTTGTCTTCTGGGGGAGGGGCCTGCCCTGTTGTTTTTCAGTCAATCTTGCTTGGGATGATTCGCCCTGCCCCCTATCAAGGGGCTGGGCTCTGTGGTAACCAGTTTTTCAGGCTTTTGTTCTCTGGAGGTTTTTGTTCTTTGGCGGCTTTTTGCGCCTTTTCAGAGGGTCAGAGCAAAGTAAACTGTCTGCACCCAGACCTCCGTCTCAGAGAGAAGCCTCAGTCTGCTCCCCTCTGGATGGTCCAGAACACACAGAGACCCCTCTGCAAACCCCCTCGAACACCACAACCTCCCACAGGCAGTGCACACCCCCAGCCACCGTCTCAGTGGTCGCCCAAGGCCCCCGCTTGTTTCTGCTCTCCCGTGCCACTAAAACTGCAAGCGATACTGATCCAGGCAAGCTTGATCCTAGTGGCTGTCGTTGGGGGGACTGCTTTCTGGAGCCCATGCCCACACTGGGTGTGCTCAGACCCAGCAGGGGAGGCAATGCAGGCGACGGAAAGCTGCAGGCCCAGGGACCCCCAACTGGAGCCCCTGCTGGGCTCTCTCAGGTGCGGGTGGGCACCGGCTGTGTCTGCCCTGGGACTGTGGGCTTAGGTCCGTGTCTGTGGCCGCTGGATCCCACCACTCGCCCCTTAAGACCCTTTGTTCTTTTTGAGTGCTGTTAACCAGTCTCCAAGTTAATGCTGGTCCTCAAGCACAGGGCACTTTCGTATTGGGGCATTACTTTCCAATGGGTTGCTTCTGGTGGCTCCCTCCCCCTTCTCTTTATCCTCCAATATCAGTCCAAGCACTCCTGCTCCTCTGTACCTTTCCAATGATCTTCTGCCCCTGTAGAGATCCAGAAGTGTGTAGTCTTACATCTCAGGCTGATTTCATGGGTGTTCAAAGTGGACCCTTGTTCCACAGATACAACTAGGTAACACTCACATCAGTATAAATAACCCAGAAACCGACCCAAAGACTGGCAAAATAAACTCCATAACTAAATGTAGAGAAGAGGCCATACTGAAGAGAATAGGGCAGAGATACGGTCTGGAACTAAATAGACTTGCAGGACTGTCCTCAGGAGGAAGGAATACCACAAGCACAGAGAGAGGAGAAAAATAGAACCCCACACTGGGGACCCCACATGAGGAAGACGAATCCCCGTAACATTTGGTTTTGAAAACCAGAGGAGCCAAATTTCATGAGTTCTTATAACCAGCAGGATTTAAAACCTGGAAATAAAAAAAAAACAACACCTCAGTAGGCTTGGCTCTGGGAGAGCTGGTGGGCTACAGGAAACTGAGTCCCTACCATTAAAGAGACAACACAACAAACAGCCCATGGAGATGCAGCATAGAAACAGAAGTTTGGAAGGTGCCTGGAGAGGTCATATGGGAAAGGGACTTATTTACCAATCTCAGAGCATGTCCTACAGGGAAAGAAATCACTGGGGGAACTCCTCCAGGAACAAAGGAACTGGCAAATTTTCTTTTCCTCCCCTACACACAGTGTAAACACACTGCCACCTGCCAGACTCTCTATCTGACTTGTTAGCACTGCCACCCTGCCTGCCCACCTGTGCTTCCACCAATCCACTCTTCAGGATGGCCTGCTTCAGTCCCAGTACAGGAGAGCCCCTCCCACAGAGGACTAGGGGGCACAAAAATCTTGATAGCACTGCTTCTCTGTTGCACCACCTCTGCACTGTGCTTCAGTGGATCTGCCCTTTCCAATAGTCTCTTGGCCAGAGCCCATAAAGGGTGGCACCACAGGCTTAGCAGTGTGCAAGCAGCCCCAACAGTAGCCAGCACCACTCCAAAGTGACTCCTGCTCCAGAGAAAGGGAAAGAACCACATGCACCAGTTAGATGTAGTCTCCAGCAATGGTCTAGAGGCAGACAACTGGTCTGATTGCAGGCCCCGCCCACCAATAAAAGCATCTTGGGAGATAACCTAGGGAAAGCACCCTGCAATTTAGTGCTACTGCATCTCTGGAAAATTCCTGGTCTGACTCAATTTAAACCCAAGGTGTCCCTAGACTTGCCCACTAACACCACAAAGACCAAACACTGCTCACAACAGGCAAAGAGTGCCATTGCATACTGTACTGAAGAAAAATGCATCTCACCCACAGCAGCAGGGCATTACACAGAGGAGATACCCCTGAACCACCAGGTTTCTAGTGAACAGGGGACACTGCATGGCAGGGTACCACATACCTCTTATTCATAAGACCATTCCTTTCAAGTATAGGAAACATAGCTATCTCCCTAACACAGAGAAATAGACAGAGAGCCAGACAAAATGAGGAAACAGAAGTGGCACCTGGGTGGTTCAGTCAGTTAAGCATCTGACTCCTGATTTCAGTTCAGGTCATGATATGAAGTTTGTGAGACTGAGCCCCACATCAGGCTCTACACTCAGTGGGGATTCTACTTGAGATTCTCTCTTTTCCTCTCCCTTTGCCCCTACCCCTCTCTCAAATAAATACATCTTTAAAAAAAAATAAGGAGACAGAGGAATATGTCCCAAATGAAAGAATAGGACAAAATCACAGCAAGAGACCTAAGTGAAACAGAGATAAGCAATATGCCTGATAGAGAATTTAAAGTAATGATCATAAAGATACTTACTGGACTTGAGAAAAGAGTGGAGGACATTAGCAAGACCCTTAACAATGAGCAAAAAAAAGAAAAAAAAAGTACCAATCAGAGATGAACGCAATAAATGAAATTAAAAATACAGTAAATAGTAGACTAGATAAAGCAGAAAAACAAATCGGCAACCAAAGGACAGACTAATGGAAAGTAATTAAGCAGAGCATGTGACAAATTCAAAATTAAAATAGACTTAGGGAACTCAATGATACCTTCAAACATAATAGCATTCACATTATAGGGATTCCAAAAGAGAAAGAAAAGGGGGCGGAAATTTTAATTTGAAGAAATAATAGCTGAAAACTTTCCAAATCTGAGGAAGGAAACAGAAATCCAGATGCAGGATGCGCAGAGAGACCCCAACAAAATCAACCCAAGGAGGTCCACATTAAGACACATAGTAACTAAGATGGCAAAAAATAGTGATAAAGAAAGAATTTTAAAAGCAGCAAGAGAAAAGAAAGCAATTACATACTAGGGAAGCCCGTAAGGCTATAAGCAGATTTTTCAGCAGAAACTTTGCAGGCCAGAAGAGAATGGTAGTATATTTTCAAAGTACTGAAAAGAAAAAATCTCAAGTCAAGAAAACTCTATCCATCAAGGCTATCATTCAGAATAGAATGAGAGATAAAGAGTTTCCTAGGCAAACAAAAGTTATAGGAATTCATGCCCCCTAAACCAGCCCTACAATAAATGGTAAAGGGAACTCTTTGAATGGAAAGAAATGATCATAAGCAAGAGTAAGGTAAGTAGGAAGCACCAAAGCAGTAAAAGTAAGTGTATCTGTAAGAATCAATCAAGGGATTCACAAAATAAAGGGATGTAAAGTATGAAACCATATGCGTAAATCATGGGGAGGAAAGGAGCAAAGAATGGTTTCAAACTTAAGCAACCATCAATTTAATATAGACTGCTGTATACAGAAGATGTTATATACAAACCAAATGGTAATCACCAATCAAAAACCAGTAACACGGGGCACCTGGGTGGCTCAGTGGGTTAAAGCCTCTGCCTTCGGCTCAAGTCATGATCTCAGGGTCCTGGGATCAAGCCCTGCATCAGGCTCTGCTCAGCAGGGAGCCTGCTTCTCCCTCTCTCTCTCTGCCTGCCTCTCTGCCTACTTGTGATCTCTCTCTCTGTCAAATAAATAAATAAAATCTTAAAAAAAAACCAAACAGTAATATATGTGTAAAAAATAGGGAATGGAATCCAAATACATCACTAAAGAAAGCCAACTAATAATGACAAAAGAGAGCAAGAGAAGAAAGTAATGGAGAAAAACTACAAAAACAACCATAAACAAGTAACAAAATGGCAACAAATACATACTTAGCAACAATTACTTTGAATGTAAATGGACTAAATGCTTCGATCAAATGACATAGGGTGACAGAATGGATAAAAAAATAAGACCCATCCATATGCTGCCTACAAGAGACTTGTTTCAGACCTAAAGACACATGCAGATTAAAAGTGAGGGAATGGAGAAGAATTTATCATGCAAATGGATGTGAAAAGTCAGGGTAGCAAAACGTATATTGAACAAAATAGATTTTAAAACAGACCATAGTAAGAGACAAAGAAGGTCACTGTATAATCATTCAAGGGACAACCCAACAAGAAGATAGAACAATTATAAATATTTATGCATGCAACATGAGAGCATCCAAATACTTAAAGAAGCTAATAACAAACATGAAGAAAGTTATTGATAGAATTCAATTATGGTGGGGGACATTAACACCAATTTGCATCAATGGACAGATCACCCAAAAGAAAATCAACGAGGGAAGAGTGGCTTTGAACGACTCATTGGACCACATGGATTTGACAGATATATTCACAACAGTCCATCCTAAAACAGCATAATACACATTGTTTTCAAGGGCACATGGAACATTCTCCAGAACTGGTCACGTTTTGGCCATCAAACAAGTATCAATAAATTCAAAAAGATCAAGTTTTTTCTATGCATCTTTCCTGACCACAATGGTATGAAAGTAGAAATCAGTGTAGAAAAAAATCTGGAAAGAGCACAAATACATGGAGGTTAAATAACATGCTACTAAATAACAAATGGATCAAAGAAGAAATCGAGGAGAAAATCAAAAAAATACATGGAGACAAATGAAAATGAACACACAACTGTCCAAAATCTTTGGGATGCAGCAAAGGCTGTTCTAAGAAGAAAATTTATAGCAGTACAGGCCTTCCTCAAGAAACAAGAAAAATCTCAAACAACCTAACCTTAAACGTAAAGGAGCTAGAAAATGAACAATAAACAAAGCCCCAAACCAGCAGAAGGAAGGAAATAATAAAGACTAAAACAGAAATAAATTAAATAAAAATTATAAAAACAGTAGAGCAGATAAATGAAACCAGGAGATAGTTCTTGAAAAGATCAACAAAATTGATAAACTATTAGCCAAAGTCATCAAAAAAAAGAGAGAGGACCCAAATAAACAAAATCAGAAATGAAAGAGGAAAAATAACAGCTAACACTACAGAAATACAAAGGATTATAAGAGAATGTTATGAAAAATATGCCAACAAATTGGAATATTATGAAAATGTTATGAAAAATATGCCAACAAATTGGACAACCTAGAAGAAACAGATAAATTTCTAGGAACATATAACCTCCCAAAACTGAATTAGAAAGAAATTATAAATTTGAACAGACTGATTACCAGCAATTAAATTGAATAAATAATCAAAAACTCCCAAAAGGCCAGGACCAGATAATTTCACTGGTGAATTCTACCAAACATTTAAAGAAGAGTTAATACCTAGTCTCTTCAAACTATTCCAAAAAATGTAAGAGAAAGGAAATTTTCCACATTCCTTCTATTAGGCCTGCATTACCCTGATACCAAAACCAGATAGATATACTACAAAAAAAGGGAAATACAGATCAATAGCTCTGATGAATATAGATTCAAAAATTCTCAACAAAATACTGGCAAACTGAATCCAACAATACATTAAAAATATCATTCACCACAATCAAGTAGGATTTATTCCCAGGGTGCAAAGGTGGTTTTCAGTATTTTCAATTGATCAGTGTGATAGATTGCATTAACGAGAGAAAGGATAAAAACCATATGATCATTTCAATAGGTGCAGAAAAAGCATTTGACAAAGTACAACATCCATTCATGATAAAAACCCTCAAGAAAGTAGGGTTAGAGGGAACATACCTCAACAGAATAAAGGCCATATATTAAAAACCCACAACTACCATCATAGTCATTGGTAAAAACTGGAAAGCTTTCCCCCTAAGATCAGGAACAAGAAAAGGATGTCCACTTTAACCACTTTTATCCAACATAGTATGAAGTCCTAGCCACAGCAATCAAACAAGAAAAAGGGATAAAATGCATCCAAACTGGTGAGGATAAGTAAAATTTTCACTATTTGGAGATGACATGATACTATATAGAGAAAACCCTAAAGACCACCAAAAAACTACAAGAACTGATAAGTGAATTTAGTAATGTCACAGGGTACAAAATCAATGTACATAAAATTGTTGAATTTCTATATACCAATAATGAAGCAACAGAAAGAGAAACTAAGAAAGTAATCACATTTTAAAAAAAGATTTTATTTATTTATTTGTCAGAGAGAGAGAAAGAGTGAGCAAGCACAAGCAGGGGGAGTGGCAGTTCAGAGGGAGAAGCAGGCTCCCTGCTGAGCAAGGAGCCTGATGTGGAACTTGATCCCAGAATGTTGGGATCATGACCTGAGCCAAAGGCAGATACTTAACTGACTGAGCCACCCAAGTGTTCCGAAAGTATTTTTACAACTGCACAAACATAATAAAATACCTAGGAATAAATTTAACCATGATGGTGAAAAACCTGTACTCCGAAAACTGTAAACTACTGATGAAAGAAACTGAAGATGACACAAAGCAATGGGAAGATACTCCATGCTAATGAATTAGAAGATCAAATATTGTTAGAAGTCTATACTACTTGAAGCAATCTATAAATTTAATGCCATGCTTATCAAAATGCCAACAACATCTTTCAGAAAACTAGAACAAATAATCCTAAAATTTGTATGGAATCACAAAACAAACCCAAATAGCCAAAAAGGTCTTAAAAAAGAAAACGAACCTGGAGGTATCACAATTCCAGATTTCAAGTTATACTACAAAATTGTAATAATCAAAGCAGTATGGTACTGGCACAAAAATAGACACATTGATCAATAGAACAGGATAGAAAACCCAGAATCTCCTGATTATATGGTCAATTAATCTTCAACAAAAGAGTCAAGAAAATACAATGGGACAGAAGTCTCTTCAACAAATATGTTGGGAAAACTTAATGGCAACAAGCAAAACAGTAAAACTGGACCACTTTCTTATATCATATACAAAAATAAACTCCAAATGGATTAAAGGCCCAAATGTGAGACTTGAAATCACTAAATTCCTAGAAGAGAGCACAGGCCGTAATTTCTCTGACATTGGCTGTAATGACATTTTTCTAGATCATCTCTTGAGGTAAAGAAAATAAAAACAAACTATTGGGACTACATAAAAATAAAAAGATTCTTCACAGTGAAGGAAATAATCAACAAAGCTAAAAGGTAACCTACTGAATGGGTGAACATATTTGCAAATTATATACTCAATAAAGGGTTATAATCCAAAATATATAAATAGCATCTACAATTCAATACCAAAAAACCCAAAATAATCTGATTAAAAATAGGCAGAACACATGAACAGACATTTCTCCGAAGAAGACATCCAGATGGCCAACAGACACATGAAAAATGTTCAAAATTACTCATCCATCAGGGAAATACAAATAAAAATCACAATGAGATACTACCTCACTCCAGTCAGACTGGCTAAAATTAACAAGACAGGAACGAACAAATGTTGGCAAGGATTCAGAGAAAGGGAAACCCGCTTACGCTGTTCGTGGGAATGCAAGCTGGTATAGCCACTCTGGAAAACGGTATGGAGTTTCCCCAAGAAGTTAAAGATAGAGCTACCTTATGACCCGGCAATTGCCCTGCTAGGTATTTACCCCAAAGATACAAATGTAGTGATCCAAAGGGACAGCTGCACCCCAATGTTCATAGCAGCAACATTCACAATAGCGAAACTGTGGAAAGATACCGTAGTGAAGAAATTTACTGATATTTCCCAGAGCTATTTTACCATAGATATCATATTTTCAGCAATTTCTATTAAACTCTGGGATGAAAATTGCAGGGACACTTTGGAAAATGCTAATATGGTAAATTGTTTTCACTTTATAAATGAATCAAATGAAATTCACATTAGTAATGATACAATATAATCACTAAGATAGTTATTGGCAGAATTGGGAGTAGAATCCAGCTCTTTTACCTCTCAATCTTGACTACAGGGCTCATGTTCTTAAAGAAGACAGATAGGTATGCAAGTTCATGAAACAATCTGTGGAATCTTTAAAATTACTAAGACACCATATATGAAACAGATGGCTGAGCTAATGCTGTGATTTAACTAAGTTTATTTTAATATCACTCTTAATGATTTTAAAATATATCAGTGAAAAATATTTCATACTGACATTTAAGAAATATAGTAATCCACTTGTAAAATCACATGAGATTTATGGCATATTCTCAGTTTGGCCATGGTAAGTGACTTGAAATTAGTTTCTAGATGGGATCATAAGTCAAATATAGTGCATATAATGAGACTATATTCTAGTAAAATATTTGACAGGGACTTTTACTTGTAGAAAAATGGAGAAATGCTGTAGGGATGGTTGTATAATTTGCTGGATTAGTAACTAGCTAAAATAAACTACTTGTATAGTGTTAATTAAAGAATTGGGGATAACTTAAAGGAAGCTTTTTAGTATTCTCTTCTTGATCTTGTCTTTTTCAGTGCTTTTATCAATAACCAGAAAGAAAATATAAAAGGGACAATTATAAAAGTTGCTGATGGTATAAATTTCCAAGAAACTGAATTAGATAGAAATCAGAATGTGGGTTTAAAAGTGTTTTGACAGGCTATAGCCATTCAGTGCATCGAATCTAACACGATGAAATTCAACAAGGATAAACATAAAGTTTTGATGATCTGTAGAAAGCAAAAGAAACAAACTAAGCATAGTCTTGTGCAAATCCAGGGTGGAGAAATGTGCATCTTCAGGCCAAGTGCAAAAGTGTGATTGATATAGGTCATTTAGTGAATTGTACTCCAAATTTTCAAGGGTGGTGGGAGTTAAGAGAAAGGTTGGAAGTAGAATGGTGTAATGAAAAGAAGGTAGGCTTCAGAATGAGAAGTCCAGGATTTGGTATACATGTTCAAATTACAGATCCATTACTTACTAGTACACAGAAGAGTTTTCCCTCAGTATTGAGAAATACTTAGACTTGAACTGATCAGTACTTCCTTCCTATCTATCAAATCTGAAGAGCAAGACCTGAAAGCATTAAATTGTTTTCATGTAGTTTAACTACAACCCAGAACAAAACAAAAATATCCAGCACCCAAAGAAGCAAAAATCACTAAAAAACTTCCAGGCATACTTGCTAATGGACTAGACGTAATAAGGAGATCAGGCACAGAAATGGGAGGATCAATAATGACTCTGAATCTTTGAGCAATAATATATACAGTAATGCCCTTTACTGAAATGGGGAGACAGGACTGGGGTGAGTAGAACAGAGTTGGGGAAAACTGTAATAAATCCAGGTAGAGTTGACAAATATGCAATTGGGTATGTTCAAAGGAATTTCTGAAGCCAGAAATATACTTTTAGAACTTTCTAAAACTCATAGCTTCTCAGAAATGGAACTATAGAATTCTTCCTGGAACTATTAATAAGAAGTAAACATATTTTGCTGTTTGTCTTTTGGCTGTTAGGTATATTTTGCAATGAAATTTCCAATATAAACTTAAAAAAATTCAAGGCATGGAAAAAAATAAGAAAATATGACCCATAATGATGAGAAAAATCGAAGAACCAAAACCAACCCAGTACTAAGTTTAAAATTATTTTTATGAATAATTCTTGAAATGTTTCTAAAGATTTTTTACATTTGTACTTTGTAAATTCATTTTGCTGGCTTGGGTAAATATATATTGAAAATTTTAAATTTTCTATTACCTGTTGTTTAAGACTTATTTTTAAGAAATCTAAATAATTATTTTCTTATTCAAATTTTTCTTAAGCCCTTTTTGTTGCCATACGTTGTGTTATGGAGAGTGCACATATTTAGTAGATACACATCTTTCCTTCTCAGAATCTACAATATGACAGAAAGATTAGCAAGGGATTTTAATGTGTTTAAAACAATGTTTTAAGTGCTGTTATATTAATTATGTAAATGTGGCGTGGGGGAGTGCCTATTGCTATATTGGAAAAATTTTAATAGTTGTATAGATTAAATGACACTAGACCTGAATCTTGAAGATACTCAGAAATTATCCATGTGTACTATCTTAGGTCTGTTTTCTTAGAAGCAGGTTGTCAGGTGAAGAGTCTTGTGAAATTGATTTATTGAGGAGTACTCTCAGGAGCAGGGGAAGGAAGGAAAGAGGATAGGGTAGGAGAAGAAAACTAAACAAGGATTCAGATTTTATTGAAGATTAGGTTCAGTCCAGTCCATGGGGCGTTCTGAAGCATGAATTACATTAGACCCTAACTTGAAGCAAAAGTGCCATCTTTTGTACCCCTATGACATTCACTAATTGGTTATCACTTCAGGTGGTTCAGGTTGTCACTTTAGGAATAGAGTTAATTTCCTGGCCAAATAGGTCCTGTTCAGCCAAGGACAATGCCCTGGAGAAGGGGACAGCTCTGAGCCAATAGCATGGAAGTTAGGGCTTCTGTCCACTGACCCATTAAGAAAGGATCTGGACGAACATCAGGAGCATTGACTATATCAATAGAAATGGGAAGCATATTTGAACAAAAAGTCCCCAGCATGTGGAAAACATAAGTGTGTGTAATAACAGGCCACATTTGGGATTCTGTTAGCATTTTATCATGTGTGTGTGTGTATGTGTTATATTTATATATGATAAATATATAATAAGGATTATGCATAATATATAAATATAACATAATACATATGTATAGACACATACACATACATATATAATGAGAAATATGGCTGGAACAATAAGTAAATATCACCAATGGCCTTGAACAATGAAAAAAATTTAGATTTCAATCTCCAGGTAGTATAAATCTGCTTTTCTCCTTTATATCCGTGACAAAGATAGAACAAGATATTGAATAGGTCAGAGTGCTGTAGCAAGCCCATAGAGAAATCTTTCCTGTTTAATCCATGAAACAGTTTTCTTGGGAATTATTACTTTAATAGTCTATAAAATTACATAAATGACCTCATAGTCTCCATAGGAATAACATTAAAAACTTTTTGAGATAATATTTAGTATTAGATTTTTTAAAAACTGCCTTTCAGGAATTTTTTAAGCTTCCAAGAGCAGAAAACTTCCACTTGATCATTTTGAAGAATAATGAAAATACAGTTGACCCTTGAACTACCCCACACAGTCAAAAGTCCACATATAACTTTTGGTTCCCCCAAAACTTAACCACTAATAGTCTACTGTTGACTAGAAGCCTTATGGATAAAAGAAGCAGTCGATTAACACATATTTTGTATACGTATTATACATTATATTTTTAGAATAAAGTAAGCGAGAGAACAGAAAATTTTATTAAGAAAATCATAAGGAAGAGAAAATACATTTATAGTACTCTTATATTTATTGAAAAAAATCCAAATGTAAGAGGATTTACGCAGTTCAAACGTATTTTGTTCAAGGATAAACTGCATATTAACTCACATAGTTAAAATACCTCAGAGACAAGGATTTCTAGGATTGATAAAATCATCTGCATAATGTCATCAAGGTCCCAGTTCTTTTTTCTTTTCTCTCTCTCTCTCTCTCTCTTTTTTTTTTGAAACATAGAGTGAGAGAGAGCACACAGGAGTGGGTTGGGGTGGGTGGGAGTGTGGTGGGGCAGAGAGAGAATCCTATGCAGGCTCCCGACAACTGGGGACTTGATCCAACGACCCTGAGATCATGACCTGAGCCGAAATCAAGTCAGGCACTGAACTGACTAAGCCACCCAGGTGCCCCAAAGTCCTATTTCTTTATCTCTATCCTGCCACACTTACTGTGTCACTTTAAAGATCTCAACAGTTATCCCAGTATTAGTCACAAAATCAGATAATGCAACATTCAGTGGAAGGAGATAATTTCTCCTGTTTCACTTTCTTTCAAGTGATGTCTTTCACAGAAGAACCTGAATAGACTTCCTTCATATTTTATTGGGTAGAAATATATTTTATCCATGCCCAAATCAATCACTAGTAAGAAAAATGGCACCCTAAGGATTGGCTTCAATCAATCACAGTTAAGTCTCTATATTTAGACATGGTTTCAACCTACATTAAGCATAGTCCTATGAACAAAATGAGGACTCTATTAGGAGATAAGAGTAAATGTTCAGTAGGCAACAGTGCTGCTATGACATAAAAATTAAAAACAAAATAAAAATACTGCAAAAATCAAAATAAGACTAGGTTGGTATGATTTATTATAATGAACACATGATAGTTCCTAGTAATTATGGCACTCCCTTCTAAACCATCTTAAGGCATCTCTGTTTGGAGCAGAAACAAATACATCCAAATTGATATGCCACAAACATAATTGTATGAAATAAAATGATTCCAGAAAATAGGCAACTTTCTGTTCTAGATCCACTCCTCATTGATGTGCTGTGAAAAGACTCTCAACCATAACAAATGGCTAATAGCCTGGCAGGCATTGCCAATATACTGTCTCCTTTAAAAAAAAAAAATCGACATTATTTTTTCCTGGTATCTGAAGGGATTAAATTAAGACATACCCCAATCATATGTTATCCAAGCTTCCTTTCCAAATATTAAATCTTTCATGGAATTAGGGATACTGGTCCCTTTGCAGAAATATAGTACAATTGTCTGTGAGTAAAAATGTCTAGGGACTGAATCCAAACTTAAGGAGGGACAAACCGACCAACCAAAGTACTTATTGGAAAGCAGACTCCAAAACCAAACTCTTTGCTACAGTAGGAGCTAACATTTGTGTAAGGTTGGCAAAATGCTAGTTTCTCTGCTAAGTGCTTTTCACTATTTGTGAATAAAATTTTAATCTTCACATATTTAGGTAAGTGAAATTCCTATACCCATTTAGCAGAGGAGGAAATTGAAATGCTGACGAGTTAAATAATGTGTTCTAAATCATGCAGCTAGGAAGTGTCAGAGCCATGAGTTAAACTTGCACAATTGGATTTCAGAAGCCAGGGACTTAACTACTGCACTATTTAACTTCCAGTAATGAACCTCATGACGGAAACTGGGAAGAATTTGGAACCAGGGGTGAGGAGTGGAAAACATAGGGTCTGGAAAGACTCTTGAATTCTGGGAACCTAGCATGGCTAATTTCTTACTATGGCATGTGTCCTTTATCATAGAAGGCTGTAATAAGGGCACTTTTTGCTTATTGCAAAATGTTTTTAATTACAAAGTATCCCTTAGACACTACCTTTATCTTCGGTTTTAGAACAAGGATATCACGGGGCACCTGGGTGGCTCAGTCAGTTAAGCATCTGTCTTTGGCTCAGGTCATGATCCCAGGGTCCTGGGATCGAGTGCCACATCTGGCTCTCTGCTCAGCAGGGAGCCTGCTTTTCCCTCTCCCTCTGCTTGCAGCTCCTCCTGCTTGTGCTCTCTCTCTCTCTGTCAAATAAATAGATAAAATCTTTAAAAAAAAAAAAAAGAATAAGAATATTGCTAGATAAGATCTGGGATTTAGAACAAAGTATCTCTAGACTTGCATTCTTCACAGTCTGCGTCCAAATACGTAAACTATTAGTAAGATCCTGTGCGAAGTGAAATCTTTTAAAATAAATTGTAAAATGTAATGAAAAAAACTGGTTGTTCTCCTAAGAGAAATTATTTTAATTATTATCATTAGTGCTTGATAACAAGTCAAAATCTAGTATTGGGCATATGAAAAAAATTATGGCCATTCATTCATATTCAAATTCATAACATTCCTGCCCTGTGACAATACTATGTTGGATGCTAAGAGTATAAAATAAGATCTAGGTTTTGTATTAAGTGCCTACAGTCTTTTATGGAGAGATACAATAAATTTATACTTGACATGTATAGGTTAAATAGTAAAATGGCTGGGAAATCTTCATTTTTGGAAGACACAGAGAACAGAATATTCCATATGGTGTACCTAGGAGTTTGAGATAGTGGGTATGTCTATTATCTGTGGCTCCATAACAGACTGCCCCAAAACTTAGTTGCTTAAAACACAATCATCTGTTTGCTTATAATAGGAGCTGAGCTCATCTGGGTTGACTTGGTACTGCTTCAGGTGGCATCAGCTAGGTTCATGTGTGTATTGGGCTTAATTTGTGATGGAAAGGACTTGCATCTCTCTACATATGCTCTTTTATTCATGGGGAAGCTAGTTCAGACTTTTTCACAAAGTAAATAAAAATGCTCCAAAAGACAACAAATCCTAATTCAGAAGTGCTTTTGATTCTCTGCTTATGTCACATTCGCTAATGTCACATAGGCTAAAGCAAGTCATATGGCCAAGATCAGGATCAGTTTTGGAGGGTCCTGTACAAAGACGTGACTACAAGGAGGTTGATCCCTTGGGGGTCACTATTTAGTAACATAATACCACAAATGTCTTCTGACCCTAATGAATCTCGTTTTTCCTACTTGTTAACTAAAGCAAAAAGAGTTATGTGCACCCATCCCAATATAATATGCAATAATGAGACAGGGAAAAGATCCCATTCAAAAAACAGGAGACATACGAGTTGCTCAGTCATAGCAATTATGAAATATAGCCAGATCTCAATATGCCTACTGCTATCTCAAGGACTATTCTTTATTGGATCCAGTTCTGCTTCCTGAGTGGTTCTCTAATTCTCTGTGCTTCACAGGTCTTGGCTCTGCCCTCTGAGAAATCTTTTATTTTTAATAAAAAATGGCTGAGTAGGTTTCTCATCCAGTTTCCTGCCTATAGAGTTAGATCCCAGAGACTAATTTTGCTTTTGAGCTGTCTCTGTCCCTGATCCAATTCTTTTTTTAAAATACCATAGGTTTTCTATGGATTAAATTATATTCTACTCTATTAGACAAAAGCCACATACACAATGTCTTCTGCCAAAGTGAGAGGTATTGTCTTGACTATTTCAGAGGTCGTATAGCCTTGATGAGATACTTACCCTGGAACAATCTCTTTCTCTGAAAATCTTTTTCTATCTAGGACTGGAAATGAGAAATAGTTTTTATATTCCAACTCAGAGATCTTGGCTGCTCTGTATTTCTTCTAATTCTGCTTGAAAACTTAGGAATTCTTGCCTTAGCTCATCTCTTGTTTCCTGCATTTCATCATATACCATTAAAAGAAGAGAATTGACATTTCAAATATTTTGTCTAGAAATAACCTTAGCAGATTCACAATTATGTGTATTATTTTATTTCATAGATGAACTTTTTGTTAATTTTTTCATTACTACAAGCACAGGTCACCATTTTTTCTAGACTCCAATAGCAGTTTCCTCAGTCATCATCTGGACTTTACTAACAGTTTTTTTTTTTTTAACATAGATTTTGATAATAATTTCCTCAGCTCTTTTATAGCCAGTTCCAAAGGCAATCCCAAATCAGGTTCCTGCAGGTGTGTGTGACACTTGTGAAAATTGTATCCTGGTAGGAGAGACTTTGGGGCCTGCAAAGTAGGAAAGGGACTGCCAAGTCACTGGTTCACCACCAGATCAGAAGGGAATCATGGACAGAGAAATCAGTCTTATATTTGGGAATGTGACGATTTATGTTTATTCAAAAGAATAAGATGAAGATGTGATTGGAGAAGGGATAAATTGGGAAAATTAAGACTATGGAAAAGCTCAGATGTTTAACATTGAAGAGAGAATTTGGCACAGAACAAGCAGAGGAATTCATGGTGCCAACATACTTAATAGGTCCTTATTATATAACATGTACTACACTTTAATTTTCTAGTAAATTACAATTTGAAATACCAAAATGCAATTTGCAAATATATCTTTCAAATATGTCATAGAATATTGGAAAATTTTAACCTGAAGAATTAGTTGTATCATAACAAAATAATTCTTCCCAAAGTTTATTTTAAATATATCACTTCTTAAACAAAATATCAACAACCATAACAGTAACACATATGTATGATTGTGTAAGTATAATAGTGTTTCAGCTGTGTCCTCTCGGATAAGTTTCTTTTAATAATGACTTTTGAATTGTATTCTTACTGTCTGGTATTTCTATGATTATATAACTAACATAAAGACTGCTTTGCAAATGAAATTGTGTGAGATATGAAGTCATAGTGGTACATAAAGTTATTATTTACAATGGTTTTATGGCATATTTATTACAAATGCCTAATTTTTTCCACTCTAACCAAGTAAATAAATTATATCACAGTGGTAGATTGAGAATTACCAGAATGAAATATTATGCTAAGATAACATCACTCATATGAAAAGCACAGGTTTATGGTTCATGGCCAAAGAGAAGAAAAATAGAAGAACAATAACTAACACTAGCATATTTCATCAGAGGAGGCCCTACTTCCTCTTTTCTGATTATCTAAACTTATTGTTCTTTGCTTCCTAGGTCCACTCTCAGATCCTCTTTGGTAGCTTCAAGTGGCCTTATGCTTCAGGACTGTGCTCTCTTCTATACTATTATAGATCTTCTTGGCTTGAGTTTTTACTTGAATGCTTAAATATCAAGTCAAATTTGTATATACTATCTTTTCTGGATATTCCCTGTCTGTAAAACTAGTTCTTAAATCCTTGAAGGAATTTATTCAACGAACATTTTTTTTAAAGATTTTATTTATTTAACAGAGAGGAGAGAGATCACAAGTAGGCAGAGAGGAAAGAGGGGGTGGGGGGGAGCAGGCTCCCCGCTGAGTAGAGAGCCTGACGTGGGTCTCTATCCCATGTCCCTGAGATCATGACCTGAACCGAAGGCAGAGGCTTTAACCCACTGAGCTACCCAGGTGCCCCAACAAACATTTTTTGACTATCTAGTCTACCATGCACCAGACACAGTGCTACCTTCTAGGTTTATGATACATCTCCACAAAACAAACCAAAAAAGCAGATTTATATCCTCATGGAACTTATATTATATTGGAACATCTAGAAGTTAATCAAAGATTACATGAATACATTTAAACATGTCTGTACTAAGTACAACAAAGATGAGGTACATGGATAAGAGAACTTGTGATAGGGGAAACTTATGAAGCTAGGTAGGTAAGAAAAGTTTTCCCTAAATAAATGAAGATTAGCCACGAATCTGAAGGAATATAGGAATTAACTAGGTAAAGTGAGGTTGGAGGATGGGAAAGAACACTCCAGACAATGGCAGTAGCATATGCAAAGCTCCTATGGTGGAAGATAGAGTGGTAAGTGTGGGGAACTGAAAGCATAGCATCATGGTTGTACAGAGCACATAGGGGCATTGTGAGAGAAAGACTTGAGGCAGTAGAATACAAAACATGTAGGTCATATAAAGACTTCAGTCTGTCTGCTGTGAACTGAATGCTGTGTCCTCCAAAGTCCATATGTTGAAGCTCTAACCGCTAATGTGATAATATTGGAAGGTGCGAATTTAGGAGGAAAGTAGGTTTAGATGAGATCATAAGAGAGGGCTCTCATGATGGGTTTAGTGCCCTTATAAGAAGAGACACCAGAAGTTTGTTCTCCCCTTCTCCCCAGTCCTTCCCTCCCCCTCACTCTTTCTTCTTTGCCCCTCTCTGTCTGCCATGTGAGGACACAGCCAGAGGGTGGTCATCTGCAAACAAGGAAAAGAGTCCTCACCAAAGTCCAAGTGTACTTCTAGCCTCCAGAATTATGAAAGAATAAATTCCTGTTGTTTAAGTCACATAGTCTATGATATTCCATTATAGTAGCTCAAATAGACTAAGACATCATCCTAAGAGCAATGGAAGGTCATTGAGGAATTCTAAGTAAATCAGACTATATCCTAGAAAGGTTATTATGGCTGCAGTGTAGATAATGGAATAATTGGATATCAGTAGATATAGAAAATATTATTAGGACATGTATCAGATACCTGCTACACACCTCCCTCTGTACCATCCTTTCTTAGACCTTCAGCTAGTTGCTTCACTCCAGCTTTAGTGACTTGGGCCTTTTGTGGTTGTAATCCCTGGGGTTTACTAGACACTTACCTGAAAAGCCCAGTCTTCCCTTTTGGTGACTGCTGAAAAACAAGATCAGTTAGCCACATGCTCTGATCTTCTGTTTTTTCCAGCTAATTCTGGATTTGTATGAAGTCAGTTTTAGCAGATGTAAGCCACAGGGGCCAGATAATGGCACTCCAGAGTGGTTGAAAGTTAACTCTTCTGAAGTCACTTTGATCATTGGTAAATAGGGGATAGGAAGAAGCCAAATGAATAAATTATCTTCCTCTCTTCTGTAGATTATACCTTGGCACATTTTCTTTGAATATCATGTCTAGAGAAAATTCATGTGGTTGAATAACTAGGTATTTCTGCTTTGTGGTTCATCATGATGAGACTAACATAATAATACATCACCTTGCATTACTTCCCATTTTTCTCTTACTTGCTATATCCTCAATCTCCTTGCCCTGGGATGGCACCTCAAAAAGTAAACATCAGACTTAATCTTGGTTTTGATAGGTAAAGGCAGAGAGCATCTGCAGCAGTACATGTGAGATGATAATAGTCTAGAGTAGGTGATAAGATGGAGATAGTGCACTCGTTTCTTAGGTTTGCTATAACAAAGCACCACAGATTGGGTGTCTTAAAACAGTTTTGGTAGTTGGAAGTCTGAAATCAAAGTGTTGGTGATGTCAGGCTCTCTAGGATAGAATCCTACTTTGTCTCCCATTTGCTTCTGGTGGTTACCTGAACTATTATTTCTAGGTTTGTAAATGTATCACTCCTATCTCTGCCTCTGTCTCTACATGGCTTTCTCTCTTGTGTGTCTGTACCCAAGTTTTCCTCTTATAAGGATACCAGTCATTGGATTAGGGATCATCCTAATTTCTGAATAAAGTTATATTCACGGTTCTGGGTGAGTATGAATTTGGGGGGGGATGCTAGTCAACCCAGTAGAGAGATATTTAGAGTTAAATCAGCAAGACTTGTTGGCAGATTAGATAATGAGGTGAGAAAGAGGATAGAATCATGGATGAATCTAGGTATCTGAATCTAGGTATCTAGGTATATGAATCTAGTGTAGTGGTGTGATTCACTGAGATAAAGAACCCTGGAGGAAAAAAATACAAATTCAGGTTTGAAAATGTTGAGTTCAGAAAGGCTTATGTTTCTTATCTCTTGTTTTTCTCAATATTGAGCATATAGCAGGTGCTCAATAATTATTTATGGATGGCCTAGTGGTGTTTATAATTAGAGTGGTAAAAAAGCTTAAATATTTCAGCAGTTTTAGCATTGGCAATTTCTCTTTCAGCATTGACTGCCAAAGAGAGGGTACAATATGGTACTACTAATACTACAAATGATGATAATAATGATACATTTACCATTTATCAAGAACTCATTATGTTTAAGATACTCTACTAGATATTTTGTGAACATTATTTATAATCCTTAGGCTAGTTTTTGGATGAAAAATGTGATGCTCACAAAGATTAAGTAAACTATGCAAGTTCAGACAGAGATGGCAGAAATTTAAACATATGTTGTTGCAAAGCTTTTCTTCATATTGATGTGTACTGTAACAGAAATGAAGAATGCCTTTGGCTGGCTTATTGGTAGACTGGATATTGCAAACGAAAGAATTTCTGAGCTTGAGGATATGTCCACAGAAGCTTTTAAAATAGAAAAGCTAAAAGAGAAGACTGAAAGAATGTCCAAGAACTCTGAGACAACTTCAAAAGGTGTACCACATATATAATGAGAAGACCAGAAAGAAAAGAAGAAAAAAAAAAAGGAACAGACAAAATATTTGAAACAATACTTACTGATAATTTTATCAAATTAATGTCAAATACCAAACCACAGATATAGGAGGCTCAGAGGACAACGAGTAGGATATATGCCAGAAAAACCTACATCTAGGCATATCATTTCCAAACTACAAAAAATTAAGGAAAAAATCTTGAAAGAAACCAAAGTTAAAAACACCTTATCTATAGAGGATCAAGGGTAAGAATTACATCCAATTTTTCTTCAGAAATTATAAAAGTGAGAAAAGAATACAGTAAAATATTTAAAGTACTGAGAGAAAAAGACCACCAACCTAGGATTATGTACCTTACAAAATTATCCATCAAAAGTAAAGTAGACATAAAGACTTTCTCAGACAAAATTGAAGGAATTTATTGCCAGTAGACCTGTTTGCAACAAATATTTAAAGTTCTTCTGAGAGAAGGAAAAGATATAGTAAAAAACTCAGATCTACTTAAAAGAAGGAAGAATACCAGAATGAACATAAAACAAAACTTTTATTTTCCTTATTTTTAGTTGACCCATGAGATAACAATTTGCTTAAAATAATGATAGCTTCAATGTATTCAATTATGTGTATATATATGTGTGTATGTGTGTGTGTATGTATGCTCATATATAAGTGAAATGAATGATATCAATAATAAAAGAGACAAGAGGGAAGAATTAAGGTTACTGTTATTATAAATTCCTTCCATTACTTGTGAAGTGGTATAGTGTTACTCGAAGTTGGACTTTGTTAAGTCATAAATGTATATTGCAAACTTTAAGCAACCATTAAAAAAGTAAAATAAAAAACTGGTATATTAAGAAAGGAATAAGAAAGATGGAATTATGTATGATGTTCAGTTAAAAAGAGTGGATTAAAAAAACAAGGCCCAAGTGTATGTTATGTTCAAGAAGCCCATTTTAGGGGTGCCTTGATGGCTCAGTCATTTAAGTGACCAACTCTTGATCTCAGCTCAGGTGTTGATCTCAGGATCATGAGTTCAAGCCCTGTGTTGAGCTCCATGCTGGGCATAAAGCCTACCTAAAAAAACAGAAAAGAAAAGAAACACATTTTAAATATAAAGACACATGTTGATTAAAAGTAAATAGATAGAGAAAAATATACCATGATAACACTAATTAAAAAAAACAGGATTATATTAATTTCAGACAAAGTAGACATCAAAGCTAGGAAAATTATTAGGGGTAAAATGGGGCATTATATACTGATAAAGAGTTCAGTTCTCCAAAATGCATAAAAATACCTAATATGTATGCTCTTAAAAACAGAGTGTCAAAATATGTGAAGCCAAAACTAATAAAACTGGAAGTAGAAATAGATGAATCCACTATTATAGTTTTAGACATCAACATCACTCTTTCATAAATGGGCAGATGTAATAGTCAAAAAAAATCAATAAGGACACAATGGAACCTAACAGTGCCATCAATCAACTGGATATAATTGACGCTTTATTGACTACTTCATCTAGCAACAGCAGGATCCACATTCTTCTCAAACTCACATGGAACAGTCATCAAGACAAACAATATTCTGTGTCACAAAGCATACCTTAACACATTTAAAAGAATAGAAGTTATATAATGTCTGATCTTAGACCACAATAGAATTAAACTAGAAACCAATAGTAGAAAGATGGCTAGGAAAAAAAAAAAAAAAAGAAAGATGGCTAGAAAAATCCAAAATTTCAGATTAAACAAAACACTTCTAAATAACACATAAGTCAAAGAAGAAGTCTAAAGATAAGTTTTAAAATATTTTGAACTAAGTAGAAATGAAAATACAATTTATTAAAATTTGTGGATGCAGTAAAAGCCGTACTTAGAGGGAAATTTCTAGCATGGAATGATATATTGGAAAAAAAGACAGACCTAAAATCAATAATCTAAATTTCTACCTAGAAAACAGAAAAATTAATTGCAAAGTAAACAGAAGAAAGAAATCATAGAAATTAGAACAGAATTCAATGAAATTGAAAGCAGGAAATCAATACAGATAAGCAACAAAACCAAAAGCTGGTTCTTTGAAAACATCAATGAAATTGATAAGCCTCTAGCCAGGCTACCTAAGAGAGAAGACACAAATTACTCACATCAGAAATAGAAAGAGAAACATCATTACTGATCCTATGGACATTAAAGGATAATAAAGGAATATAATAAGCAATTCCATGCCCATGCATTTAACAAAAAGAGGAAATGGAACAATTCTTGAAAGACACAATCTGCCAAACTGATGCATAAAAAAATAGACAATTCGAGTAGGTATATATCAATTAAAGAAATTGAATCAATAAATATTCCAAAACAGAAAGCACCAACCCAGGTGGAGTCACTGGGTATTTCTACCGAATATTTAAGGAAGAATTTACACCAATCCTCCACAATCTCTTCCAGAAGATAAAAGCAGAGGGAATACTTCCTAAATCACTTTATGAGGCCAGCATTACCCTAATGCCTAAACCAGACAAACATATTTCCAGAAAAAAATAACAACTACAAACCAATTTCTCATGATCATAGATGCAAAAATCCTCAACAAAATATGAGCAAATTAAATCCAACACAATGTACGAAAATAATTATACATCACACCCAAGTGGGATTTATCCCAGGTATGCAAATCTGGCTTAACATTTGAAATTCAATTCGTATAACCCATCACATCAACAAGCTAAGAAAAGAAAAATTATTTGATTATATCAGTAGATGAGGAAAATCCATCACCCATTCATAAAAACTCTCAGTATATTAGGAATAGAGAGGAACTTCTTGAAAAAAAATTTACAAAAAAATCCTGTTAATATCATACTTATAGTAAGAAACTAGAACCATTCCCATTAATGTCAGGAACAAGATATGGATGTCTCTCACCACACTTTCTCAACATTGTCCTGGAAGTCCCAGATAATGCATTAAGACAAGAAAAGGAAATAAATGTTTTAGTAATGGAGAAGAAAGAAATAAATCCATCTTTGTTTACAGATGACATAACCATTTTGGTAGAAAATCTGAGAGAATTGACAAAAATACTCCTGGCTGATAAGCGATTATAGCAAGGATACAGAATCTGAAAGTAGTAATCACTTTCCTATACACCAGCAATGAACAAGTAGAATTTGAAACTGAAAACACAATACCATTTACATTAGCAACCCCCCAAAATATTTAGATATAAATCTAACAAAATATGCACAAGATATATATGAGGAAGACTATAAAATTCTAGTAAACAAAATCAAAGAACTAAATCAATGGAGACATATTTCATGTTCATGGATAGGTAGACATAATATTGTCAAGATGTCAGTTCTTCCCAAATTGATCTATAGATATAGCACAATCTCAGTCAAAATGCCCCGAATTATTCTGTGAATATTGACAGATTCTAAAATTTATATAGAGAGGCAAAGACCCAGAATAACCAACACAGTATCAAAGGAGAAAAACAAAAACTGGAGGACTGACACTACTCGACTTCAAGATATAATATAAAGCTAATTTGACTAATATAAAGCTAATATAAATATAAAATATTTATAAATATATAATGTACATAATATATAAATTATATAATAAATATATGAATATATAATATGAATATATAAAATATATAAATATAAAATAAAGCTAATATAAAGCAAGACTGTTGTATTAGTGAAAGAATGGACATATAGATCAATGGAACAGTACTGAGAACCCAGAAATAGATCCCCCATAAATATAGTTAGCTAATCTTTGACAAAAACTAACAATAAATATGGTTAATTAATCTATCTGCTCAACAAATGGTGCTGGGACAACTGGATATCCACCTGCGAAAAATAAATCTAGACACAGACATTACATCCTTCACAAAATTTAACTCAAAATGGGTCGTACATCGAAATGTAAAAGATAAAACTACAAAACTTTTAGAAAATAACAGAAGAAAATCTAGATGACCTTGGATATGGGGATGCCTGTTTAGATACAAGACCAAAGATATGAAAAACATGACAGAAATAATTGATAAGCTAAATTTCATTAAAATTAAATACTTCTTCTCTACAAAAGACACTTTCAAGAGAAATACAGTATAAGTTGTACTATAGACTGAGGGAAAATATTTGCAGAAGGCTTATCTGATAAAGGACTGTTATCTAAAATATATAGAAAAACTTCTGAAAAGAATACATAAATGAACCCAATTTAAAAAAGGAGAAAAAGTCTGGGGTATGTGGGTGGCTCAATTAGTTAAGCGCCTGACTCTTGATTTCAGCTCAGGTCTTCATCTCAGGGTCGTGAATTTAAGCTCTGTATTGGGCTCTGTGTGTGGAGCCTACTTAAAAATAAGAGGGGGGGGAGTCTTCAATAGACACTTCACCAAAGTACATATGCAGGTGGTAAATAAGCATATGAAAATATGCTCAACTTCATATATCATGCATGTCATTAAGGAATTGCAAATTAAAACAACAGTGAGATAACCTATACACTTTTAGATTGGCCAAAATCCAAAACAGTCCCAAATGCTGGCAAGATGTGGAGCAATAGCAACTTTTATTCTTTGCTTATAGAAATGCAAATGGTATGACCACTTTGGAAAACAGTTTTGTGGTTTCTTACAAAACTAAACATACTCTTACCATACAGTCTAGCCATTGCACTCCTTGGTATTTACTCAGAGAAATTGAAAACAAGTCCACACAAAAACCTGTACATGGATGTTTATAGCAGTTTTATTCACAGTTGCCCAGTCTTTCAACCAACCACAATGTTCTCCAGTATTTGAATACATATGTAAACTATGGTTCATCCAAACACTGGTTTATTATTTGCTGCTAAAAAGAAATAGCTATCAAGCCATAAAAAGATGTGCATATTACTTTTGTATTTGCTTAAATGCATATTACTAAGTGAAAGAAATACAATCTGAAAGGGCTACAAACTTCATGATTCCAACTATATGACATTCTGGAAAAGACAAAACTATAGAGACAGTAAAAGGGTCATTTATTGCCAGGGGGTAGGAGTGGGGGATAAGGTGATAAATAAATAGAGCATAAAGAATTTGGGGGGCAGTGAAGTTATTCTCTATGATATTATACTGGTGGACACATGTCATTATACATTTGCCAAAACCCATAGATGTACACCAAGAGTGAATGCTAATGTAAACTATGGACTTTGGGTGATTATGATGTATCCATGTAGGTTAATTGATTGTAACAAATGTACCACAGTGGTGCTAGCTCTTGATAGTGGGAGAGACCAGTCATATTAGGCAGTAGGGGGATACATGGGAAATCTCTGTACTTCCTCCACAACTTTGCAGTCATCCTAAAATTGCTCTAATAAAGTATGCATGTATCAATATAATGTGTGTATACACACACACACGCACACACACACCCCCTCCAGATAATGCTCTAGCAGGAGCTTTGGTTTAGATAGACCCATTCATTATGGTATTTAGAACTCAGACGCCCACAGCTATAAACAATACATGTAATATTTATTGACCATAAATTCTGTGCCAGATTCTAAGTTCTTTTGTAATAGTAAAAGGAAAAAAAAAGTACATTAAAAGAAATATATAAAAAATGTTACCATAAACTATTTTTAATGATTTGACATTATTTTTTCTCATTTTTTGTTTTTTTTCGTATTGTTCAGTATTTTGTACTACCTGATACTTTTTTAAATTATGATTCTGATGCCTCAAGTGGGAAGATTAGGTTAACGTTACCCTTTTTATATATAGCTGAGACATATAGTTGACCCTTGAACAATGTGGACGTTAGGAGCATCGACTCCCCATGCGGTCGAAAATCCATGGATAACTCTTGAGTCCTACAAAACTTAATAGCCTACTGTTGACTGGAAGCCTTACCAATAACATAAACAATTGATTAACACATACTTTATATGTTATATGTATTATATACATATTGTATATTCTTATGTAAAGTAAGCTAGAGAAAATAAAATACTATTAAAAAATCGTAAGGAAGAGAAAATAAATTTATAGTACTGTGCTATAAAAAAATCTATATGTAAATGGACCTGTGCAGTTCAAACCTGTGTTGTTCAAGGATCAACTGTATATCCAGTTTTGTTCTTCTTACTCAAGATTCCTTTGGCTATTTGGGGTCTTCTGTAGTTCCACATGAATTATAGGGTTTTGTTTTCTGTATCTGTAAAAAATACCATTGGTTTTTTGATAAAGATTGTACTGAATCTGTAGATGGCTTTGGGTAATATGGACATTTTAACAATATTAATTCTTCTTGTACCTGAATGTTGTTTCTTTTCTCTGCTTAGTCAAATCTGCTGTTGAAGCTTTCCACTGAATTTTTAATTTCAGCCACTGTATTCTTCAGCTCTTTAGTTTCTATTTTTTTGTTGTGTGGTTTTTCTTTCTTTGTTGATCTCATTTTGCTTATGCATTGTTTTCCTAATTTTGTTTAGTTGTCAGTGTGTTCTTACATCTATTGGACTTCTTTAAGAAGATTATTCTGAATTCTTTCTCAGAGAATTCATATCACCATTTCTTTAGGGTCAGTTATTAGAGCTTTATTAGTCCCCTTGGGTGGTGTCATATTTAGCTGACTATTTGTGATCCTTATATCCTCATGTTGGTATCTACACATTTGAATAAGTGGTCTTTTCTTCCAGATTTTATAGGTTCACTTTGGTAGGGAGAGATAGTCAGGCCAGCTTGAGGTACTAGTTGGATCAGCTGGTAGTATCCATGGGAAGGCTGGGCTTGCTATCAGAGCCTTTAGTTGGGTGAGGCCATTGTCAGTGCTCTGAGGTGGGAATGGGGTTGTTGCTAGCTGGGCTTTGTGGTTGGGTGGGCCTGCTGGCTATGCTACACATTCAAGTAGGGCTCTCATCAGGCAGGACTGCTAGCTATCCTGTACCATCAGGCTGGGCTCTGCAATCACTTCTGGTCAGACTCTGCTCCGTGACCCTGATGGTGCCACTGGCTGACTCCATATTTAGGCAGGGCCACTGCTGACTCCCTGTTCAGGCAGACCCACAGGCAGGGCTTTGCCATTAGATGGGGTCTGAGGCTGTCCCCCAAAGTTGAATGGAGCCTCAGACTGGGCTTTATCATTAGGTTAGGCCATTGGCTGTGCTCCACTGTCAAACTAGGCTACTGACTAGATTCTCTGTTTGGGGTAGGCCCCCAGCGTAGTGGGGTTGAGGACTGTGTTCTGTGGTCCATTGGGGTTGCCTTCTAAGCTCCCTGGTTAGGTGGGAGCGCAGGCTATGCTCCACCTTTGGGTGGTGTCACTGGCTGGGTTCCACCATGGGCAAGGTTGTAGGCTAGGCTCTATGGTGGGGAGTTCCACTGGTCAGGCTTAGAGGCTGCCCTCTCTTCAGACTCTCTTCAGGCTCAACAGTTGGGCAGGACTGCTGGCTTGGCTCTCTGCCCGAGCAGGGCTGTAGGAAGGGCTTCATGGCTGTCTGGGTTCTCTGGCCAGGCTTCTCGTTGGGGCAGGACTGGAGGCAATGTTTGTTAGTTGGGTGAGGTTGCAATTTTACTCCCCCTGCCCAGGTCAGCCAAAGGATGTGCAAGAGGAACATTTTAGTGAAAGGGAAAAAAAATTCTTAATCTCTATGCACACTCTCCAGAGTTACTGAGAATTTGGGAGGAAAATGGCAAACAGAAAAATAGCCATATATGTGCAGAGATGACCATGTGAGACTGTCCATCATCACAGTTTCTAATATTAGAAAATTAGAAGCCATCTAAAGAGTCATTAATAGAAAATTAGTTGGACACTCTGAGATTAATTAATTCATAAAATGGAATACTATTTTTGGTAATTTTAAAAAATGAAACAAATTTGTTAAATAATAATGATATAACAGTAATAATTATATTGATAGCTTTAATACAGATTGCTTTCCAACTGCTAGGCGATGTGATAAGAGCTTACTGTATCATATTTGTATCCTCAAAATAACCCGATAAGGTAGATGCTATGCCCATTTTACAGATAGGCAAGGGTTAAAAAGGTGAAGGAATTTGCCTGATTTAATACAATGCTGCATGGAGGAGATGATATGTATACATATTCAGATAGTGCAATTACAAATCTCATGTGTATTGCTGATACTTATGGGATAGATGCAACACCACATATTAGGTTTAGAAAGCAGCAAATTGTGGGGCCACTTTGGGAAAAAGTGTGTGTATGTTTGAAAAGTGGAAGTATGTATAGCACAGGAATAGAAAGGGGGAGGAAAACTATAATTACTGAGTAGTACATACCTAATAATACCAAAAGCTTTGCAAATTATGGGATAGAAATATGATTTAATATCCTCTTTTGTCTTAGGGAAAACCCCCAGATACTCTCGAAAAGAAGAGAAAGGAGAGCTCAAGGATACAAGTTTTCAGGTAAACCCTTTATTTGTGCACACCATATTTTTCTACTCGACACTCTTGGAAGGGCTTCCCCAATCTGATCATCTTGGTGTATGAGAGATCTGCTGTCGCAAATTGCATCTAGAAAAATTACATTTGGTTCTGAACAGGAAGCAGAGAGAGAGGTTGAGATTGCAGGATTGGTAATGGTTAGTTCAGAGGAGCTGAAAGAATTTTGTTGATCTGCCAAGAGAAAGAATGGTGGGGTGGAAAGAGACAAAGCTTCCCTCGCCCCTAATATGGGTGGAGGGGAGAGACTTGAAGGGATTTATAGCCCTGAGCTCACAGAGAAAATGGTATTCACAACTCAAAGTGCTCATTAAGTTGCTGAAGTAAAAAGAGCTTGGGAACTCCTCACATGAGTAGGCCGCAGGATACTGACAGTAACAGCCGGTGGATGGATGTAAGTATTCAGCTACTGGGAAGTAACTGAATCTTTGAAAAGAGGCTCATGATTAGAGCCCAGCAGTTTTGACAGCAATCAAGCTGTAAAGAAACACAGCTTAGTAGGGCATAAGCTTGTCAAAAGAATAAAACCAAGTATATTCAGGTAGAGCTGAGATAGAAGATTTGGAAAGAGAAAAACAAATTAACCAAACTAATTTCAGACAGCATTGTTTTCACTTGATTCACTATTTGAGATGAATAAATGCCCTTACCCTGGAGGGGTAAAAACAAAACTACTTATAAGAAACAAAATGCCCTGAAGAAAATCTCTCCCAAATTAGAGATGAGGAGGTAAATTCTTGTGGAAAAATAAGTAATGAAATATTCTCAAAGTGATTTTTTTAACACCAAGTAATCAATTGTGTTGTTTTTAGGTAAGATATGTTTATTGTATAATAGCTCAATTCAAAATCTTCTATTTCTGACAAAGAAAAATATATTTCTGACTATGGAAATAAGCATGTTACTACATGAGCTGAGCTATTATAATTAACACCAACTCAATAATAGTCATTAAAGCTTATTGAGTGTTTACAAATGTGGCCGGCAATATTCTAAGTGCTTTATTCCCATTTATTCATTTTTTCCTCACAAAAAGGCTAAAAGGTAAGACCTATAATTAGCTCCTGGCTGAAAAGGAGACACTGAGACACCAGTTAGTTAAGTAATTTACCCAGGATTATACAGCTAGTACATATCAGAGCCAAGATTTTGACTGGGGCACTCTAGCTCCAGAATCTGGGTTCCGAGTCACTACCCTGCCCTACTTAATAGGTAATTGATAGAGAATTGGGTATTATCAGTATCTACTGGACTCCCTATAATAACCAAATGCTAGAAATAGCTCTTAAAAAAAACTACTCAACAGGTCTGCTTCTCCCTCGCCCTCTGCCCCTCCCCTGTTCATGCTCACGCTCTCGCTTTCATTCTCTCCTCTCTCAAATAAATAAAATCTTTTTAAAAAAATTATTTAAGAAAAATTACTTGTAAAAAAGGAATTTTGAAGGCAAACTCTAGTATACTTTTGTTTCTATGTGTTTTTTTTTTCTTTAAAAAGAATGAGTTTATGTTGTATATTTTATCAGTGTTGATTATTAGGATAATGATTTTGCACATTAATTCATAGCGACCTAGGTAATGGGTATCTAGCTTGATTTGTTACTTATAGAGTTTATACTCAGCTACATGGGTTTTCCTGGAATATTCTATTTGGAGCTGCTTGCTCAGTGTTATGTACATGTCTCCTTTCTTGGGAAATTAAGAACTGAATAAGCTTTGAATTACCTTCACAGCTGCCTTGTAATCTGCATTTGTCTTAACCCCTAGTTCAGAACTAAAGGTTGACTTACTGAGAAAATATATGCCTGAGATGAGACAATTTAGACTGTTCCATTTCCACATTTGGCTAGGACACATGGCTGCTCAAATATAAAAATAACAACCTTAAACTTTTCAGTAGCGCCACATTCCTGGATGGAAACTAGGCCTCTTAGTATTTGGAGTGCTTATCACATAATAGACACTCAAAGAGTTATTTGTTAACCTTTCAAGGAATTATTTCTTTTGTTTTCCCACAATCCTGGAAAGTAGTTTCTGTTACTGTATCAAACTTGAAAGTGAAGAAATTGAGTCATACAGGAGTCATTTTGTCCAAAGACAGATAATTTAGTAAGTGGAGGATTATAGAATGAAAGAGAAATTTTTTTTTTTTAAAGATTTTATTTATTTATTTGACAGAGAGAGAGAAATCACAAGTAGGCAGAGAGGCAGGCAGAGAGAGAGGGGGAAGCAGGCTCCCTGCTGAGCAGAGAGCCCGATGCGGGGCTCGATCCCAGGACCCTGAGATCATGACCTGAGCTGAAGGCAGAGGCTCCAACCCACTGAGCCACCCAGGCCTCCGAAAGAGAAATTTTCTGATCAAAATTTATGACAGCTTCATTATACCTATCTAGAAAATCATTCTTTTATCATTATTTTTGAAGAACTATTTGCATTGAGAGAACTACTTTCCTTTTTTTTTTAAAGATTTATTTATTTAAATTATTTATTTGTTTATGAGAGAGAGAGAGTACACAAGCTGGGAAAGGGGCAGAGGGAGAGGGAGAGAGAATCTTGAGTAGACTTTGCACTGAGCATAGAGCCCAAGGTGGGGCTAGATTCCATGACCCTGAGATCATGACCTGAGCCGAAACCAAGAGTCGGACACTTGATCAACTGAGAGAACTGCTTTATAAATAGTTCTTATGCATTGTAAATATTGCCAATATTGCCAATATTGACTTCCTAAGAGACCCCACATAGGTCACTTAACCTCTCTGAACCTCTGTTTTCTTCATCTGTAAAATTGTGATGCTAATAAGCACTGAACTTGATATAAGGAGTAATGGATAAAAATTCTTAAAAAGTCTTTGCAGGGATACCTGGGTGACTTAGCCATTTAAGCGACTGCTTTTGGCCCAGGTCATGAACCCAGGGTCCTGGGATCGAGTCCTGCAGTGGGCTCCTTTCTCAGCAGGGAGCCTGCTACTCCCCCTGCCTGCTCTGCCTGCTGCCCCTCCTGCCTGTGCTCACTCTCTCTCTCTCTCTGACAAATAAATAAATAAAATCTAAAAAAAAAAAAAGTCTTTGCAAATTTGGCATCCAATATAAATTTAAAACCCCAGCTTCTAATTAAATTTTCTTGTTCTTTGCTAATATTTCTATGATCTACCTGGTTTTGGATTTTAAAAAAATCTTTGTTTCTTTTCAAAGAAGGTGTTTCTTGCTTATAATTTTTACCAATTATGGAGCATGATAATCGAACAAATGCATTAAGGAGTACTACATCTAAATATCATTATCTGTCATAGGAAACATTATGATATTAAATCACAAGCCTGTTTTTTTTGTTTTTTTAATGTGGTGATTTTTGTTCAATAGGTGTCAAATTAACACCTATCTAGGCCATTGCTATGATAACAAGGTGTTTTTGCTGTGAATGCAGAATAACAGGTTGTAATCTCTTACTAATTACTTCTAAGGATTATATAGCTACTCTGGGGCTTTTATACTTTCACACACAGTATCTTTCACACTTATCCTGGTTGGCGAATTACTTAGCTATTGTGCTAGACATGCTAGGAAGGCTTACCTATTGGAGAGTCTAGGGAGACCTTAATTAAAGTCAGTTGAGCTTGTCTCTGTGTCTTTGCTACTAAGGGAAATATACTGATGAGCTCCCTTTAGAGACTGTATCTATGGTGCTTCTCACTGCCATTTCAGTATTGACTTTTCCTGATTTTCAAGGAAGCCACCAATATCGCCTTTAGAAAGACTGTCCACAGTAATCTTTCTCTCAATAACTAAGAAGCTCAAGGGGTTTGGAGGGAAGGAACTAACTGGGTATAAGTAGTCATTGAAGGCTTCATCTTAAGTTGTACTTTATTTTTGCATTGCTTTTTCTCCTTTCCTTTGCCTTTCTTCATCTCTTATTACAGTCTTCAGTTAAAATCTAGTTTGTCTGATATAAGTATGGCTACTACAGGTTTCTTTTGATGTTCATTAGCATGATAGGTGGTCCTCCATCCCCTCACTTTCAATCTGGAAGTGTCCTTGGGTCTCAAATGAGTCTTTTGTAAGCAGCATATCAGTGGGTCTTGTTTTTTTATCCATTCTGATACCCTGTGTCTTTTGAATGGATCATTGAGTCCATTTACATTCAGAGTAATTATTGATAGACAAGAATTTAGTGCCACTGTATTACCTGTAAAGTCATTGTCCCTGTAGATTATTTCTGTTCCTTTCTAGTCTTTGTTGCTTTTGGTCCTTTTTTCCTATTCAAAGGGTCCCCTTTAATATTTCTTGCAGGGCTGGTAGTGTTCACAAACTCTTTTAGCTTTTGCTTGTCTTGGATACTCTTGTCTCTCCTTCTATTCTGAATGAATGACAGCCTTACTGAATTTAGTATTCTTGACTGTATATTTTTCCCATTAGCATGTTGAAGATATCATAACACTTTCTTCTGGCCTGCCAAATTTCTGTGAACAGATCTGCTGCTAACCTTATATGTCTACCCTTGTAGACAGAGCACTTTTTCCTGATCTACTTTCAGAACTCTCCTTTATCTTTGTATTTTGCAAGTTTCACTATGGTACTTTTTGATATTGACCTATTTTTGTTGATTTTGAGGGGAGTTCTCTGTACCTCTTGGACTTGAATGCCTGTTTCCTCCCCCAGATTAGGGAAATTTTCAGCTATTATTTGTTCAAGTAAACCTTCCTGCCCCTTTTCCCTGCTCTTCTTCTTCTGAGACTCCTATAATATGGATATTATTGTGCTTTGCAGAATCACTGAATTCCCTGAGTCTATATTTGTAGTCTAATAGTTTTCTTTTCTTTTGCTTTTCTGCTTCATCATTTTCCATAATTTTATCTTCAATATCACCTATTCGTTCCTCTACTTTTTCAGTCCTCATTGTGATTACATCCAGTCAGTTTTGCATCTCACTTATAGCATTTTTTTTTTCGACCTGACTAGTTTTTAGGTCTTTTATCTCTGCAGCCAGAGTTTCTCTGGTGTCTTCTATGCTCCTTTGAAACACAGCTAGTATTCTTGTGACTCTTGTTCGAAATTCTTGTTCAGATATATTGCTTATATCTCTTTCGAGCAAATCCCTGGCTGTGATTTCTTCTTGATATTTTTTTGGGGGGATTTCCTCCATCTTGTCATTACATTTCTGTTTTGTCAGTTATGAAAGCTTGTTAAATTTCCTGCTCCTGAGAGTAATACTATATCACTTCAGGAAGTGTTTCTGGTGAGTGCTGTGTGCACTGTTTTGTTGAGTTTTGGCTACTTTTTCCCACGGGTCTGCCCTCTGCAGAGGTCCTCCTTGCTTGCAGTGGGGAGTGTTTGGACCTTTAAGTAGGTGTGCTTTGACTTGTTTATTAAGATAAGCCTTATTAAAAAAAAAAAAAAAGGCTGATCCAAGAAAAAAGAAGGAACAAAAAAGCAAACAAACAGACAAACAAAAAACTATATGCCTGATTCCAAAGAAAAAGAAAGAAAGAAGAAGAAAAAAGAGATAGAGGGAAGTCTGATGCAAAAAATGAGAAAGGAAACAAGCAAACAAACCAACAAATGAACAAAATAATGTAAGCCTGATTCCAGAGAAAAAATAAAAAAATAAATTAAGAAAAAGAAGCAAGCAAGCAATCAAGCCTGGTCTTATTTCCACTAGTACTGATGCTAATACTTTGGAGCACTCTATGATCAGTAGACTTGTTATATGCAGGGGGCCTGTGTTGGTCTTCTGAGAGAGAGGCCCACCACACTCGCTCACAGTCAGACCTGCTCTTGTAAAGATGCCCCTGCCAGATACAGGGGGATGGGGTTTGGTGTAAATGACTCCAGCATCCACTGAAGGTACACTCTTTCTCCCTGAAGTCCAAGGGTGCTGGTGAGTAGAGGTGGGGTTTAGGGGTGTGTGGAAGATGATGTCACCCTGCCTCCTTGTCTCTGGGGAAGGGAACTTGCTGCCATCACTGTTGAGAAAACCCTCACAGAAAAGCAAACAGGCTCCCCTCCAGTGTCCCAGGCCCTCTTCAGATCCCCGCCCTCAACCTATCTGTGCCCAGGCCATTGGTATGCCTGGTGCCACAGTTCTGTGTTTTATCTCTGTCTGAAGTCTGGAATTCAAAACTCCAAATTTTAAAGGACCCAGCAAGGCATGAACCCATTCTACTGCCCTGGAGGAGAGCCTCACAGTGCTACACCAGCTACACCCAGAAAAGCAGTCAAAGGATCATGGAGGTGCCTGGATTCTATGGTGAAGCACAGCAAAAAGCTGTGACCAAGTTATCTGCCTTCTGTACACGCCACTGTCCCCTGCTGTTAAATGGCTGCTCAATGGCGCCTGGTGGGTCCTTTGTCCTTGGAGATACAATATACCCTCTTCCAAATGTATTCTAGGAAGGGACACATCCATTCTCTACCAGGGTGACCCAGGGGATCCCCACACCATAGCGTCTTGCACAAACCCTACACACTGCTCTCTCTCTCTCCTTCTCTCCCTCTCTCCCTGACTTCTTTCTGCAAAAAGGGCTTCCTCCCTTCCATGGCACCATGGCTTTTCTTTCCCTCAATTCATATCTCTGAATCTCACATCTGCCATGTTCTCTCCCTCCAATTGTGCAGATTGTTTTCTTAATCGTCATATCAGTTTCCTAGTTGTTCAAAATGATTTGTTGTTGATCTGTGTTGGAAGGATGAAGCAAGCCCAGGGTCCCCCCACTACTCCGCCATGTTAATTCCTCCCCCCTCCTTTCCTTTGAAACATGGCAAAGACTAGGTTCAGATTATGTATGATTCTCAGATGTAGCTGCTCTGTGGACAGAGAATTTTAGCAAGGACAGGGAGGAAATGCGGAGATCACTAAGGAGGCTCTTGTAGTCATCTGGATGAGATATGATGGTGACTTGGCCAGGACCAGAGAAGGTCCTCAAGCTCCTGTGTTGCATTTTCACCATTTATAAAATGTGAACAACGTTGCAAGACATTTTATCTTCCTAAAATGAAAGGATTAAAATGTTATTTCTTAATGTTAAATAGTTTAAAGACTTTATTAATTCATCTAACAAATATTTATTGGGGACTTACTGGGTGTCAGGTATTGTGCTAATTGTTGAGGATATAGTAGGAAACAAAATAGATACTTTCCTGACCTTCATGGGGCTTACACTCTAATAGGCAGGACAATATTAGATGATAAAATAATGTAAGGAGTCTATTTAAGAATAAATTCTCAATAGAGGCTATTTGAAGAAATGATATTGACTATATACATGGACAGTGAGAAGGAGCAATCCAGAAAAAGAAACAGAATATGCAAAAGTTAAAAAATGGGGAAGAGCCCGGTGTGTTAGAGAAAGAGAAAGAAAGTGAGTGTGTAGGCAGAGTGAATTCAGGGAAGAAGAGTAGGAAATGAAGATGAAGAGTCAGACTAGTTACAAATTATGCAGGTACTTACTTGTAAGTTGTGGTAAGGAATTTGAATTTTTATTTAAGTACGATGGGGACGCATTAGAAGGTTTTGAATATGATCCTATTTGCAATTTTAAAATATCACTCTGGCTACTCTTTAGAGAATGTGTTTTTGTGGGAAAAGAGTGGGAAGGTTATAGGAATTGGGATAAGATATGATGATGGTATGTCCTATAGTAATGGTAGTAACCACAGAGAGAAAAGGAAGTATATATTTTAGAACTCATATACTAAGTATATGAGTATTAGACTCTGGCTTAAAAAACTGGGTGTTCTGGTTATAAGAATATTGGAGAAGATATGAGAAAAAACTATTGTGTATTGGAGTGGGGTTGATGATTAAATGTTCATTTTGGACATGTTAAGTGTGTGTAAATTTCAAAGGCAACTTTCATATACAAGTTTGGAACTCAAGAGATTGGCTAGAGAAGTAAATTTGGGAGTCATCTTGTAGAGGTTCAGGGCAACTCAATGCAAAATGATGACATCCTGTGGAGTATAATACAGAGAGAGAAGTGAGGGGATATAGGAAATGGCTCTGAGTAAATTTGATCTTAGAAGAATGAGAAATTAACAAAAAAAACCTGAGAAGGATCACACAAAGGAGAGAGCCTCAAACTAGTAGGAGAGTGTGGTGGTGTGCAATTAAAAAAAAAAAAATGTGTAATGCAATGTGTCAAATGCTAACAAGAGACCTACCAAAGGTAAGCACCGAAAATGTGTTTTAGATTTGCAGTGGTTGTGTTTGGCCAGATCTGATACAAGAGATGCATAGGGTCAGAAGCCATGAAATGAAAAAAGCAGGTGTCAGACTACTCACCTTTTCTGCTTCTAATAACCTCCTAGTCCCAGTACCTTAGCCCTTTCCTGCGTGAGTCATTACAGTATGTGAAATGATCCCTTCTCTCCCTCCACCCTCCACCTAGAGACACCTATGAGAATATAGTCCTTTTCTTCTGTTTGGTTTGGTTGCAGGAATCTCTTGGCTCAGTTTTAATTATTTTTCTACTTAGAGAATAGCTGTGAAATGAGGGGCTAGGGAGACTATGCTGTCACCTGGTATGTGTGTGACGTGTTTTGTCACAAGGCCATCTGTGCATGGAAAACAGAAATGTGCCACCCTTCAAGAAAGGACTTGGTGAGCAAAGGGATGTTCAGTCATTAGACATCTCTAGTTGTTAACTTCTCAGGGTATGCCTTCATCCAGAAAACTCTCTCATTTGAGGCCAGATAGTCATCCAGTGACTGAGTGAGGTAGGAACAGAAAGGCCGGGGCATTTGGGTGGATAAGTAGCAGGACAAGTTTTACAGGCAATTTTTGTTTCAGAATTTCTCACCAGCTTGGCATAGATGTCAGACCTGCATTAGTAATATGACTTATCCCTCTTCCCAGTCTTGTTTCTCCATTCCCTCCCTTCCTTTCACAGGTGTTGATCCCTAATAAACATCTTGTACCCCAAACCTCTCAGTGTCTTCTTTCAGAGAACTCAGTATATAATAGTACATGTGTAGAGAATGTCTTCTTTCACCCTCTAATAATTTTTGTTTCCTCACATGAATTAAAATACTGAAAGTTGGAGGGGGAAAAAAAAAGAAAAGAAAATAATCTTTTGGACGTTTGGGATATTTCTATTTGATCTTTTTTTTTTCCTTTTTACATTGTGTTCATATATTTGAGATTATAGTGGATACATGCATGTATATATGATTGAATGTCCTCATTTACCACCTGAAATCATAGCATAAATGTCTAACACATTTGTTACATGCTAGATTGTAAAAGTATTAATCGTGGAAGCTCCTGATTGCTGAGTCAAATCTTATTTAACATTTTTTTAAGGATTTTATTTATTTATTTGATAGAGAATGAAAGAGCACAAGCAGGAGAAGCAGCAGAGAAAGAGGGAGAAGCAGTCTCCCTGCTGAGCAGGGAGCCTGACATAGGACTCAATCCCAGGACCCTGGGATCATGACCTGAGCTGAAAGCAGATGCTTAACCATCTGAGCCACTCAGGTGCCCCTTATTTAACATTTTATAATGAATCTGGAAGAAGGAATACAATGCGAAAAATAAAGCTACTTGATAGAGCTCTTTTTTTTTTTTTTTAGGATTTTATTTATTTATTAGAGAGAGAGAGAGAGAGAGATCACAAGTAGGCAGAGAGGCAGGCAGGGTGGGGGGAAGCAGGCTCCCTGCTGAGCAGAGAGCCCGATGGGGGGCTTGATCCCAGGACCCTGAGATCATGACCTGAGCTGAAGGCAGAGGCTTTAACCCACTGAGCCACCCAGGCACCCCAATAGAGCTCTTTTTCAAGTAGACATAATGCATTAACGGATTTCAAACAGATAAATGCCAGGAAGAAGTGAGAGGAGAATTTCTGTGAGACAAATGTAAAGTGATGCCCCTAGAAATACTTGCTTCCAGGTTTCAACCCAGTAGTCAGAATGATCTAGTTAAAATGTGAATCTGACAGTATCATTTGGCTGCACTAAGTTCTCCAGTGGCTACCCAAGTTCTTCAGAATAAATTCTGACATTCTGAAAATTGTCTATGAGACCCTTTATCATCTGGCTTCTGATAACCTCTTAGATCCCATCTCTTCATACTTTCCCCTCACACACTGTACCATATTCACTGAACTGGTTGGTTGCCAAATATGTGCATGTTTCCATTTCTGGGCCTTTGCACCAGCTGTTTCCTCTGTGTGGCAAGTTTTTTCCACATGTAGCTGCGTGGCTCTTTAATCTCCTATCATTGAGGCTTTCATTCATAATCCCTTTTAAAATTGCAACTCCTATCCCTGCCATTCTGCATTCCATTTTCTTCCCAAGTTTTTTTCAGCGCCACCCACTATCCTCTAACATACAACTTACTTTACTTATTTTGACATATTTTCTATCTCTACCACTAGAATGTAAGAACAGATAATTTTGTCTGTTTTGCTCATTGATATATCCTGTTATGTAAACACAACGTCTGACACATAGTAGGTATTCAAGAAATATTTTTTTGAATGATAATAAATTTACACTTTAGTTTGAAAAGTGTAACCATGGCTCTTTTGTCTTGAGAAACTTTAAATAGCAACAATCTGCATTCCCACAGACTAGAATGTGTCTATATGAGGGAAGAATTCTGGTCAGTGGTGTTCTAATTTCTGGATATGTGTCTTTTTTTACATGATTTATGGAGGCAATCCACAAAGAGTATCTACTATTAGAATTTAAGTAATAATTAAAACATTTTTGATGCAAAATACTATAATACCATGCTTCTTAAGAGTATTCACATTTTCCAAAGAAAAACTGCATAAGTAAAGGAGTTTTAAAGGAGTTTTGTCAATAGGCCCTGATTGCCCAAGTATCCTTGTGCTGAAAAGGGTATAGAAACAGGTTTCTTTTTTTTTTTTTTAATTTTATTTATTTATTTGACAGAGAGAGATCACAAGCAGGCAGAGAGGCAGGCAGAGAGAGAGGAGGAAGCAGGCCCCCCACTGAGCAAAGAGCCCGATGCGGGGCTCGATCCTAGGACCCCGGGACCATGACCCGAGCCGAAGGCAGAGGCTCTTAACCCACTGAGCCACCCAGGCGCCCCTAGAAACAGGTTTCTAAGGGTAGTCACGTTTTTGCACACAGGTCCTACCTTTGCCACTTCCAAGGGGCGATCTCTAATCAGGAATTCAGTTCTGTGAGGCTCTTTATTCTTCCTCAGAGATAGGTAGTATTACATCTAGGTTGGTTGTCTTCGAAGCCTATGAACGTGTATTTAACTGGTAATTCATAATGCATGCTAGATTAACATGTTCTCCAGTATGATGTAACTCTCTATCAACAGATAAGTGTCAAGACTGAGCTAAGTAAAGGTGGATTAGACTGTCCATTCAGTTCGATATACTAAAATGTATTCTTAAACAAACTGTGTCCATAGGGAGCTGAGTTTCATGATAACAGTGTATTTCCTGTTTCCTTCCATACCACCTTCCCATGAAGTCAAGCCTCTATTGAAGGATATTTAGAAAAGTAGCAGTCTGAAAATTCTGTTTATTTGAAGACCGTTGAGGGGAAAGTCTCTTATCCTAAGAATAGTTGTATGTCTCATGAGTAACTAGTTCCCTTTTATTTTATGGACACAGAGAATTATGTAATATTTCTGATTTTCTCATAGTAACATTGACTAGGAAGTTTTTTTGGTCAGCACATTTGGTGGAGTACCAGAGATTAGCCTGGAAAACAAAAACTGTTCCAGATATTCCGAACAGTAGGATTTTAGCATGGAGAATTAATGGCTTACCCAGGTGCTGGCAAGCTTGGGCACAAAGCTGTTAGAGGTAGGTGACACACGGGTGCTTACCTGGAAGCCTTCATTACTCTCCATCATTTCTGAAGTTTCCAGTCTTAGCTGCCACCCAACGCAGATGATTCTCAAAACCTTATCTTCTGCCCAGACGTCTACCTGAAGTTGCCTCCAGAGGATATTAATGGTGGCTTCTTTCTCTTCTCCCTTCCAAATTTCATATCAACAGAACCCTTACAGTCATGAAAGGCATACTGGTAAGGGCCAGACAAGCCCAGAACACCTGCAAGCTCTAGGTTACTTAGAAAGTCAGTGGGTGATGAATACACACACATCAAGAAAATGCCACTAGGAGAATCATCCAAGTCAGTTGTTAGGAACTCACTGACCCCAATGTCTGCTCACCTCCATTTGGGATTTGATTATTTGCCACTGTTATTCTCCTGGGACATGTGAGCTGCTGGAGGACTTAACCCTACTTAGAGAAACAGTCTATCAGCACATTTGGATGACCTAATTACCTCTATATTTTTATTTGTTTTTATATTTTTTATTCTGGCTGGTGCTTGAGTAAATTTTTTGTATGCAGTCCAGAGTCGTGGCTTATCTTTACCATTTTAACCCTTTCCAACCTCAGGACCTAGACTCTACAAATCTGATATTGCAGAGCAGTATTTTTAGTCATGCAATAAAAGGCATTTTCTTGCTATAAGTTTTATTGAGTATCCCCAAAAGTGCAGTTTCCTTTGCTGATTTATCACAAAACTATAGGAATTTGGACCACCAAAAAAAAAAAAAAAAAAAAAAAGATTTTGATAACCATCTTTCCAATTAAAAACTTTGACCAAATTTGTAGTGTATGCATCAAAAAGATACTCATTCCCTATTCTCTGGCTAATTTTACACCTTATCCTTTTGCTTCTAAAATTATCTGTGTTCCCTTATTTCATTTATATATCATTGTAAGGTACCTTGTATTCTTTCTAGACAAAAGTAATATATATACAAACATCTTTTGTTTACTTGAAAATGAAATTTTACTTTAAGCAATTTCTGGTTTTTTAGAGATCATTTCAAATTAAACTCTTATGAAGTGAGCAGGGATAATGCTTTCTCACTTCTTGCTAAAATTAATTTTTTTAATCCCCACCTGGTCAGGTATGAAGTTAAGCCGACTGCTATACATATTTATTATTACAGTTTTTTAAAAAAAGATAGGGTGTTGGTTTTGCCTGAGGACTGTGGACTGTGTTGGTAACACATGTTTTATGGAGTTATTTGGAAGAGGGATAAGTCAGCCCTAAAGAACCTCAAAAATTTGAGTGGTATCTCAGGGGAGTGTCACTGACTCAAAAAGCTCGGGATAAGATGAAATGTATAGTGGAAACTGTGTATAATGATGGTCAGGAGAAACTAATTTGAATTCTAATACTGCCCCTTATTAATTGTGATATTAGACCAATTAGCCTTGGGGAACTAATTCTGCTTTCTGAAACTAATTAAATTTCATTTCTTAGTTAGTAATAGAGTATAAGACCAACCTCCCGAAGTTGTTACGAGGATTAAATGAGATAAGGCATTAAAAGAACTATGAAAACTGTGAAATCTATAAACACTTTTTATTCCAGCTCAGAGAGTGGCCAGGCCGGGGGGCAAAAAGAGACTTAGATACTCTTGGTCGAGACTCCATTGGCATGCTAACTGAAGTCACTGAGAGGGGAAAGAGGCACCATTGCTCCAAAAATGCAATCTAATCAAAATAGATACCACTGCTTTAGTACCACCTACCAAAGTGGAGCTGAACCCAGCAGGCTACCAATTAGGCTCCATTAACATACTCACACCCTTTCTAAATTATTGGATTGGCTTGACAAGTTCCTAACTATATTGAAATATTATAATTATATTTTATTACATTAGTATCTATGAATAGCTCACAAAGGAGATAATTTTGCTGTTCTGATTATAAGGACTTTATATTCCCAGTGTTAATGAAAAATCAGTATGCATATATTTTCCAAGACAGGTATGCGTGTGTTTACATTGATAAGCAGACAGATGGGTATAAAATTTTTCAATTTGGAATTGTACTGTGGGCAATAGACATTACCAGTGAGCAGTGATATCTGGCTGTTTTCCACAACAGAACTGGGTATGATCAAGTTTTTCCAGTTCTTAGCTAAAGACTTCATTTGGTTGCTGCTTTAATTTGCATTTTGATAATTTGAAGTAAGTTTGAATGTTGAAAAATGTTCTTTACCCATTTGTATATCTTATAATTAAATCCTTGCCAACTCTCTGATCTTAGTTTCATGGGATGGTTTTATATACCATTTGTTAGGTTAAGTTAGAAATCTTAGTTTCATGTACCTATTTTTTTTCAGTGAATTGTAAAATATTTATATTAAGAAAATTAATCCATTGTTCAATATGTGAGGATATTTTGAAGATGTTTTTTGCCTTTTGATTTTGGTTATCTGTATTTTAAGATCCTGGTGATTTGTTTGTTTTTACTTTGTTTTCTTATTTTGGCCCATATTTATTTCTGCACAATCCCTCTGTTCTATATTTTCAGTTCCAAAATTTCAATTTTTTTCTGATAGTAATAGTCATCATTTCCAACAGTAATAAAGTTCATATAAAGTACAATAGAAAATAAAACACTTTTTACAAATATTCTCTACACCTTGACTATTACATGCATCATCTGACTATTAACACTTCAAGAATAAAATGTAGAATGAGAACATTCCAAGTGGGAAAACTAATAAGATATCATACTGCAGTGGAATTTTGAAAACAATCTTCAGTTTCCCAAAATGTTAAACACAGTATTACCATATGGCCCAATGGCCATAGCACACTCGTGCCCAATGAAATTACACCCAATAGTCTCAAGGAGGTAGTGGAGTCTAGGCTGTGAGTTCTAGGGAATGGAAATGAAAGGATGTCAGAGATACCTTGTAAGTGGGAGGCTGGGGACCATAATAGTTTTCTTTTGAGCACTCTGAATTCTCTCTGAACTCCTGCACTTAGAAGGATCAAAGCCTGGGGAAAAATATTCCTAGTCTGATTTCTTGAGACTTCCTCGTGACCTTTTGGATGTCTGGAGAATTCTTACCTTTTTTCACTTCATAGCTTCCCTGGATAAGGTTAATCTTCAGAGAGCATAGGGTATACTATATACTACCAGGTTTGGTACTTTAATCTTAATAGTTAAAATTTCTATTTCCTTGAAGCTGGGGACCATAATTATAATGATTCTTGAGTTGGTTATTGAGTTATTAAGTATGGAGGAAAAAAGGCTAGAATAAAAATAAAACAGAATCGATTGAAGTATTAGAACAAATGTATCTTTCTACAGTTCTCCCATGTTTGAGATCAGGAAGGAAAAAACAGATCCGAACAATACAATTAACGAGAATAACATAATAAATGAAAATAGAACCCTTTGCCCAACAATTAGAGAACATGTTCTTCTCAAGAACATGAAAATATTTCTGCAAACTAACTGTATAATAAGGCATAAAATAAGTCTCGGCCAGTTTTAAAAGACTGGTATCATATGGCAACATTCTCTAATCACAATGTAAATAAGTCGAAAATCAATTTGAAAAATAACTAAAAAGGAAAAAGATGTTCAGATTAAAAAAAGCAACAACACCTGATCTTCTAAATAACTAGACAGACAAGAATTTTCATGCAAATAGTTGTTGGAGTGATGGTGAGTAAGCATTGGATAGAAATTTATAATATCATGTTTATAATAGGGAAGAACAAAAGAAATGCTGAAAGGCAATGAATGTAAAGTTCAGTTTGCTAAAATTAGAATGAGTATAGAACAAATCCAAAGAAATTCAACAAATGGCAATAGAAAGCATATAAAGTAATGGAGTAGGAAGCAAAGATATAATAAAGAGAACCAACAAAGCCAAAAATATTTTCTTTGGCACTAATGGATAATATATTGATCATAAGGGAATAAATAATGAAATGAATGACAAAATGGGACATAGGTATAGACACAGCAGAGATTTTAAAAACAATGCTGGAGAACTTACCAGTTTATTTAATGGACTAGACCTATTTGGATGTAAGCAGAAATGAACTTCACTTTTTCTCATATTTGCCTTGCAACGATATAGTGAAAAATATTCTGTCTTGCCGTTGGAAAAAATCTCTAGCGAGTTCCACCACTTTTCTGGTCTCTTAGAAAATAGACTTTACTTTTAGTAAGAAAAGTCCAGTCCAGGTTAATGTCAGTGCTCTGAACTTCTTAAAAGAGTCTCTTTCTCTTCTAATGAGGGCCTGGCTCAGTCTTCAGTAAGTGGTGGGAGTGGGGAGGATGGTTGTCTTCTCTCTTCCTTTCCCTTCTCTCTGTCTTTTCCAACTGACTAGTTGTAGAGTTTGACTCCCTCAGGGAAGACATTAAGTGTAAAGGGGACTGAAAGAAAAGGACAAATGCATATGTGGTTAACACAGTTTGCCTCCAGGTATGGCAGATGCACTCTTATTCAGTGTTTATTTCATGAACACTTTTGTGTGCTTTTCAGACATCCCCACTGGGGATCTCCTCATAGAGGATATCCCTGCTGCCTGGCAAATTGTAACTGCCCCTCAGCACCTGAGTTTCTAGTTGGATCCAATTGTTCCCCCAGATAATCCTCTCGGACTGAATCTCTTTCTAAGATGACTCTTGGCTTATTCCCTTCTGCAGACACGCACATCTTTGCCCTTTTGGAGGAAGAGGCTTTGGTTCAAATGCAGCCTTCTCTGTCACTGCTGTGTTAGCTCCAGATCATCTCTTGTGTTTAGTTTGTCCCTATGAAAATTAAACACCGTTCCATACATAGTCGTGGCTCTGGATGCACGTAAAACTTTTTGACATGGTTCTCTTTAAGTCCTCTTCACTCACCTTCCTAAGGCAAGGAGGGAAAGGAAATTAATTCTATCTCACACAGAGGGAAGAGAACATGAAAAGCACCTTGGCATGCTCCCTCCAAGCATCGTTAACCCTTACTCTTGATACCATAACAGTGGGTGATTAAAAAAATGCTGGCAATCTTGCAAGGGTAACTCACTTTAGGAAGTGAAATACTTGCGAGCTACTTTATTATCTGTCTTGAGCTTTCAGCTAAGGCTGAAGGTAGGAGTCCTATTATGGCAACCTATTATATTAATTGTACACCAGTTAATTTGAAAACTTAGGGGGGAAAATGAATATTTATTTATTTTTAATTTTTTTGAAGTATAGTTAACACACAATGTTATATTACTTTCAGGCATACAACGTAGTGATTCAAAAAGTCTATGCATTATGCTATGCTCACCACAAGTGCATCTACCATCAGTCATCATACAGTGCTATTACAATACCATTGACTGCATTCCCTATGCTGTACCTTTGGTTCCTCTGACTTATTTGTTCTTTAGCTGGGTGCTTGTACCTCCCATTCCCCTTCACCCATCAACGCAGTATTTTTTTTTGAAAACGCACTATTTTTTTAGAAAACTATAGCTTACTGAAGAAAACTTGAGAAGAAAACTTGAGAAGAAAGTAGAAAAACTGAATAGACCTAATCATCAAAAAATTTGAATGAATACCAATTCAAGAGCAAAACAAAGAAACAAACGAACAAAAAACCAAATGGAAATATGCTCATATTTCACTAGGTGAAAATTGTAATGGAGATTCTAACGACTGAAGTAAGGCAAGAAAAAGAAAACCTCTGAGGATTCAAAAGAAAAAAAAACAAAGTTATCATTATTTGAGAACAATTTTTCTGTCCTACATGAAAATCCCCAGAGGATGTGTAGAAAAACTATTAGTATTAATGAGTCTAGCAATATACAGAAATCAAGCACAGTCCTATATATTGGCACAAATAGTTAAAACTATAATTTAAGAAAAGAGGCTTACTGTGCCAAAAATATGGCAGAATCTTATGAAGAATTTAACAGAATTCTGTTGAAATATATTAAAGAGAACCTAAATAATTGGAGAGATACATCAGATTCATGGATCAGAAGAATTGCGGTTATAAAGATATCAATTCTTCTGTAAAATATGAGGACAACTATGAATGAGTTCCCAGGGAAGCTTATGATATGGAACTTCATACCTTAAAATTACCCATATTGGCATATCATTGGTAGGTTTTTGCATGCCGCAAGGGATAAACATACTCCTGTTTCAAGACAACTGCCTTAAATAAATTCTTATATATGCACAAAGGAATACTTAGACCAGAATTATTGTAGCAGCATTGTAATGAAAAATAAGTGGAAATGACTAAACATTCATCAATAGTGAAATACATAGACTGAGTTATACATGTGTAAGTGAAATACTATTAAGCAGTGAAAATGACTTAGAGTTACATGTTTCAATCTGTGGATAAATCTCATAAAGATAAGGTTGGTCAAAAAAGTCAATTTGCACAAAAATATATATAGCATGTGATTATTCATATAAAATAGTAATTTATAGCTGTATATTGCATATATAAAATATATGTATATTTTAAAATAGAATATATACCTAGTATTGATAAATATCAAATAATGGATAGTAATTGTTTCCAGTGTTGGACATGTAAGAAGGGTAAAAACTGTGATTCATGTTTCTAAAACCAACAACAAATATAATGGAAGATTTGGTCTGTTTCAGCATAGTGGGATACCTCATTTCCCTCCTATTATAAAATAATAAATCCTCTTTATGAGGTGTTCTTTTCAGATCAAAGTAAGTCCTATTATACATTCTACACATTTAGTAAATTTTATAATTTTATGTATACTTCTCCTTCCTTTGAAAGAAAAAACAAACAGAAATCTCTCAGTACCTATATAGGGTAGCAAAAGACTCTATCTACCTCAAATTTAGAAAAGGGTAACTTTATTTTCTACCCTATGCAGTGGATAAACTTCAACAATAATTTCTTTTGAAAGAGTCACCAAAAATGCCATTTGTTAAGTAGCAATAGAAGCATTCCTCATTCTGTGGCCTTAATATTAGACCATTTATTTTCCTTAATCGGTCCCTATCTCTACTGTGATTAAATGAACTGTATGAGACAGGGATCAAAGGATGGGTATAGAGGATCCCAGCCAGCTAAGATATTACAAATAAACTAGTAGAAAACATGGATAAGACACATACCGGTGTCTCGGAAGTAGCAGCAGAAGGAATTTTTTCTAGTTATCAGTCACCTATTTAAAAATAACCCCTGAAGGGAAACCTGAATTCATCCTCTTTTCTTGTCATAATTAGTAGTTTTGGAATGTTTTCTTCCCTTCACATCTTGAATTTTAATGCTGCACTAAAGAATAATGGAAAAATCACTTGACAAAGCCAAAGATTGCATTTAATTCTAGTGTGTGTTAATTGGCTTTATTAAAAATTAGCATTTTTAATTTCTAATTCTCTTTCTAATTTATGAAATGTCATTCATTTTCTCATGTATCGTATTGTAATTAAATTTGCATGGGAGTAAATTTTATTTGTCTCTGTTGCTGAAACACGAAGATTTGCACAACAAATGCAGGATATTTCTGTATTTGTGTGTTGACAATAAAATATTCATTAATTTTAAACATGGCAACAGCGGTACACATCCTGCAATTGTAGTTACCATTGCTTGGTAACAGCATGTCTCTGAGTGACAGTGGGAATTAGCTGAATAATTACTGCATGTGCTTTTGCTTGCAATATTTTTTCAATGTAGTTCTGATCCCTAGGCAGAAGTTGCCAGTTTCGGTGAAGAGATTTGAGCCAAGTACAGATTCTGCTCCATAAACCATCAATGTAATCAGTCTAAGACCAACAGCAGTCCACAGTTAATCACATAATAATTGGATCATTCCTTCAATGTCAATACATTAGAACTTGCATGCAAAGCATTCGGCGAAACTGTTTACCAGACCTAAATTTCTCTAGAGAAATCAAACATTGTACAATTAGCAGGAAAAACATGAAATGTTCATTCTCTAGTTTAATTAGAAAGGCACCACATCTGAAGTACCCACCACTGGCTTCCTGTATTGTCTAATTCTCCTGTGATCCCAGAGTTATCTTTCAGCCAAGTTGATTTTGCAACACATCTTCCCTTGCATACCTCTACCCAGATCAATAACAAAAACAGTAACAAATAACAATCTTTTGTCAACACTCGGCATATTCTTTATTGGAGTAGTTACAGCAATAAAGCAAAGTCATTCACTGTTGCAAAATTGTGGGGTTGTTTTTATTTTCTCTTTAGAACATCTTTAGAATCTGATGTTCATTATGCATTTCAATACCTTCTTTCTATTCACACAATTGGCACTTGGATAGAGGAATTTTTTTATCACAAAACCTGATATCAAAAATGCTATTTTCATGATTTATTGGATTATATTAATACATTGTCATTGGGATTTTCCGTATCAGTTATTGTAAGTGGCTTTTCGCAAAGTCTGCTTCCTCCCAAGTACTATTGTTGTGGCTTTGTCTTTCACACTAGGACTGTTCTTTGGGAATCAAATAACACACTCTTCTTTAGGAGAGGATGTTAATGAATGTCCTGATCTCATGTGCCATGGCTGTTCCTGTGGGGCATAGCTTTGTCATCTTGCCAGTTCCATCATTAATAAGTTAAATAATGCTGATACGAATTCACTATATATATATATGAATTAGATGTTTTTAAGAAGTTTAATTTGAAGTAATTTTAGGCTCAGACAGAATTGCAAAAACTCCAGAGAGTTCTCATTTACCCTTCACCTGGATTTCTCTAGTGATATCTTTAAGAACAATAGTACAATAGTCAAGACCTGGTAGTTAATATTAGCATAAAATACTATTAACTAAACTAGTTGCAGATTTCATCAGTTTTTTTATTCAGCAGCGAAATTCACATTTCAGATTTCATCAGTTTTTTTTATAGGCAATGTTTTGTGGGTGTACAGTTCTATGAATTTTATCATACATACATGTTTACACTACCATAATCAGAATAAAAAAAGTTCCATTATCCCAGAGGAACTCCCTTATGCTATCCCTTTGTAGTTAAGCCCTCCACACAAACCTAACATTCAAGAACCACTCATCTGTTCAATATCACTACAATTTAGTTCTTTTGAGAATGTTGTATGGATGAAACTATTCCATATGTATTCTTTTGACATTGGCCCTTTTCATTTAGCATAATTCCCTTGGAATTCATCCAAGTTGTAGCAGTCCTCAGTAGTATGTTTCTTTTTACTGTTCAGTAATACTGCTTTCAAAGAATGCACTATGATTTGTTTACCTATTTACCCTTAAAAGCTGTTTAGATTGTTTCCAGTTTTTGACCATTACAAATAAAGCTCTCATAATTATCCATGTGTTCATGTACATGTATTTCTGTGAATATAAGTTCTTATTTCTCTAGGTTAAAAACTCAGGAGTGAGATTATTGGGCATATTATAAGTGTTTGTTTAATTTTATAAGAGACTGCCAAAATGTTTCCCAGAATTTACCATTTTACATTTTGAATTATTATATGAGAGATCCAGTTGTTCCTCATCCTCACCAGGACTTGTGATAGTCAACATTTTGTGTCTTAGCAATTCTAATAGCTATAAAGTGATATCCAATTGTGGCTTTAAGTTGTATCTAAATAATGGTTACCGATATTATACATCTTTTCATATACTTATCCTACCTGTTTATTCTGTTTGGAAAATGTCTGATTGTTTGCCTGTATTTTTTATAAAGTTTTAAAATTTTAATTCTGGTGTAGTTAACATACAGTGTTATATTAGTGTTAGGTATATATACTATAGTGATTCAACATTCTTGTACATTACTCAGTGCTTATTATGATAAGTGTACTCCTTAATCCCCATCACCTTTATCACCCATCCCCCCAGACTCTCCCCTCTGGTAACCATCAGTTTGCTCATTTGTTTCTTAATGTTTGCCTGTTTTTTAGTTAAGTTGTTTGTGTTTTTACTCTTGGGTTTTGAGAACCTTTTATATATTCTGGATATATGGGCTATTGAGCCCATCTAATGAGTTTTTAACATTTCAGTTATTATAATTTTCATTTCTAAAATCCTTGTTTGGTTCTTCTCCTAATTTTTTGCTGAGACTTTTTTCCAGTGGTTTCAAGAGTATTCATAATTGCTTACTAGACCACTTTTATACCTGCTTTAAAATTCTTGACAGATAATTCTAGTATCTGTCTTTACTTAGCATTGTTTTCCCTAGTCTTTTTTCATTTGACTTGAGATTTCTCTTAGTTCTTGGTCTGCTGAGTAATTTGGGATTGAATATTTTGAATATTATCCTCTGTGCCTCTGATTACCATGTAAATCTTCCCTTTGAGCTGATAGTATTTAGATTCAGAATATGCATCCCATCCCTGTTTTGTGAATTGTGGTTCAAATGGCAATTTAGATTGGACAAATTTTGCAGTGCTATTTTGGTTTGACTTGCTTGTGTACTATAGCGAGACCAATTTGAAATCTGGGTGGTATTCCATACCACAGCTCTGCTTTCAGAGATTCACTGTTTTGACTTTGCTTGGTTTTATGATGGGCCACCTGAGGGTGAGCCTAAGCTTCGTACACAGATTTGAAGGATTCTTTTCTTTAGATCCCTCCTTTTTGTAATCCCTCATTGCGCACTAACTGAAAGGGGAAAGGATACTAAGTCTTGCTGTCATTTGCTTAGGGCAGGGTAGGGATAGTCAACAGGATGCTTCCTGTAGTTCCTATGTTCCATTATCTACAAGACATTCCCTTTTGATTCTAAAATGCTTAGTTTACATTAAAACACTGAGTATCAATGATTCTTCTTTGTCTAATAATTATCTTTCTCCTCAATGCTATGTGAATGCTCCTGACTGCTTGAAGACAGTCTCAAGTTATATAAAGCAAGAAAACGCACACAGATTAATATTTCAAAATTTTATCTCAATGCCAGTTAGCTATGAAAATATATGTTTTCTATTACTATGCACAGCATTGGCTGTTTACATTATTTCGTTCAATTGACATATTACCCTGGATGTTTACCTACTTGCTACTTTCACTCCAGTACTTTCCTTAGAGCTATGTTGTGAAGTGTATGTTCATAAAGTTTTAGTTTCTCTACATAGTAACAATGATACAATTGAGGATTGCATTCAGATTTAGTATTTGGACACAAGTAAGTCAGGATGTGATTAATAAAAGACTGTTTTATTAGAAGCAGCAAAGATTTAGAAGTTAAGCAGCCCTCTTTTCAAATCTTGGCTGAGCAATATAAATTTGATGAAGGCTACTGCTCCCTGAGAGCCTGTTTCCTCATTTAGAATGGGAGATGGTCACAACACTTGGAAGGGTTGTGAGGCCTAGCAAACATTTCATAGAAAGAGACAATCAGGACACTTCCTGGCACAGTCGTTGTCAATTCACTTCTCTAATAGACACAAAAAACAGCAAATGACTATTAGGTTTGGTGTAATGTAAATTTTAAAATAAAAATCATGATCTAAGCCAGAGAAAAATTTCAAATCCAAAGGGACTCTTTAATGCCACTCCTCACATTATAGATGGCAAATCTGAGGCTCTAAAGGGTTAAGTGATTTGCTAGGTGTAAGTCATGTGTGCAGGAGCAAATCTGGGACCAGAACTCTAATCAGTAGACCTTAAAACCATGCCACAAACATCCCATATAAAAACTCTCTTTTTAGGGGCGCCTGGGTGGCTCAGTGGGCTAAGCCTCTGCCTTCTGCTCAGGTCATGATCTCAGGGTCCTGAGATCGAGTCCCGCATCTGGCTCTCTGCTCAGCAGGAAGCCTGCTTCCTTCTCTCCCTCTGCCTGCCTCTCTGCCTACTTGTGATCTCTTCCTCTCTGTCAAATAAATAAATAAAAATCTTTAAAAAACAAGAACAACAAAAAAACCCCTCTTTTTAGAGGAATGTTTTATATTCATTGATCTTACGTAGCATCCGACATGTTATGAAATGTGCACATGGCATATAAATGACAATTGTACTGCATCATAAATTAATACCATTAACTGATATGCTAATTGCAATGAACATCTAACTAAAAACATCCCTTGCTTTAGAATAGTGGCACTCCTGGGAATAGTATAGATGATTTGGGTCATTTAAAAAAGCTCTGTTGGGAAGTTTATATCAATACCTTTTGTATTTGTAGACAAATGTTCTTATAGCAAAGAAACATTAAAAAATTATTCCATTAAATATTCTTTACAAAATGGTTACTAGCTATGGAATGTTTGAAGGTATCGTTAGGACTTTGGGAGGACTTGGAAAGAGGTGGTTTTGCAGAATGTATTCTGGATTAGCTTGAAATTTTATGGAAAACCTTTTTCAATTTCTACTAGTTCATACTTATATACTATCTTAACAAACAAATGAGGTCTGTTTATTTTATTCTTGTAGACAAAGACAGAAAGGACACCATTATCCTTTCTGTTCATTCTCCCACTTATATCATGGGAAACATGGACACTTTTAATTTGTAGATATTTTTACTAACAGGATGTATGTAGCCTTTGGCTAGTATTGTGCTAATACCTTCTCCTAGAATAGGACTCAATTTTGGTGGCTAGCTCTTGCCTAAAAGTAGAGGATGCTAGAGCAGAAACTGGGTGGTTATTTATACATGATGGCTAAACGATCAAATGTAGCAGTCCTTATCTGTTTCCAAGTCTCCAACTTGACAATACTGTCCTACCCCCACCCAAGTCTTTTTCTTTTAATCAGAATAGACCCAGTGTCTTCCTACTCCCTGTTCCCTAAAGCTGTCGCTTAACTTGAGGGAGGATTGTTTCCCATCAGGTTGTTTCCTCCTAAGATCCAGGCAGAAGAAAAAAAATGTAATTTTTATATGCTCTCATAACTTATCATTATTAAATCAGATGTGGGTTTTTTGCCTAGATTATATCGACATGTGCAATTTTATCTTCAAGTCATGATCATATTTGACATAAAACATCCTATTGGAATTCTGACGTAAGTGGGACCTTCAGTTCTGTTTTTCAAAAGGGAGAAAAATCAAAACAATGTTTCTCAGAAAAGTAACTTATTTCTCTCCTTTTTATTTTCCAATATTAGATAATCACAAACAGAACTTTAGGCACTAATCCAAATAAGGAACACTTTGAATTTGTTTATGTATTCATTTTTTTGTTCCCCATATCAAGTGCTCTAAAAAAAAAGTTGATCATTCCAGGCTCTGCCCCAAACCACTCTAATATGACACGTGTCAAACAGCACCAATTATTTGAATGCCATTTATCAAAAGTGCTGACTTGAATTCTTTCTGTGTTCAGCCTAGCAATGAAGAATACTTGGATATGTCTGGCTTTCTTGTAGGTTGGCCGACCAGGGGCCCTATTTATATGAAAACCAAGAAACCTTATACCCTACAAGAAGAAAAAGTAGTAAGTGCACTAGTTTGGTTCAAAAGCAGTAGATTTCTACTAGAGGGCAAATTTGAATACAGCATGATGCCTGTCATTTGAGTTCTCCAACCAGCCTTACAAATTTGTATCTTGATCCTTGGGTAAAAGTCTTGTAGTAAAAGAACAGGTGAAAACTAAAAATGTCTCTTTCCTAAAGCCTCCATGTAAGTAGTGAGAGCATGGGGCATCAAAAATGTTGCTGTCAGCAGTGATGAAGGCAAGGAATGATAATGCCTTCAGAAGGGCAAGGATGAGAAATGATGCCAGAAGTACAGAAGGAAGGGACTTTATATCTCTCAGCGGCTGCTGCAGGGTAGAAATTGACTGGCCCTGGCCCTGGTGGTCGCATCTTCAGTGGCTAGCTGTGGTAGGATTCAATGTAGCCAGAGAGTAGCACCAGCATAGTATCTTCAGGAGGCAAGGGCTTAGGGGACCAGCAGCCTTGGTACGTGTCCTGATAGGCAGCAGCAGCAAAGCGTTCTATGTGCTTTGGCTTAATAGCTCGAACTCCTTTTCTGGAGAATAACAAAGACATTATCTATATTAGGGTTCTCCAGAGAAACAGAACCACTAGGACACACACACACATACACACTGATTGATTGATTGATTGATTGATTGATTGATTGATTTTATTATGAGGAATTGGCTCACACAATTGTGGAGGCTGAGAAGTCCCATGATCTGCTGTCTGAAAGAGCAGACCATGGGGACCCAGGAAAGCCAGTGGTATAATTCACTTCAAGTCTGAAGTCCTGTCAACTAGGGGAGTCAATGGCACAAATCACTGTCCAAGGGCAGGAGATGAGAGGTCCTAGCTCAAACAGTGAAGTAGGAAATAAAAAGAGACAAATTCCTTCTTTCACTGATTTTTTATTCTATTCAGGCCCTCAGTGGATTAAATGGATTAGATGATAGCCACCCCCACCCTCTAACCCCCATTCTCAGCACTGGGCACTGGGGAGGGCAATCCACTTTACTGAGTCCACCAATTCAAATGCTAATCTCATCTGGAAATATCCTCATAGACACCCAGAAATAACATTTAATCTCAGCACCCTGTGGCCAGTCAAGTGGCCACATAAAATTAACCATCAAAATTAGCTGAGGCAGAAGAAGGGTCAAAATGGTAGCATTGGAAGGTTGATTTATGGTATATTCATTATGTACTTCTTAGGAAATTTCAACTATGTGATAGAATTTGAAGAAAACTGGCTTTAATAATAGGAGTTAAGGAAAATCCAGGAAAATAATGGTTTTTGTGAACCCCTATCCTTCTGCAGGCTGGTGTGGCCTGAGAAAGATCACATTTCTTAAAGAATTATTGTATATCTATGTTATTTTCAAAGGGAGCTTTAGAGAGATAAAGGTAGAAAAGGCCACTCAAGGGATGTGTAACTTGGGGAGAAAAAGGTATTTCTTTTTTGATTTGCTGCTGTTGGGGTAATTTTAGACCATTTCACAATATTGGCTGGTAAGGTCTCCTAATTCTTTTTTTCTGCAGTCACTGTTAAATGGGTAGATAAATTTATTGAGTTATCTGAACTGTGGCTGGAGTCCTATACCCCAGAGACACATATACAAGAAAATTATATTTTTATTTACTTCCTTAAAGACCAAATGACTACCTCTTCTACTCTCCAAGGGAGTATTCACTGGGGAGTCTAATTCACATGACAAAAATATGTATGTGTTTTTCTTTATGTAATAAATCCTCCTTAGGTAGTTTAAATGTTTACCACTTTAGGGCAAAAAAAAATTAGAACGAAGCCAGCAACACACGAAAAATGAAGCAGTTCCATTTGGAAACATACTGCCAACAGGCTTTGTCACTTTCAACTTCTAGCGTGAGAGTTGAACCCAGTATCTTAGTGAATTTCTCTCCTCCACTGCATGACACCCCCCGCTCTGTCCTACAGACAGCATCAGAAGATCCTGTCTATTGAAGAGTAAAGATGAAGATAAAACATCTCAGAAGCAATAAAATCAATGGATAAAGATTTGATTTACCGTCCAAATTCAACTTTCTCTGACACATCTAGATGAAGTGTCCCCACTTGCATGATTCCCTGCAGGGCTTGTAAAACTGCTCCTCTAAACTAGGATGCATTCAGAGTCTGTGTTCTATCTTTGAAGGAGCCATAATAGATAGTGGATGGTCATCATTTTTGTTATATGTCAACTGAACACAAATATAGTGGTTTTCATTTGGAAAGTATGAGTGTTCTAACTAGTTTCATCCAAGCTCTGAAATCATGACAGTAACCAAGCTTGTGGGAATTTTATGAACACAAAACAAAAAACTCCACAGCGGTCTAAATATATAAACTAGTCTAGGAAAAAAGACACATGTATATACAAACACTGTATAAATGTGTGTATAGGATGGGTAGGTAGGTAGGTAGGTAGATAGATAAAATGAGACTCTGAGATACACACATACAAATAAACACACAAATATTAGGGACCCAACAATTGCAAAACTCACAGAAATCTTTGCTGTATTAAAATATACCAAGCTATTCACTTGTAATCAAAGAAATATTATATATATTTTAAGGGGACCCAGAAAATGTACCCCATTTTCCCACAGGAGTTCACTTGGTAAGAGATATGAGTGAAGCAAATAGGTAGAAAAACACCATCATCTTAACACTTTCAAAGAGGCTGTTGGGTGAGGCTCACATGTGAAGTGCCCTTGTCCTTCCTAAAAATGAACCCCAGTGTTAGATCTTTTTTATCCAGCCATAAACAATGCCGTGCACTTCAGACCTCCCTGAGGGAGAGTTCTCAGAACCCAGACTACTGGATAAGAAATGTTCTATCCAACTATGAATGTGTAACTATATTTGCTCAAAGGTTTCCTATATGCCAGAGCCTATGTTAAGTACCATATATAAATCAATTAGTTCATAAAATATATAGGAGATACTGGTACTGTCTTTATTTACTCACGAAGAAAGTGTAGTATCGAAAAGTTAAGTAACTTGCCTAAAGTCAGAGAGTTTATTATAGACAAGCAAACTAAGGCTCAGAGTTTAGGTAACTTGCTCAAAGTCACAAAGCTCAAAATCAAATGCAGGGCTGCTAAATCAAAAACCCAATCTGTTCCACTGTATGACATTGCCTTGCAAAGAAACGCAATAGGCGTAGTTTAAATGTGTATTGCCCAAAGTCCCTCTGAGGAAACTGCCCTTATCAAAGCCTTCTGAAAGGCATCACCTATACTTTATATCATAAGACTCTGTGTCTATGGCCAACTGAATCAGGAGTGGCCCTTGATATAATGGTGACCATCCATTGACTGCCTGGTTAACTATGATTTGTGAGGCTTGGATCAAGAAAACCGAGAGGAGTTCATTGGAGTTCTCTGAAGAATTGAAACAAAGAATTTAGGTGTGGTGGACAAAATTAAACCCAGAACCCAATGCCTGACACTGAACAAAACTCCTGAAGATAAGTTAATTATCAAGAAACTTCAAAAGTGAAGGTGAACTTCAGAAAACTGAGTGATTCTGTTTTCCATATACATATTGGATTTAAAAATAGAGCTTTATGTTCACCCAGAAAAGTTGTACTTAGCAAGTGAATAAATGAATATAATACTAAATACTAAAAATATATAACTAAAATTGGCAAGATATTTTAAAAGTTGGATTTTTATTTTTACATTATGGTTAATTAAGTGATTTAATAAAATAGTATTTAAAACCTACCACTCTTCATTGGCCATGAAATTTAGTTAAATATTTGCCTCACATTCTTTAAAATGTAAAGACAAAAAAGTACCTTATTTTTTTCTCCCTGAAAATATGGGTGTTACTTAACAGGCATTGCTAAAGAATTAGTTGCAAACTAGAATAATTTAACTTCTTTCTTCAGACACTGAATTGCCCTTTAAAAAATAATTGGTTAGTAAGTTAAATAAAAATTCATATGAGTTTGCCCTTTGCATGGCTGTCTATCAATATTTGTCAAATTTTTATATAATGAAATGATCTTGGCATTTCTCTAGCAGATCACATACCAATGATTGTCAAAATTTGATATCTTTTTACATAGAGATTTTTTAAAAGAAAGGAACTATTTCTTGAACAGTCTTTATCATCAACAATAATTGGGAGGATTGGAAAGGAAAAGAAGAAATTATTTCAAAATTCAGTAAATAACGAATAGGTGGGGTAAGAAAATTAGATTTACTGTATTAGAATTTCGGAAAGATATATATAATAACTTTGATGTTGGGAACATTCTGTAAATACTCATCATTTTAATAAGCATATTTTTCAGAAACTCTAAAGCTCACATATTAACAGTTAATATTTTAGGCTTATAAATAGAAATATATATAAGAAAATACACTTTATAATTTCATTGACTGTGAACTATGAGAAAAGCTTTTAAAAATACCAAAAATTTCTGGCTACTTTGGTTCACATGTGACCTTTTTATTTTTCTATATGTAGCTTCAAAAATAGCCATTTGGTTTTCTCTTCTTTTGGGTTAGTGGATATCAAACAAGGTTATTCAGAAATTTCTGGCTAATGCTTTAAAAATAAACCACCTCTTGAAAGGGTACTTATCTAAAAGCAACAAAAACACAATGAGACATACACAAATGGGAGATTTAGTTAGGTACAGGAAAGTGTTTTATTAAATCAGTGAATTAGGAACTTTGGCTATTTTAGAAAAGTAGTAAATCTGTGTTTTATAACCAAAGGGTCTTTAAGGAAAATATAGTTTTTAAAGAGCCAATAGGACAGTAAGTACAACTGTAATCCAAATTCCATTTGTAGAATTATTACTGAAAACTTTCAAACTAAAGCTATAATTGCTAATGACAGAATTATAAAATATAGTCTACATTTCAAGAAATTTAAAAATACAATTGGATAGAATTAAAACACTATAAATTTGTGCATCTACATGGATGAGTACATCGAGCAGAAATAAAACCATTGATACCTTAGAACACAGTAGGTAATCACAATTTTCCATATACTTAACTTTAATTTTTATGATACTTCTTTCATGTATATTGATGATCGGAATCTTGAAGATATTTTAATCCATACTTCAATTTGTATCTGCTATTATATTGCCACCTAAAAATTAACATTTTTTGTCATGCCTGATTTTTAGTCTAATCTTGTCCAATTTGATTTTGATATTGAATTTATGGTCACTGGAGAATGGGACTAGGATGTACATTTAGAATACCTCAAATAAGGCATTTTCTGATTCTTAATTAAATACCACTTAAATATTAATATTTTTCCTTATACAAACTGAACAATCCCAATTCCTAATAAGGTTTCAAAAAATGATTGATAAAAACAATAATGGTATTTGGAATAGTCATAGTAATAGGATGTCATGAATAATGATATATAATATTCAATATAATTTAACTGGTGAAGCCTGCAGTGTTAAAAAGACTTAAGGCTTTTAACTTCATTCACATTAAGGATAAATTCCTTTTAGCAGATGCATTGGAAATAACATGTCTGATTTGGTGGACTGTTTAAATAACTAGCTGGTGTCTATTTTTGTAAGCAGTGACAAAGTGACAAGTTTGAGTTAGACAGCCACTTACTTAGAACTGCTACCCACCTGCATGTTAGGGAGTACTGTTTACTTAAACAGATGTTTCAATTCACTTGAATAAGATAATTAAGTATGTACACACCAGATATTTGTGAGGTTCCAACATGTACTGATTGCTAGACCAAGGCCTTTTAATAATGTCCAATTAAATAAATGAACAAATCACAGAAGATATCATGTGTATAGATTTTAGCATAGTACATAAATTGCAATTACTTAAGTCAGGAAATTCTTCAGTTGAAGGATCCAATCCTTCAGTCCTGGTTTTCATTTAAACATCAACAAGAAGAAACAGTCTTAAAGTAAAATAACAATTTTTGGTACCCCAATTTCAAATGACTGATAAGCCGGTTGTCTCTCCAGGCAAAGAAAATTATTTTTGTGGCGAAAATTGGACATTACCAGTGCCTAATAGACTAATGCAGACCAGAAGGATGATTAGAAACAAGTCACTTAAATCACATTGGTAGTGTTGCCTGGCGTGAGATTTTTATCAGCACCCATGCATTTTTGACTCATTTTGACTCATTTTGACTCTTGCTCTCTTGTTTTAATGTATCTTGTACTTAACACATGGTGGCCTGAGTTTGCACATCTGGCCAATGGCGTATTCAGTCTCTGCCGCTTTTAATTATCTTTTAAGTTTTTGTTTTAATTCCAGTTGGTTAACATACAGTACTGTGTTAGTTTCAGGTGTGCAATATCATGATTCAGGTCTCTGCCTTCTGTGATCCAGCTTCTTCATGTTCTTCTGAGTAGGTAATGCAGGCACTTAGTAGGAGAGGGTTATCTTAAATCGAGGAAAAGGGAGGGAGATGATTCTTCATTTTTGGCTTCAAGTCCAAAAATTTTTTCTAATTTATCATTTATGGAACTGATATTTTGATCCCTGTTTTTCTTCTTATAATTATTGCTAGTGGTTTAGCACCTGGAAGGGAAGAGTAATGCATGACTGACAACAATCTCCAACAATTTACAGTTGACTAGTCACCCACTTAGTGCAAAAGGTGGAAAAGATTGAAAAAGAGAAACAATAGCTCAGTAGCCAACAGAGTCAACATTTTTCTTTTTTTACTCTGTCTGGGACCTCATTTCCTCTACTATGTGTTGATATGTAAGCCATTCCTAAGTCTCACTATTCTTCTACTTGCCTTCATTTAATCTTACATTTTACTTGATTATATCTATAATAAGAAGGAAGTTAGGTAAGAGCAGAGAAAATACTAGCCATTTTTAAATGCCTATTTTTGGCAATTATAAATAGAGTTGCCACAAATAGTCATGTGCAGGATTTTGTGTAGACATAAGGTTTCAGCTCATTTGGGTGAATACCTAAGAACATGATTCCTGGATCATACGGGAAAACTGTGCTTAGCTTTGTAACATAAAGATGTACCTAAGCTATTAGCTCTTAGAGGAGTGTTTCATGGGGAAGTGGAATATTTTTGAAGACAATAAAGTAACCCTTTGATTATTAGGTTAATAATGTGATTATTAGTGCTTTATCTTTAAGATAGTTACTCTTTGGCCAGAGAGATAATTTTAATTCTAGCTTCTGAATTTCTATTGTGATTAGTTGATGAAACTCAATTGTCCTTTGAAATTAAATATGTTTTGGTTGTCCCAACCCAGTTTTGTTGCTATTTTAATGCCCTATGCAAGATTTCTGTTAATTTCTAGGGGTCTCTCATTTTTAGAATTAATTCTGCTTCTGAGATTTTGTTACTTCTAAACTATCCATTTTTCTTGTATCTGACAGTCCTTGGCTATCATTTTCCCATTACTCTTTTGTGAACATAGAGTTCAACCTTATTTTATAAGATTCTCTCCACATACGCACGTGTGCACACACACACACAGGCACATTCACAAACACAATAAAACACCTGTGGAAAGAGCATATCTCACTAAAGGATTGAGGAAAGCAAAGTGATTTTTTTTTTGTTTTTTTTTGTTTGTTTGTTTGTTTGTTTTGCAAAGTGATTTTTTATCATGGACTTGCTCTTCCTCATTTCCTCTCAAGACTCTGATTAGAACTCACCTTTTCCTTTTCGTTAACCCCCACCTTTAGGTTCCCTCGCAGATGCTCAAATCACCTTATGCAGAACTAGTTCTCTAAATTATGCTTGGCAAGACTCCAGGCATAATTTTGTGTATCCAAAGACTCAAAGCCTTTGCTAGAACAATGGGCTATTTATGCCCATTCTTCCCTTTCAGTGCCATGGACAGGCTGGCAGAGGCTTTGACATTTCATTTTTTTTTCTATTCTCTCATCCCTGTCAGTCTTTGAATAAAAGGCAGTAGTGTAGAGATTTATTTTTTCTTTAATGTGAAATATGTTATCCCTTTAGGGAGATTAAGTAATGATAATCAGTTTGATTCTTAAATAATACTTTCTTCTATTATCCAAATACCTGAAGGTTTTTCCAAATTGCTTTACATAATTGCAGACCTAACTTTTTCATAGATGTTTACAAACTTTACCATAGGTGGAATCTATTCCAGAATATATTTCATTAAAAAAGAAACAAAAAAAAAACAAAAAAACAAAATATATTTCATTAAATGAAGTAGTGAGTAATTAAGCAACCATAGGGTTATGATGTGTTGAGCAGTAATAATGACTCTTGTTCTAAGAATTACACATTTTCCCTTTCTGAAACCCACCACACACACACACACACACACACACACACACACACACTCACAAACATCCACTCAGCGTAGAGTGCTTTCAAACTATTTTAGAAAGGTAGAATATTCATGTGATTTGTCATTAAAATTATCAATTAGCATCTTCAGTTTTCATTACCATGTTTGCTAATAACTTAAGGAAACTACTGTACTCACCCCCACACACACATATGTCGTGATGGGGATATTACAGGGGGAGGAATGGCCTGCCAAAGCAGAAGGAACTCACTGGACATTGTATGAATGTGAAAGTTGTGAAGAACAGAAAATGAGTATCGTATCTGGAAGAGAGAATGTACTGGGGCGCTTAGCTGGCTGTAATTTACTTGCATCCTCTAGCTCTACCCCCTTCCTACCCTCATTGCATATTGTGATTTATCTTCCTTGCTACACTGCCTTTCTTCAAGTGTGTCCTGTTTACTCCTACAACTAAATCTTAGTACATGCTAATCTTTCTTCCTAGACCACTCCATTTCCCCTCCTCCAGCACTTCACCCTACATTTCTAATGATGAACTTTTTTTTCCCCCAGTCTCAGTTAATCTCTTTTTCAGATAACTATTTCTTACTTTCTATCTACATTATCTTCTATCTTGTATTTTTTTGAAGCCCTTATTTGTCTTCTTCATACCTCCTTTTAAATTTTAAATTATCTATTAATCAATTTACTTGTCTAATTCTGTCTCTCTCACTAGATGCTATGGTCCATGAAGACAGATTCCATGATCACCACCGTTGCCCTAAGTCCCACCACATTAGCTGTCTGTATAAATATTTATTGAATGAATAAACACAGAATAAAGACATTCATTCATTGAATGAATAAACACAAAAGAACCTGAGAATAGGCTGAAAATGATAATACGCATCTTGTTGTGCTTAAGAAATACATTATATTTGCAGAGTGTCCATTAAGACTTGTGTTATTCTTAAGTACATTATATTTGTGCAAAGGGGTCTGGCTTCAGTGGTTAAGCTCTACATTAAGAGAAGGCTTGCAAAAGCTGAGACAGTTGTCCATTATTTGGAAACTATCAAATTTGGACTTATTTCTGGCTTCAAACATTTCTACTCTACTCCTACATCTTGGTCAGAATGTATCGTACCGGTCCTGGACTGGACATATATGTTCTTAAGACACTCTCACACAGGATTAGTTCATGCCCTTTGACAGTCGTGTTTTGCGATCTCTGCCAGGGGATAGGCCGTAACACATTTTTGTAATATTCCTCAGAATCTGAATCTCAAGGCTATAATGTTAAGGAATGTTGTAAGGAAAAAAAGTGTCTCCATGTAAAAGAAAGATATTGAGTTATTTTAAAAAGACTTGTTACTCAAAAGTAATTATTTTGTATGAAGCATTAAGGTACTAACAGAAGCTTTGCACATATTTAATTATGGGTCATCTGTCTTCATGTTTGACATAACACAACACTTGTAATTTGACAGTGCTACAAACATTATTTTATTTTATTTTTTAATATTTTATTTATTTGACAGAGAGAGAGAGATCACAAGTAGGCAGAGAGACAGGCAGAGAGAGAGGGGGAAGCAGGCTCCCCGCTGAGCAGAGAGCCCGATGCGGGGCTTGATCCCAACACCCTGAGATCGTGACCTGAGCCGAAGGCAGAGGCTTTAACCCACTGAGCCACCCAGGCGCCCCACAAACATTATTTTAAATAGACAATGAGAATATGTACTGTTCTAGAGAACTTTTGGTGGTTTTATGCTTACTCAATGCAATAACAACTAAATTATTTTCATTTACAATGAATTGATTTTCTGTCTTTGGAGAACTCTAATTACCTGCAATGTAAGACGCAAGCAGACCTACTTCCACACTGAATGCATACCTCTTCACAGTTTATGCTACATTCAGATGCCACCTTCTTAAGACAATATATTCATTTTAACTCCAGAAGATTTAAATCAAACACACACATCAAGCAGTAAGTTAATGAGTTACCTCCACAATAGAACCCCATTTTGAAATTCGGGCAATAAGTCACTTTGACATTTCAAAAGCAATTCAGTGAAAACATATCAAATAAAAGGAAGGGGCCCTGAAATACATTTTTTTTTGTATCTTTTTGGCGGTAACTTTTTTTTAGGATTTTTATTTATTTATTTGACAGAGAGCGAGCGAGAGCGCACACACAAGTACAAGCTGGGGGAGTGGCAAGCAGAGGGAGAGAGAGAAACAGGCTCCCCACAGATCAGGCTGTATTCCAGGACCCCAGGATCATGACCTGAGCCAAAAGACAGATACTTAACCCTATGAGCCACCCAGGCAACCCTGGAGGTAATTTTTAAAACCGTCTTTTAGTGACACAAAAAAATGTCTCAGCCACAATCCTCTGATTTCATAAGGAGCTCTGCAAACCTTTTTGCTTTGTAAGTTTTTAACTCCTAAATTCCTAAATTCTCCACCTTCATGCAAATTAACAGGAATGTTCACACACCAGAAGAACTCTGAGAGACTTCCATCTTCTGATCTCAACTTCTGTACTTCTTTCTCTGAGTTAATGACTACTTTTAAACCTACCGCTTGGCCACATTAAGCTTTTATTTCCTCAGTCCCTGCTTATTCACCAGCCCAAATGCCCCTTCTGGTTCTATTTGTTTTGCTCACTTTTCTAGAGACCATAGTCAGTTTTGACAATAACTATTTCAAGAACCCCTGTACCTATCCCCTCACTCTGCATCTAGCTTCATGACGCTGTAACTTAGCAACTCCAGCACATACATTCTCCACTCACCGGTTTTGGGATAGCACTGGAGAAAACCATGAACTTCTGATGGTTTTCTATAAACTCATCCTGTCTCAGTCTGTTGCCACTTACTCATCTTTCATTGAATCTTTATAATATTTCCATAATTTATTTTCCAAATCGTATTCTTTGTCCTGCCAATGGCAATTCTCCTATCTTCCCTTGTAGGGACCAAAAAGGTTTTCCTTCTTCCCTTCTAAGTTCTTCGATTGGTTTAATAATTAAATTAATATAAGACAGATGAACAGGAGAAAAAACATTTAATTTACTTTGTTTAAAGTTACTTTCGATAATTAAAGTTCTTAATTTTAGTAAAGTGAAAGTTATTTTTATTTGGTGGGGGATACTTATGTATCTTGTTTAAGAAACCATCCTCTATTACAAGTTAAGAAATACATACTTTCTTCTTAAAGTTTTAAATTTCTGCCTTTGAAATATAAGCTACTAATCTATTTAGAGTTGATTTTTGTGATGGGGTAAAGTTGAGATTTTTTTCTTTCCTTTATGAATAACCATTACTTCAAGCTCATTTATTATGTAATCCCACTCCTGAAGTTTACAATGATATATCTTCTCTCTCATTTGACACAACTCAGACAGGCAAGACTTGATTCTGGGTTTTCTATTTTGTTACAGTTGTCAGTCTGTCTATCACTGTGCTCCTAACACATGCTTTTAAGAACTATTATTTTCAGGGTGCCTGGATGGCTCAGTCAGTAAAGCATCTACCTTTGGCTCAGGTCATGATCCCAGGATCCTGGGATCGAACCATGTGTTGGGGTCCTTGCTCAGGGGGAGTCTGCCTCTCCCCCCACTCATGTTCTCTCTCACTCTCTCTCTCTCTCTCCCTCAAATAAATAAATAACATCTTTAAAAAAAGAACTATTACTTTCTAATTAAGTCTTTATGTATTTTAAGGAAAACTTATCCTTTTACCTTTTCATCCTTCTTTGCAAAAGTCTTGCCTAATTTTAAGCACCATGCTTTTTAATACAAATGTTAAAGTCAATTTATCAAGTCCCATGAGTAACCCTACTAGAATTTAGGTTATAATTTTATCAATTTAATAGATAAATTTGAGGAAAGTGGCATCTGTAAGATATTCTCTTCTTATCAATACGTGTGGGCTACCTCTCCATTTTCTTAGTGTCCCCTAGTAAAGAATATCATCAGTTTGATCTGAAGCAGTAAAGGATTCTGAATATTCAGTCAGTTCGTATAGAACATGTGCAACCTAGAAAATACTTTTACTTTGTGATCAAATTGTAAACAACCAGAAGATAAACGAAAAACATCAGGGAAACTTTAAAGTTTTACTTAGAGAACAAAAGCAAATTTCTTCTGAATGAATGCTCAGGAGTACTGCAACTTTTTCTTTCAAGCTGAGTCTGTTCGGGGAACATAAATAAAGATTTAAAAATAGCTCTCACTTATCCATCGTAAAGCAGGACAGTTGTAGCATAGATAATTAAAATACACAGATGCGTGCATGGACTCCTTAACCCATGGAGCTCACATGAGGCTATTTTTGATATAGAAATATAATCTTGGAGTCCCAGAAACAGCCACAGATGCAACATTCTGCTGTCAGATGCAGCGTTCTGCCACTTACCATTACCCATAGACAATTACTGAAGATCATTATTTCCTATCACCTTCTGCACCAGAACATTTACCAGAGCTAACAAATAACAAAACTGACTAAATTGAGATTATCCTTCTGTTCCTCTCCTAACCTTCTTGATTTGGAACAATTAAATAGTCTAAATATAGGCAACAAAAAAGCAGATGATTAGACTTGGATTGGAAAGCCACTAGATAACTATTTGGTTTAAAGTATTAGAGTTTTCTTAACTGAACTACTCTAAAACATCAATTTTAGAAAATGGATTCCATCGTTTCTCCAAATGATAAGAATGTTTGGTAAACTGTAGCAGAACCACATCCTCTCTTTATCCAGAGATAAACAGGAAATACAATAAATCATCATTTGTCACAAGATGATTCAACTACCTAATCAGTACCTCCATAAATGAGTTACCTAATCAGTACCTCCAAATATGAGTTACAAGTTATTTCCATAAGATATGCCTTCTGAAGTTTCTGCCTGTAAATTCTGCTCAATCTTTAAGGCCCAACTAAATGTAGTATTATACTTCCCTGGTAATCAAAGTAAAATATGATTTTTCTCCTTTAGTCCCCATGCCATCTTATGCCTATTGTAACACCAATAGCATTTTACTTCTTTCTATAATAATTTTGGGGTTGTCTCATTTCACACATGTACTATTAAGGACAGAGGGACTATTGGTAATTTTTTTTAATGGCAATTTCATAGGCACAACCAATGAGATATAATATGTATCTCGTAGCATAACACTCAATAAATATTTGGTTAGTCTTGGGGACCTGGATGCCTCAGTCAGTTAAGCATGGATGTTGATTTCTGCTCAGGTCATGATCTCAGATTCTCATTCTCCCTCTCTCTCTCTGCCCCTCCCCCTCTGCCATGCGTGGGTGGCACATTCTAATTAATTAATAAAATTTGGTCAGACTGTTAAAAACTAGTGTACCATGAGAGAGCAATCAATTGTGTCATGTGGCTAAATGTGATGATTTGTATATGTACATTTAATATTTAGATCATTAGAATGTGAATTATCAACACTGATGGGAAAAGACAAGCCAAGATTACCAGTGACTAATGAAGGTCAGTCAGAACTGGACACTGTGCTATAATAAACTCAGTCTACTTATGTTCACTTCATGCTGCCTGCTTAGGAGAGCTATAGGCAGTCGTCTGGCCCTAATTTTCATTGCATAGAGGGCAATACTTTACCTAAATCTTAATTTTTTTTTATATCATGAGACTTTACCAATAACATTGTAGTGTTTTTATTTAGATGTAGAAAACAAACATCTCCAAGATAACAATGGAGAACCACTATATAACCTAGTTATATTAGGTTTAGGATATAAGTGGTTCTTTAAAACAATTAATTAAAAAAATAAAATAAAATAATTAAATTTAATTATGCTTTTTAATAAAAACAAATAGATAGGATATACAGAAAATGATATATTGCTGGTATAGAAAAAACAGGTATCCAGGATATTGAACCCATTGTAGTAAATATGAGAAAAGAATGCATATGCTAGACCTAATAGATTCCCTTAGATCTTCCTACTCATCCTCCTTAAAAATCCATTGGCCACAATCATTATCAATCAAATTTTATATATACATATAGATTAAAATTTATTCTTTCAACAAAAATGGCTTCTTTGTGCTTGGCACTGTAGTGCCAGGTTTTATCAATAGAAGATTAAGAAAAACTCCCATTCATGAATCTCAAATTTAGGTTAACAAGAAAAAGGAACATTCCATTTATGCAGGCTAAAACCCAGGACTAAATCAGAACTTCAGTTTTTTAGCGCAGTAATTTCACAAACATTTTTTTCTCCTACAATAGATGTAGGCAAATATATCTAATTATAAACAGTTGGTGCCTTTGCTCCATATTTAATGATGGTTTCACGAAATTAAAGAAATAAAGGCCAGCAATATAAGCAGTTATTTAAATAAATGATCAGTTATTGGATTCACTGAGCCTTTCACTTAAAAATATACTAGCAGCAAATTTTTTTTATTTTTACAGCATTACCTTTGCAGTACCCCTTGAGTCAGTACACCAAATACAACCCACAAATTAATAGCATAATCTATCAGATGAGTACTGTAAATGCAACTTTCATTACTAATGGCTCAAATTAGTGTGTTTAATCATTGCAGGCAACTGTTAGCAACCTGACAAGAGAACTCTGCTTTTTAAAGTTCTATTTGAAGTTGAAACGGTAAAAAGACTAGGCTATTTATAATTTATATTTGAATCAAAATAAAACTATTAATTAGGAGTGTCTGGATGGCTTAGTCAGTTGAGTGTCAGACTCTTGGGTTGACTCAGGGCATGATCTCAGGGTCCTGGGTTCGATCGCCCCATGTGGGTGTCCTTGCTTAGCAAGGAGTCTGCTTATCTCCCTCTCTCTCTGCCCCTCCCCCCTGCTCATACACTCTCTCTTTCTCTCTCTCTCTCTCTCTCAAATAAATTAATAAATACTTAAAAAATAAAACTATTAATTAAAATCTATTTTTAGGTGAGACAGTATGTTATTCAATGTATGTGGGGCTGGGAGTTATGAGGAATGATCAGGTGTGCACTTGTTATTTATAGGTAAAATATCACCATGGAATGAGACCACTGGGACGGATGGTTTTTGAACCTTGGTTCAATTGTCTGCAGTAAATTATGGATGTACATGACAATCCTTCACTGGTCAGACTAGGTTTGGTATGACTTATTTATATCATGTACTCTTGTTTTGTTTTGTTTTCAGTTTTCCTAAATCTAGTCATGAGCTTGTTTCCTGACTCCTGGTTTTGAAATCTGGAGTGAGAAAACTTGTCCAATTAAACAGTTCCTTTCTTATTTGGATAAAAGTTAGTTTCTTTAAGGTTTATGTAACTTCCCAAAGGCAAAAAAAATTATGAACTTTCTAGGAAGACCTTACCTAGGAAGCTGTCATTCATATACATATATATGAAAGGGACTTGTCAAAGCATCTAGTCTTCAGAACATTCACACTCCTGGTCATTTTCCACTTAAAAGGAGACAGGGATAAAATAGTGGTGATTTGTCTCTGAAGAAGATGGGTTCTCTTGGTCCAAAAACAAGTTAGAAAACAACGTTAAGAGTGCATGAAGCAGGTAATGAATATGAAGTAAGTGGATAATATTCACTTCCAGCAGTTGAAAGAGTATGAGATTTGGAGCTAGACAGGACCTCCTAACTCTGCCACCTGCTACCTGGGAGGCTTTGTGAGTTTTACTTACCTCCCTACCAGCACAGAACTTGTGTACTAAATGGTACTGGAATGTGTACTAAAAGGTAGTGGAAGGTAAGAGAAAGCAAAACTGAGGAGCTGCTACCTGAGCTGGATTTACCACATATCATGTCATATGTGCTCTTTGGAACTTACTAAATTCTCAAAGCAAAATTATGAGATAATTTCTGAAAGGAAATATACTGTTTTTACGGAACTACAACTGATTTTTAAAAATCATTGTGGCTGGGTATAGCATATATGATGGAAGAAAAAAAATATTCTTAAAAATGAAGATGTAGAAGTTGAAGGAGCCAGATCATCTTGAATGGAAAACTAGGTAATATTAGTATTAGTTTTTAGGCAATAAGAATAGCGATAGAGAATCCTTTCTCTAAATACAAAGACCAATTTTTTCAAATGGGGTGAACCAATACTTGGTTCCTTGTATCATGAAGTTACTCAGAGCAAATTACAGAGGGGATATGGTACCAGTTCTCAAGGTTTTGACTTTTTGTTGGTATATATTCCAGAGAGTCTCCTAAGTGAATGCTTTCTTGGAAAATGGCTAAACAATTTCCTGCCAGAGATATGATATCTCCATTTAACTTGATGTTACTCATTTCTGCTCTCAGTAAGAATAGAGTGCATCTTCATCTAAGATATTAGTGCAACATTTAAAGTGCACCTGACACGGTAGGTTTGCTACCTGTTCCTTGAAAGAATTTCTTGACTCTGCTTCCAGACAACTGCATGCTTGCTCCACCTCTGACTTTATTGGCTCCATCAGTTTCTTTGGCTGGATATGCTTCTTCCCTACCTCTGAACATTGGAAGGATTCTGGGCTCCAGCCCACTTCTCTTCTGCTCTTTAAATTCAAATCTAGGTGACCTTATCCATTGGTCCCAACCTTCCTCCTGATCTCAACCCATATATTCTACTGCCTGCTCAGTGTCTCCCCCTGAATTTCCAATAGACACCTCAAAACTAAGAGGCTCCCAGAATTACTCATTTCCACTTCCTCTATCTCAAAACATGTTCCTCCCCAGTCTCTCTTAGCTCAGAAATGAAACTAACCATTGTTTAGAAAGCAACAGCTCTTTTTCAATCATATTCCACATATTTCATGTCCTCTTAAATGTCATGTATATTTCTTTAAAATATATTTCACAAATCTTATTTCTCTCTACTTCCACTACTACCATCCTAAGCTAAACCAAACCATCTGTTGCTAGAATATTTACCATCCAAATTTCCCCAGCTTCCAATCTTGCTCTCCTATAAGAGATCTCCAAGCAGCATCCTGAGCAATGTTATTAACATATACAACTAATTATATCAGTCCCTGCTCCCAAATCTCCCAAACACACTTAAGATAATCCAAATTCCTTATCATGACCTACAAAGCCCTATAAAATAAGGTTTCCTGGCTCCCTCTCTGGCCTCATTTTGTCCTTCTTCACACTTGTTTGTTCCACTCTAGCAAACCAGCCTTACTTCTGCTTCACAAAGATATTCATTTTCATCTCTGGGCCTTTGAACTTGCTTCCCTGAAATACTCTTACTACAGACAATCACATGGCTTTTCTTCACTTCATTGTTCTCAAATCAAACATTCCCTCCAAAAAGAGTCTTTTTCTGTTATTCTATTTAAAATGGCCTATGCTCTCTCATATTCTTATTCAGCTTAAATTCCTATATGTTATCTATCACTATCTAATGTGGCATTATGCATTTATTTGTTAATTATCTGATTTCTATAGAATGTAAGCTTCTCAAGGGAAATTTGCTTTAGTCATTGATAGACTTTCTCTAGCACTTGAGCTATTTCCAGGCATGTAGCAAGTGCTTATTATTTGCTGAATTATTAAAGGAAATGGAATTATAAGCATTTTGAGATCCTTAAAAGCAATAGTGGAAGCTAGAAGTCTGTTTTTAAACCAGTGTGAACTTTGTGCAAGAGCTCAGAACCAGAGCCAGGAATATATGCAACTTGAATTGTATCACTGATCAGTGTGAAAAGAATGTACTATTCAGTAAATGGCATTTGGATAATTGGTTATTGGTAGGAAAAAAATTAAAATTAAATCTCTACCTCTCATCCTATATAAAAAATTTTTAAAAAAAAACAAATTCCAAAGAGAGTTTATGTAAAGCTTATTTAAAAATGTAACAGGGAATATAGAAACATATCATTATAACCTAAGAGTAGAAGCAGATTTCTTTAACAAATGCAAAGAACAAAATCCATAAAGTATATTGACATATTTGTCTAAGATCATAACCCAAAACTTATTTTCATTAAAACCATCCACAAGTTATAAAATAACCAATTACAGATGGAGAGATACTGTTTGCAACACTTTCAACTGACAAATAATTAGTACTCTAGAATAAGAAGAACTTTTATATTCTATAGGCAAATAGTAGGGGGGAAATAGGCAAGAGACACATACAAGCAATTCATAGAAGAAGAAACCTGAGTATCCAGTTAACAGCAGATACTCCATCACACTTGCAAGCAAGAGAATAAAAAAAAGAAAAAATGAGATATAGTTTCCCTTCCATTCCCATCATTTTCTCTTCATTTTCTCCCTCCCTCCCTCCTCTTTCCTTTTCCCTTTTTTCCAGCTTTCATTATTGTTCTTGGTGAGAGAGTCTGATATAAAGGCATCAGTGGAAGTGGAATTCTCTTTTTGATTTTTCATCTTTTAATTTCAATATTTTGACAAAAGATAAGTGTTAATTTTCCTTGAAGTAATGGGCATGTTGGCGGGATAGATATTTTTTACTCTATTTCCATTCCTAATAATAATAACAAAAAAGGAAATAGCAATCATTAATTCCAAAATAGAGCTGCCAAATACAATATAATTTACAAAAATACATGCCCAATTGCAGGAAAGGGTGGGAGAGCAGAAATCATTAGTGAAATAAAGGCAACAAAATGAGAAGAAACACTTATCTAAAACACTCAGAGGCATAAAACACAGGCTTGATAAATCAAAATGAAATGACAATGAAAAGCTAGAAATGATCAGAGAGAAAATAATTGATATAGAATAAACATAAATATATATATATATAATGTATGCCTAACTTGCATAAAAGATCAGAATAGACTGAAATAAAGTCACTCATAATTTGATTTTAGAAAAAGGTTTTTATTTTCTTTCTGAAATAAAGTATGGCATTATAAACTTAAAAATCATGCTGTTTCATAAGAAGAATTGACACAGAAATATCAGTATTGAGATGTATTCTAGCAGTGCTTCTGTCTTCCAATATCCTTTGGATGTTCTGGCAAACTACTCAGTTACATAAGACAGGGGCAAGCTAATCTCAGACTCCTTCACCTCAATATTGAATGGTAGGTGATAGTGATAAAAGGTCTACAAAACCTTCGAAGTACTAAGTTTTATAAGATTTGTCTTCAAGTGAAAGGGCAACAAAAAGCATTTCCAAACATGCTAAAATTCAAAAACTGTCATCACACATTTAAGCTCCTTTTACATGACTGAGTGAATGATGAAATTTTGCTGAGAAATATATCAAAATGAAGAGTTTAGGAATGGAAAAGTACTAAATCTATCTAAATATGTAAATGTGTCCTGAAAAGTTAATAGGGGATAAGATAACAGAAAATAATTAAAAACCTTAACTATACGAAAACTTAAAAATACAAAAATCAGGAAGTCAATGCATGAAGAAATAAGTAGAAGAAAAATATATCCTGTTTATTTCATCTTTTATAATAAAGGAAGCATAGAAATTTAAATATATTTTGTTAAAAAGTTTTTCTTCAATAAATGGTGCTGGAAAAACTGGACCAGTATATGACAAAGAATGAAACTAGACCATGCTTTTACACCAAACACAAAGATAAACTCAAAATGGATGAAAGACCTCAATGTGAGACAGGAAACCATCAAAATCCTAGAGAATATAGGCAGTAACCTCTTTGATATTGGCCATGGCAACTTCTTTCAAGACACATCTCTAAAGGCAAGGGAAACGAAAGCAAAATGAACTTTTGGGACTTCATCAAGATAAAAAGCTTTTGCACAGCAAAGGAAACAGTCAACAAAACTAAGAGGCAATCCACGGAATGGGAGAAGATATTTGCAAATAACACTTTGATTAAAGGGCTGGTATCCAAGATCTATAAAGAACTTATCAAACTCAACATCCAAAAAACAAATAATCCAGTCAAGAAGTGGGCAGAAGACATCCAAAGAAGACATATAAATGGGTAACAGACACATGAAAGAATGTTCAACATCACTAGCCATCAGGGAAATACAAATCGAAACCACAATGAGATACCACCTTACACCAGTTAGAATGCCAAAAATTAACAATACAAGAAACAACAGGTGTTGGCGAGAATGTAGAGAAAGGGGAAACCTCTTATACTATTGTTGGGAATGCAAGTTGGTACAGCCACTCTGGAAGAGTATGGAGCTTCCTCAAAACATTAAAAATAGAGCTACCCTATGACCCAGCAATTGCACTACTAGATATTTACCCCAAAGATACAGATTTAGTGAAAAGAAGGGGCACATGCACCCCAATATTCATAGCAGCATGTCTACAATAGCCAAACTGTGGAAGGAGCCAAGATGCCCTTCAACAGATGAATGGATAAAGAAGATGTGGTACATATATACCATGGAATATTACTCAGCCATCAGAAAGGATGAATACCCACCATTTGCATACATGGATGAAACCAGAGGGGATTATGCTAAGTGAAATAAGTCAAGCAGAGAAAGACAATTATCATACGGTTTCACTTACTTGTGGAAGATAAGGAATAACATGGAGGACCACAGAGGAAGAGAGGGAAAACTGAATGGGAAGAAAACAGAGAGGGAGACAAACCATGAGAGACTCTGGACTCTGGGAAACAAAGTGAAGGTTACAGAATAAGGGGAGTGGGGGAATGGGGTAACCGGGTGATGGGTATTAAGAAAGGCACGTGTTGTGATGAGCACCAGGTGTTATATGCAACTAATGAATCATTGAACACTACATCAAAACCTAATGATGTACTATATGATGGCTAACTGAACATAATAAAGGAAAAAAAAATTTTTCACAAGGAAAAAAGTATGAAAAAGTATCAAAGTATGAAATCGAAGTATGAAAACGAAAATATATATAAACTAAAAGCAAAGAATATATGGATGATATGACAAATAATAGAAACAACTATTATTCAAAACAGAAAAAAATTTAACCTGCATTAAGATGATTAAGACAAAATGTAATATGTTTATCATATTACTAATGTAATATATCTGTTATATTATTATACCTGAGATAAAGTAATATGGCAAATAAAAAGTATGATCAGATTATATATATATATATATATATGACATACATATTACCATGTGTGAAAGTCAACCATAGTTATATAACATAAATCTAAAACAAATTTGTGTTGTGAACCTCATTTAAAAGTGAAAATATAACTAAAGACAATGAAGCAAATGTCAAAAATAAGCAAGAAAGCGGTGATTTGGCCATGAATATATGTAGGTTGAATTTATGGTATAATACAAAAATACAGTCCCAAGCTTTTTGACATAATTTACACAGAATAATATTGAATTAAAACCAATAAAGCAAAACCTGCAGGAAACACATATAAAAATAAGCAGATCTGCATAGAAGAGTATTTATCTTTAACTTTTTTGACTCTTCTTAATCAAGACAAATCAAGTAAACAAAAGAAGTTAAGAGTACAAATACTATTAACAATCAAATAAACCTAGTACACACATTAAACTGTGTCCTAAGAGAAAAAAAAAAATCTTTTCAAGTTCACATGAGACATTCACCAAATGCTAGGCTCTGAAGGACACTTTCTTAAATTCCAAGTTGTGAAATAAAATAGACCACATTCTCTGACCAACGTGCAGGAAAGCTAGGCATAGATAACCAAAATGGAACCACTCCAAATCCAACCCCATCAATTTGAAAAGAGAAATCCTTCTTTTTCTTCTTTCCCACAAACTGTGTCAAAGGAGAAATCAGAAATTAAAGGATTGCTGGGGAAAAAAATGATAAGGAAAAGATGACATATTTTCATTGAAGGATTTAAGTAAAGTCTGTGCAAAAAGGAAAATTGTAAACAGAAAAGAAAAGGTGAGCATAAATTAGATAGTATAATCTTAAATTAGGAAAAAGATTATTAAGGTAAGGAAACCAAAAGGAAGAAATAAAATATGTACACAGAAATTGATGAACAAGAAAACCATAAAACTAAATGACACAAAAGTCTACTTCTTTGAAAATAAAAGTCAAAAGTAAGTAACATAATCTTGAATAAAGGGGAAAATCCCAAAGGTACAAAACTTATAATGAGAAAGGAAATCAAACAATTGCAATACATTAGATAAGTAGAAGAGAATACCTAGCTTAAATTTATGCACATCTTAATTTTTCATTTCCTAGGAAAATATAAATTAGGTACTGACTCTGGAATAGGTAAAATAAACAGACGGACTTTCCGTTTAAAAAATGACAAAAGTTGTCAAACAGCTACCCCTTGCCCTCTCCAAATAAAAAACATATATGGAGCACTAGGGCATTTTCTCAGGTGAGTTCTACTAAACCTTCAAAAACGTATAATTCCTGGGGCGCCTGGGTGGCTCAGTGGGTTAAAGCTTCTGCCTTCGGCTCAGGTCATGATCTCATGGTCCTGGGATTGAGCCCCGCATCGGGCTCTCTGCTCGGCGGGGAGCCTGCTTCCCCTTCTCTCTCTGCCTGCCTCTCTGCCTACTTGTGATCTCTTTCTGTCAAATAAATAAATAAAATCTTTAAAAAAAAAGTTATTAAAACGTATAATTCCTATATTATTCATATTAGTGTTCTCAAACTTAGAAATCACCTGGAGATGTTATTAAAATGCAGATTCTGCTTCGGTTTGAGTAAGATCTAATACTCTAGCAAGCTCCGGGCGATGCTGATAGTGTTACGTAAGCCAGATATCAAGTTGCAAAGGTTTTAACTGTTGCATAACCTAGAAAAAGAAAGCCTCCAGACAATTTTTATAAGGTGTATTATAAAATTGATACTAAACTTTATAAATATATTTATTATATATATAAAAAGCAACTGTAGACCAATTTTTGTTATAAATATTGATGGTATTGATGCTAAGGCAAAATAAAATATTTACAAGTAGAATCAAGTAGTTTATTAAAGGAACACAGAACACAACCAGCAAGGTGATTCTACAAATGCCCACATGGTTTGGTGTTAGCAAAAGTAATATAATTCGCCATATTAATAGGTCAAATGAGAAGAATCAATAATTTCCATAGATGCTGAAAAAAATTATGAAACTTATAACACATTATTTGTTTTTTAAAATCTAAATAAAATTTAAAATATGGATATAAAAGCTAGCGATGAAATCAGAAAGAGTCATTAAAATTAGGAACAAGGGGTGCCTGAGTGGCACAGTAGGTTAGGCATCTGACTCTTGCTTTTGGCTCAGGTCAAGATCTCAGGGTTGTGATATCAAGCCCCGCTTAGGGCTCTGAGTTCAAAGTAGAGTCTGCTTAGGAGTCTCTCTCTCTCTCTCTCTCTCTCTCTTCCTCTGCCCCTCCCCCACCGCTCTGTCTTTGTCTCCCCCCCAAAATAAATAAATAAATCTTTTTAAAAAATAGGAACAAGATAAGGATTTCCGCTGTCACCTTATTTATTATTGTATTCTGGGTGTAGACAACAGTGAAATTAACAAGAAAAGAGTGAGATATTTTAGAAAGAGAAGGGGAAAATGTGTTATTTATAATCAACGTAAGTGTGTAACAGGAAAATTCAAGAAAATTGGGAATCACTAGAAATTCTTTATTATAAAATATTTCAAGTCTGTGAATATAATATTTTCAATATATTGCATTGTGTCTACTTAGAGAAGCATGGGGGAGAGAGAATACTCTCTGCCTTCTATAAGAACAAATTCTAAATGGACCAAAGGTTTAAATGTAAAATAAACTAATGATAAAAAAGCAAACAATAACTACAATAAACACACAAATATATAAAACCTAATATACACACATAAACAGAGAACATAAATGTAGAAGAAGATAGAGGTATTTCTTCATAATCTTGTGTGAGTAATAACTCTTTATGCATATCAGAAAACAAAGAAGCCAATGAGGAAAAAAAATTGACCAATTAGAAAGTCAAAACTCTTGAATGGCAAAAATACATTTTTAAAAGTCAAAAGTCACAAAAACTGGAAAATTTTTATAACATATATCAAAGTGTCCAATTTTCCTAATGCCATGTTGGCAAGTATTAAAAAGTTAGATAATACAAAGGATAGACACATTGCAAATAAAGTGTTCTATATTCATATAATGTTATCCTATCATTGGCATTATAAGAATACAACATATTTATATGTCTTGTAATGGAAATATCTCCAAAGGACAATATTGTTTGTCTTAGCAGGTAGAAATAAAGACCTGAGTTAGATGAAAAATAGTTGTAATAGAAAAAAAAAAAAAAGAACAGAGAGAAGAGATATTATGGAAATAGAATCAGCAAAATAGAGGAAGAAGTAACAAAATCTGAGATTTTGAGCCTAAGTAGCCAAGATTTATTATTATTACTATTACCATTGTCATTGTTGTTATTAAAATCTGAAAGAGGAGCTTATCATTGTTAAAGGTAGTACAAAGAACAGTACAAGGAGGTGGCGAAGTCTGAGGATTCTGGAGCCAGACTTTAATTCCCACTTTGCTATTTACCAGCAGTGAGACCTTATGCAAGTTATTTATCTCTCTGTTCCTCATTTTCTCATCTTTGAAAGAGAATAAGTACTCACAAGACTGTTCTGAACCTCTAAGCATTAAAGAAGTCAATATTATCGGAGCGTTAATAATAGTGCTTGGCTTATAGTGCATGCTAAATATCTGTTAGCTATTATTGTTCTAATAAATTGTGGATTTTTGAGTATGAAATGCTGCTTGAGAAGTTAGGCCATAAGGTAACAAAAGACAGTTGGAAATGCAGGGCTAGAATTTAAGATACAGGTCAGAGATGATATACGGGCACATTTGTCTAGACTGAGAAGTTTCCTGGATTTGGGCTTTCAGAACTAAAACTGGGAGTCACTGTACATTACCTAGATCAGACAGACAGAGCTCAGCACCAAGGTAAATATTCTAGGCTGGAGCAGCTTGTGTATTCTCACAAACGGATGTCATTCCAATATCCTGTAAGAAGACATATTGAAATAATACAATGCACTCTACCTCTTTCCAAATCAACCTCTAGGGAGAATGAAGTAATGAGGAATGGCAGTGCTGGGCTGAGAGTCCAGAACCTAGCTGTGCAATGTCTTTGTGCTACAACTGTGTGACTTGATTGAATGATCAGACCATTAGTGCCTAGACGGAGAATTGTTCATTTTATTTCTTTGTTAATTGGCCTAAATGTGTTCTGGAGAATTACTAAACATACTGATTCTTTTCTATTGCCATAGTCTGTAAGCTCAGAGACTATCCTAATAAGAAGAAACTCAATTAAAAATCAGTAAATCAGGGTGCCTGGGTGGCTCAGTGGGTTAAGTCTCTGCCTTCGGCTCAGGTCATGATCTCAGCGTCCTGGGATCAAGCCCCGAATCGGGCTGTCTGCTCAGCAAGGAGCCTGCTTCCCCCTCTTCCTCTGCTTGCCTCTCTGCCTACTTATGATCTCTCTCTGCCAAATAAATAAATAAAACCTTTATATAAAAAAATCAGTAAATCAATGTTGATGCTTAGCAATGTGATATTTCTCCTGTCCATAGAGGGTTTTTTGTTTGTTTGTCCTTTATTTTTATTTTTTAAATTTTGTTATTTAAATTCAATTTAGTTAACATATAGTGTATTATTAGTTTCAGAGATAGAATTTAGTGATTCATCAGTTGCATGTAACACCCAATGCTCATTATATCAAGTGCCCTCCTTAATGCCTATCACCCAGTTAGCCCATTGCTTACCCACCCCCCTCCAGCAACCCTCAGTTTGTTTCCTGTAGTTAAGAGTCTCTTATGGTTTGCCTCCCTCTGTGTTTTTATCTTATTTTTCCTTCCCTTCCTCTATGTTCATCTGTTTTATTTCTTAAATATCTTGTCCGTAGAGTTTTAAGAGAGCATATCTTTCTTCAGCCAAAGTCATACGAGCCTCTCTCAGTTCCTTGGAGTCTCTCAAGGATTGCATTTATCTCTTTTAGGTATCCCTCCACCAGAATCCCACAAGGCAAAATTTATGCCTAGTCAACAACCCTAAACACACCATAACTATTGATTATAGCCAATATTCCATAATGAGTCATCAGATAAATGGAGATGGGAACAGATAGATAAACATGACAGATATTTTTTTCTTGACCAAGCTTATATGAAATTTTCCACCTCCTGGAAAGCTCTTTTTTTCCCATCAATTGGGAGGGTTATCACTTGCTCTCTAGGTCCAAATACACACTAAACTTTGGTGGGGAAAACTAGAGAAAATTAGTAGTTTACCAAAATATTAGAGCTAGGAGGGGGAAGATCGGGTAATTTTTCCAACTTAGCTTATATTTTATGTTACCTCAGTAATGTCATAGATTATTTTTCCATTCAAAGCTCAAGGTAACTTAATGCTGCAGGTGATTATATTTATTCTCCAGATCAGATCCTTGAATCTAATACGCTCTCAAAGAAATCTGTATACAATATTTAAAAGAATTGATAAAGTTCATGTTTAGGTGAAGTTGAAAAAGGTCAACAGAATTGTGGTACAGTTTTCTAAAATATATGTATATACACACAACAGTGACAACAGAAAGGTACTTTTTCCTACAAAAATATTTATTTACTTACTCATTTACTCTCAAGAGGAAAACGTTCTAAGTTTGGAGCTATCAATAGATTTACACCATATTCAGATTGATTTTTAAACATATTTTCTGATAATTGGAGGTTGCTACTGATGGCCCAGTTTCAGTATCAAATAGCTGCCATTCAGACTTCCCAAGAAAGAGCAAAAAATTCATATTTACAAATACAAAATTTCTCAATATACTCTAAGGTGTTTATGGAATCATGTGAATTATCATCTTCTTAAAATAACATCAGAAAGATCGCTGTAGAAAATACCCTGAGAGACAGAAATCTCTTAATATAATTTGAATCACCAGTAGTATATTCACATCGTGGCATTATCAAAGCATGCCACATAGAGTATGCCATGCACTGGAGGTAACATATCCCAATTTATATAGCAAACATTAACCTAGAATAGCTTGGTGTAAAAGGGACTGATACGGGACAAAAGTCAAGCAGTTCTTTTTAAAGAAGCAAATGTGAGAAGAAGGAGTGAAGCAACAAAAGTTGACAATTCTTCATCAGGCAATTTAATGTGATTATAAGAATTGGTATTTTTTTCCCTTGGCAAAAAATGCCTGTAAGAAGTAATAATTGTGGAAGCATGAGAATTTACTGCAATAAGCTAAACAAAATGCTTAAAATTAAAAATGCAGTTCACCCTAAAGAACTTGAGATTAAAAATGAAATACAACTCAGAATATACATATTTACACTTATCTCTTGTAAAGCATATGTTCCTTCTAAGCTATGCAAGGATTTACCATTTGCCACGTTTTTACAGATTAAATATTGTTAAATGCTCCAAGTCACGGTTCATTGCTACTTTCAAGATTAAAACTAACAAAAATCTGTTTTAAATACATCCTTGTTATTTGACACTTTAGTAGTTCTAAATCATAAAAAGACCGCCTATTTTATTTCACTAAAATTCTGTACTGCAAATGTCAGTATACCGAATACTAATATAATCAATAGCAAAGCATCTAATCCAATTGTTTTTTTTAAATTCTATGAAGTAATGTATTGGATACTTTTACAAAGTCTTGAATATTTTTTTATTTCACTTTTACTTCTATGTACAACTATGGGTTTATGTTTTTACCACTTTTTGCTTTCTTGCACTTTTTTGCATTCTGAGTAGTTTTTTGAATTAATTACAGAAAAAGTCTACCTGCCTCCTGCTGAATCTTTTCCTCCATTCAGTTTCTAGATGGGTTCAGGTTTCTTGTTTTAAAAGGAGTATACCATAAGTACTTACCTCATAGGATTATTTTGTTGATTAAAAAAAAAGTCTGTATGCCATTGTGTAATATTCAATAAATTCTTAATTAATATTAGCTATTTTTATTAATGCATATTAACATATTAAAGGCTCTAAGAAACCCTTAAGAAAAGATGCTTGCTTTACTTAACTTTACATCAATATTTCCTCATCTTATTAGGGCCTATTAATACTCTACTACTTAGTTAGGAATAAAGATTTTTTAACAAGTGTTCTGCCTTCCTGTCCACATTGTTTTGGTTCTCTTTAGAAAGGTGTGTGTGTGTGTGTGTGTGTGTGTGTGTGTGTGTGTCTCTGTGAATTGTTATTTGTCATTGTACCACTGGCCTAGTTGAAGTATTTTATAAAACACGTATATAAGACTTTCTGTTTTAGGTAGTGAACAGTTTCATTTGGTGACATTTTTCCCTAAATCACAATTTATAGGAATCCTCTACATGAAGTATTTCTATGTTTCAGGACCAGGAAAAGAGATGGTTTCCTTATAATGTGATTTGTTTTAATTAACTTTCAAAGGACTATAAACACTAATCAAAATAATTTAAAGTCTAAGTAGCAAAATTATATTGTCATGATATCTTTAACATTTATACCACTAAGAATCAAAATAACATTTTATTCCAAGTTTCTACAAGAGTCTTGGCAAATATAGAAAACCAGTAAGTGCTTTTTTAACAACTATATTTATTTCATCTAGATCATTATTTTTGTAATTGTAATGCAAATCATTCTAGAAAACTCTGTTATTTTAAAACAGTAGATAATATACACTTGAGGTGGCCTATGAAAACCCAACTCTCCATCCCTGACATCTTTCCAAGAGTTGATTTTGTTCAGATTTTCATCCTCCTTTGAACTCAGAGAGTCTGACCCATCTCTAGTACCAGCAAGTGAATCCTAATTTGTCTAAGCCAGTCATGGGATTTAATTCTAGCCAAAGTTTGTGTGAAACGAAATTTTTTGAGGGAACAGTTGGAAAAGATTTCTTCACTCTTTAAAATGAATATACAGAAAGAGTTTCTCTCTTTTGATGATGGTTATCATTACCAAGCCTTGATGTGACATCTGGAACTACAGGTAAGCCAAAGAGCAAAGCCAAAAAATGTGGGCACTGGGGGTAGAGCAGAGATATGGGAATAAACTGAGTCATTAATTTTCTTATCATGTCACTGAACAAAACCACCCTGAAAGTATTTTTTCCTATCCATCTCTGAGCCTCCCGTAGAGATTCTTGTTAACTAAATAAGTAAATTTTCAAGTAATGTCCAATTTAGGCTATTTAAATATCAATTTTCTGTTATTTGTAGTCAAAGCATCAGAATCGCCATCCTCATCTAGTTTCTAACACTTTTTAATCACAAAAGCCAGTTTTTATAGCTTACATTTATTAGATGTAAGAATTTTGTATCACTGGACTTTATTTTTCTTATTTTATTAAGATACAGATGCTAAATAGTTCTCTCAGATTCAATGGATTGCATTCTCATTGAGATCCTCTCTTCTGAGAAGTATCAGTGTAAATAGAAATGTTCCGTGTTTAAACATAAACACATTGAACTTAATTTTCTGCAATATATAAATGTGTTGCAAGTTTATAAATTATGAACAGTTTTTCTGGTGGATTTTTAACTATTTTTGGTTCAAAGTGTTGTTGTTTTTTTTTCTTTTCTTAAACATACAAAGTATTGAACATTTGGTCCTATACTTAAAGCAGAATTAGAAAAAAAAATCCCAGGGTTGACTGACTGAAATTGAGACTTACTTACTTACTTACTTACTTACTTACTTACTTACTTACTTTATTTATTTATTTATTTATTTATTTATTTATTTATTTATTTATTTACTGAGAGAGAGAGAACAGGGCAGAGGGGCAGAAGGAGAGAGAGAGAATCTCAAACAGGCCCCCTGCTGAGGGTGGAACCGAATGCAGAACTTGGTCTCAGGACCCTGAGATCCTAACCTGACCCAAAACCAAAAGTTTGATGCTCAACCAACTGAGCCACCCAGACGCCCCAAGACATTCTTTATTAATGTCTTTAATGGCACCTTTAAAAACTATGTTCTTCTAACTTGAAATTTTTAGTCCTTACAGTGGTATTTCTTTTGAGAAAATTTATTATGTGGAATTTAGTGCAGGCACATGGCATTGCTCTCTGTTTCTCATCCTTATATTTGTATGATTCAGTATTTTGAATTGTGAACATCCTGCTGGAATCTGCCCTTGTTTTTTTCTTTGTAAAACATAATGAGCAAAAAAAAAAAAGTCTATTTCTCTGGGGAAGAAAATAAGTCAAGGATAATGAATTCTGTCTTTTTGTTGAAATATGTCCCTCTCTTGAAGAAAAATTCATTATATCGAATATCAAAGAGACTGAGAACTAAAATAAGTTTTTTACTGGTTAAGTTTGTGACTTTGTGAAAAAAAAGAAAAGAAATAAAAGGACCCAATAGAGAGTTCAAAAGTGGTAACATTTTCATTCAATTGTGACATGATTAACTTTTTACCCATGCTATTTCTTTTTTTTTTTTTTAGGGTGACATCAAAATTTTATTTTCTTTCATTACCTGCTCCTAATATTCAATGCCCTTTCTTTCTTTCTTTCTTTCTTTCTTTCTTTCTTTCTTTCTTTCTTTCTTTCTTTCTTTTTCTTTCTTTCTTTCTTTCTCTTTCTTTCTCTCTTTCTCTTTCTTTTATTCTCTCTTTCTCTTTCTTTCATACTTTCTTTCACCTTCATTGCATAAGTTTGACAGTTTAATATTTTTTATGATTTTCTAATTTAATTCAATTAACATATAGTGTAGTATTGGCTTCAGAAATAGAGTTTAGTGATTCATCAGTCTTATATAACACCCAGTGCTCATTACGTCATATACTCTCCTTAATATCAGTCACCCAGCCCATCCCCGCCCTCCCCCTCTGCTCTAGCAACCCTCAGCTTGTTTCCTATGAATGAGTCTCTTATGATTTGTCTCCCTCTCTGATTTCATCTTCTTTTATTTTTCCCTCCCTTACCCTATGATCCTTCTTGTTTCTTAAATTCTACATATAAGTGAAATCATATGATAAATGTCTTTCTCTGACTGACTTATTTCCACTTAGCATAATACCCTTTAGTTCCATCCATGTTGTTGCAAATGGCAAGGTTTCATATTTTTGGATGGCTGAGTAGTATTTTGTTGTATATAAACATACCATATCTTCTTTATCCATTCATGCATTGATGGACATCTGGGCTTCTTCCATAGTTTGGCTATTGTAAACATTACTTCTGTAAATATTGGGGTAGGTGCCCCTTCGGATCACTACTTTTGTTTGGGATAAATACCTTGTACTACAATTGCTGGGTCATAAGCTAGCTCTATTTTCAACTTTTTGAGGAACCTCCATACTGTTTTCCAGAGTGGCTGCACCAGCTTGCATTCCAACCAAGACTGTAAGAAGGTTCCCCTTTCTCTGTATCCTCACCAACATCTGTGGTTTCCTGACTTATTAATTTTAGCCATTCTGACTGGTGTGGTTTTTGATTTGTACTTCCCTGATACCGAGTAATGTTGAGCATTTTTTCATCTCTGTTGGTCATTTGTATGTCTTCTTTGGAGAAATGTCTGTTCATGTTATCTGCCCATTTCTTGATTTGACTATTTTTTGGGTGTTGAGGTTGAGAAGTTCTTTATGGATATTGGATACTAGCCCTTTATCTGATAAGAAATTTGCAAATATCTTCTCCCATTCTCTACATTGTCTTTTGATTTTGTCAACTATTTCCTTTGCTGTGCAAAAGCTTTTTATCTTGATGAAGTCACAGTAGTTCATTTTTGCTTTTGTTTCCCTGGCCTTTGGAAATGTGTCTAGCCAGAAGCTGCAGTGGCAAAGCTCAAAGAGGTTGCTGCCTGTGTTCTCCTCCAGGATTTTGATGGATTCCTGTGTCATACTTGATGGATTCCTGTCTCGGGTCTTTCATACATTTTGAGTTTATTTTTGTGTATGGTTTAGGGAAATGGTCCAGTTTCATTCTTCTACATTTGGCTGTCCAATTTTCCCAACAGCATTTGTTGAAGAGACTATCTTTTTCCATTGGATATTCTTTCTTGCTTTGTCAAAGATTAGTTGACCATAGAGTTGCAGGTCCATTTTTGGATTCTCTATTCTGTTCCATTGATCCATGTGTCTGTTTTTGTGCCAGGACCATACTGTCTTGATGATTACAGCTTTGTAATAGAGCTTGAAGTCAGGAATTGTGATGCCGCCAACCTTGGTTTTCTTTTTCAACATTCCCCTGGATATTCGGGGTCTTTTCTGGTTCCATATAAATTTTAGGATTATTTGTTCCATTTCTTTGAAAAAAATTGATGATATTTTGATAGGGATTGCATTGAATGTATAGATTGCTCTGGGAAGCATAAACACTTTCACAATATTTATTCTTCCAATCCATAAGCATGAAATGTTTGTCCATTTCTTTGTGTCTTCCTTAATTGCTTTCATGAGTGTTCTGTGGTTTTCTGAGTACAGATCCTTTGCCTCTTTGGTTAGCCTTATTCCTAGATATCTTATGGGTTTTGGTACAATTGTAATGGGATCAACTCTTTAACTTCTCTTTCTTCTATCTCATTATTAGTATATAGAAATGCAACTGATCTCTGTGCATTGATTTTATATACTGCCACTTTGCTGAACTCCTGTTTAAATTCTAGCAATTTTGGGGTGGAGGCTTTTGGGTTTTCCACATACAGTATCATGTCATCTGTGAAGAGTGAGAGTTTGACTTTTTCTTTGCCAATTTGGATGCATTTTATTACTTTTTGTTGTCTGACTGCTGAGGCTAGGACTTCTAGTACTGTGTTGAACAGCAGTGGTGATAGTGGACATCCCTGTCATATTCCTGACCTTAAGGGTAAAGCTCTCAGTTTTTCCCAATTGAGAATGATAGTCACTGTGGGCTTTTTGTATAAGGCTTTTATGATATTGAGGTATGTTCCTTCTATCCCTACACTATGCAGAGTTTTAATCAAGAAAGGATGCTGTACTTTCTCAAATGCTTTTTCTGCATTTATTGAGAGGGTCATATGATCTTCTCCTTTCTTTTATTAGAGTAATGTATCACACTGATTGATTTGCAGATGTCAAACCACCCTTGTAGCCTGGGAATAAATCCCGCTTGGTCATGGTGAATAATCCTTTTAATGTACTGTTGGATCCTATTGGCTAGGATCTTGTTGAGAATTTTGGCATCCGTGTTCATCAGGGATATTGGTCCGTAATTCTCCTTTTTGATGAGGTCTTTGGTTTTGGCATCAAAGTAATGCTGGCCTCATAAAATGAGTTTGGGAGTTTTCCTTCCATTTCTATGTTTTAAAACAGCTTCAGAAGAATAGGTATTAATTCTTCTTTAAATGTTTGGTAGAATTCCCCTGGGAAGCCATTTGGCCCTGGATTCTTGTTTGTTGAGAGATTTTTGATTACTGCTTCAATTTCCCTGATGGTTCCCTGTTCTGGTTTTCTATTTCTTCCTGTTTCAGTTTTGGTAGTTTATGTGTTTCTAGGAATGCATCCATTTCTTCCAGATTGCCTAATTTGTTGGCATATAGTTGCTCATAATATGTTCTTATAATTGTATTTCTTCAGTGTTGGTTGTGTTCTCTCCTCTTTCATTTATGATTTTGTTTATCTGGGTCCTTTCTCTTTTCTCTTTGATAAGTCTGGCCAGGGGGTTAACAATCTTATTAATTCTTTCAAAGAACCAGCTCCTAGTTTCATTGACCTGTTCCACTGTTCTTTTGGTTCCTATTTCATTGATTTCTGTTCTAATCTTTATTATTTCACATCTCCTGCTTGGTTTAGGCTTTATTTGCTGTTCTTTCTCCAACTCCTTTGGGTGTAAGGTTAGCTCATGTATTTGAGACTTTTCTAGTTTCTTGAGAAAGGCTTGTATTGCTATGTACTTCCCTCTTAGGATCGTCTTTGTTGCATCCCAAAGGTTTTGAATAGTTTTGTTTTCATTATCATTTGTTTCCATGAATTTTTTAAATTATTCTTTAATTTTCTGGTTGACCTATTCATTCTTCGGTAGATGCTCTTTAACTTACTAGTATTTTAGGTCTTTCAAAATTTCCTCTTATAATTGAGTTCCAATTTCAAAGCATTGTGGTCTGAAAATATGCGGGAAATGATCCCAATCTTTTGGGCCAATTGAGACCTGATTTGTGACCCAGTATGTGATCTATTCTGGAGAATGTTTCATGTGCACTTGAGAAGAATGTGTGTTCTGTTGCTTTAGGATGGAATGCTCAGAATATATCTGTGAAGTCCATCTGTTCCAGTGTGTCATTCAAAGCCCTTGTTTCCTTGTTGATCTTCTGCTTAGATAATCTATTCATTGCAGCAAGAGGGATGTTAAAGTCGCTTACTATTACTGTATTATTATCAATGTGTTTCTTTAATTTTGTTATTAATTGTTTACATAATTGGCTGTTCCCATGTTAGGGGCATAAATATTTACAATTGTTAGGTCTTCTTGCTGGATAGACCTTTTAATTATGCTATGGCATCCTTCCTCATCTCTTATTATAGACTTTGGTTTAAAATCCAATATGTCTGATATAAGGATTGCTACCCAGTTTCCTTTTGATGTCCATTTGCATGATAAATGGTTTCCCACCTCCCCCACTTTCAATCTGGAGGTGTCTTTGGGTCTAAAATGAATCTCTTGTAGATAGCCTATCAACAGGTCTTGCTTTTTTATCCAATCTGATTCCCTGTGCCTTTTGATTGGTACATGTAGCCCTTTACATTCAGAGTAACTTGAAAGATATGAATTTAGTGCCATTGTATTGTCTGTAAAGTGACTGTTTCTGTATTTTGTCTCTCTGACTCCTGGTCTGTGTTATTTTTGGACTCTCTCTTTGCTCGAAGGATCCCCTTAAATATATCTTGCAGGGCTAATTTAGGGATCACACATTCTTTTAGTTTCTGTTTGTTCTGGAAGCTCTTTATCTCTTCTTCTTTTCTCAATGACTGCCTTGCTGGATAAAGTATTCTTGGCTGCATATTTTTCTCCTTAGCACCCTGAATATATCATACCAGTCCTTCCTGGACTGCCAGGTCTCTGTGCATAGGTCTTCTGTCAGTCTACTGTTTCTACCCTTGTAGGTTACAGACCTTTTGTCCCAATCTACTTTCAGGATGTTCTTTGTTTCTGAGATTTGCAAGCTTCACTGTTACATGTTGCAGTGTTGACCTATTTTTACTGATTTTGAGTGGGGTTCTCTGTGCCTCCTGTACTTGAATACTTGTTTCCTTCCCCAGATTAGGGAAGTTCTGAGCTATAATTTGCTCCAATAGATTTTGTTCCCATCTCTCTTGCTCCTCCTTTTCTTCTGGGATTCCAGTAGTTCTAATATTGTATCACTTTATTGTATCACTTATCTCTCAAATACTCCCCTCATGATCCAGTAGTTGTTTATCTCTCTTTTTCTCAGTTTCTTTGTTCTCCATCATTTTGTCTTCTATTTCATTTATTCTCTCTTCTGTCTCATTTATTCTAGCAGTTAGAGCCTCCATTTTTTTTATTGCATCTCAGTAATAGCCTTTTTTTATTTTGACTTGATTAGATTTTAGTTCTTTTATTTCTCCACAAAGGGATTCTCTAGCGTCTTCTCTGCTTTTTTCAAACCCAGCTAATAAATTTATAATCATTATTCTGAACTCTACATCTGACATCTTACCTATATACATATTGACTAGGTCCCTAGCAGTCAGTACTGCCTCTTGTTCTCTTTATTGAGGTGAGTTTTCCATGTTGTCATCCTTGCAGAATGTGATTGCTCTCCTATTTATAGAATTGCATTAATTCTTTTCTTAGATCTCAGGTTGAGTTTCAGATGTTCAGAATGATTTGATAGCTATCTAGCAATTCCTGGGACCAGAAGAACTAAGGTCTCCTATTCCTCTGCCATCTTGGAAAGTCATTCCATGCTAAGCTACTTCTTTCCAACATTTTCTGTTTTCTGAGTCAGATGAGTATCTAAGGATAACGAAACTTATTAATATGGCCTTTAATTACCACTTTCACACATATATAGGCAGTTGATGAAAACAGCTTCTTGTAAAGCAGAGAAATTGTCTTCAAATGAAAGCAAATGAAAATAGTCTTAAGTTAGCTCATGCTACTATAACAAAATATCATAGACTGCGTGGCTTAAACAGACATGTATTTCTCACTGTTTTGGAGTGTGTATAGTCAAAGATGAGGGTGACAGCGTGGTCATGTTCTGGTGAGGACCTTCTTTCTGGTTTGCAGATGGCTGCCTTCTTGCTAAACATTCAAACTGCCGCACAGGAAAGCAGGCAAGCTCCATGTTTCCTTCCTATAAGGATACTATCACCATCATGAGGACCCTACTTTTCATGAGCTCATCTAAACCTAATTACTTCCTAAAGGACCCACCTTCCTAATATCCTTCCTAATATCCTTCCTAATATCATTACGTTGAGAGTTAGGGCTTCAACATATAAATTTGAGGGGAGGGGGTTGCAAACATTCAGTCCATAATGAACACATAGAAATTAACGGAAATTATTGATTCCACGAGTAAGATAAAATTTTTAGTCACTTTCATGATCTGCTGTGATTTTTTCTACATATGTGTGTATGTATTTAGTGCCAAACCTGGAGTCTATAGAAACTACTCAGCTACTTTAGGAAGGAACTTTATGCCATTCTCAGAGTCTATGCCATGTAGAAGATGTCAATTATATTTTTCTCCCAATAAACTCTAGAAAAAAAAAGCCATTCATGAAAATGTTTTAACCATATTCTTTTTGAAGTTCAAACTTCAGGAAGTGTGCAAATGGGCTTTTGTTTCACTAATTATCTTCCAAAAATCATTGATAGCATACAAAATGTAAATGTGTGCTAATGACAAAGGGTCTGTATTCAAAATAATTTGGTGATAACCCAAACAAAGTTAAAACACAAGACTTCTGTAATAGAACTTCTTTGACCTGTTATTGATAATTTTTACTGTGAGTATCAAGAAGAGGATAACATATATACCAGTTTCCATAGTTGTTTTACCATGAAATCCTACTGCATACATGCATGCATGTGTGTGCATTAGCGTGTGGTGTTTATTTAAATATCTATCAATATATTGTAACTTAGGAACATAAGAAAAAGTGTCAGAATGAATTTCTTGATTTTATTCTCAGATCTTTGGAAATACCTGTTAATTAAATTATGATAAAATATGTAAAGTTTGTTTAATAGGTTACCTATGTATTTTCATTCATTTAAATATTGCTATAAATGACTGTCCTATAAAATAAGTTACCAACATTTAGCAAATTTTGTCCTTATTGAACTTCTACATGGTCTAGTCTGATAAATTTAGAAAGCATTTGAACTAATATATTTTGGTGTATTTTCCTAGTGTTTTTAAGGGAATGTCTTATTTCTGTGTTCTATTTAAAAAGTTATATCTTAATGTAATAAAAGGGTTAATTTTTTAAATTAAATATTTTGTTCATTTTATTCTATATTTCTGGCTTTTATAGCCGAAGAATCCTTGTAGTCCTTACCCACCTCCCCTAATACATCTTTTGCTTAGCAAGAGGTATTTTTCACTATGTCACTCTAAACCAAATATGTTTAATTGCTATTTTAAAAAATCATTTATTTTCTTTTAGTCCTCTTATTTCTGAACCAACTATGTCTTTGATGGAAGAGCAGCTCCTTATTTACTGCAAAGGACTAACCCACTGGAAACATGTTACTTCTCCAGAAAACTTCAGCTTGCTCATTTAGATGGCATAATTAGCTAGTTTGTGGTCTATTTTCGACATATTTCACTAGTCTGTTAGGATATGCTTTAAGAGACTTAGCTTCCTCTTCCCTTTTGACCCTAGAAATTTGCTTAACACAATCATTGGGACATGACTAACCATAACAGCATACTAGGAAATAATAAAATCATGCCATCTATTATCAGGTAATACTTTGAAAACTTTCTCTCCACATCATTATAAGCCCAGTAACCTTGACTGTACATCAAATTATAACTTTTGGTTTGGAACACCTGGCTGACTCAGTCAGTAGAATGCATGACTTTTCGTCTCTGGGTTGTGAGTTTGAGCCCCATGTTGGGTGTAGAGATTACTTAAAAAAATTTCTTAAAAATTTTTTTTGGTTCGTCTTCTCTTATGTAACATTGGAAATATATTCTTGTGTTAAGTCTGCTGGGGCTATTTGAAACTTGTGAATATGTAGAAACTTTAACATGGATGATGGGAGTATTTCCAGAAAGTGACTGATTAAGAAGGAAACCAAGCTGCTCTCCTCTCCTAGATGGTTTGTGAAGGGAAAGCAGCAGGGAGAACAAAACCTTCGGAGTAGAATCACATGGTAAACCTATGTCTAAAGATGAGTAAAACTGTTTGTTTTTTTTTAAGACTTTTTTTTTAATTTTTAAAAAGATTATTTAGTTAGTTGGTTAGTTATTGGTGGGGGAGCAAGAGAGTGTGAACACACTAGTTGGGGGAGGGGCAAGCACACTCCACACTGAGCACAAGCCCAATCCAGGGCTCAGTCTCACGACCTAGAGATCATGTCCTGAGCCGATATCAAGACTCAGGTGCTTAACTGACTGAGCCATACAGGCACCTCAAGACTATCTTTTTTAAAGAGTTTTAAGTTCACAGCAAAATTGAGAGGAAGGAACAGAGATTTCCCATATACCTCTTGTCTTCATGCAGTCACAGCTTCCCCTATTATCAACATCCCCACCAGACTGATCTATTTCTTACAAGGCATGAACCTATACTGATACATCACCATTGTCAATAGTTAATGTCCATAGTTTACATTAGGGTTCACTCTTGCTTTTGTATGTTTTATGGGTTTGGACAAATATATAATCATATATGTACATCAGTATAGTACCATAGAGAGTATTTTCACTACCTTAAACATCTGCTGTGTTTTGCCTGTTCATCCATGTCCTCACCCTAATCTCTGGCAACCACTGATATTTTTATTGTCTTTATAACTTTACCCTTTCTAGAATGTCATATACTTGGAATCACAGTATGTGGCCTTTTCAGATGACTTCCTTCATGGAGTAATATACATTTAAGGTTCTTCCATATCTTTTCTTGGCCTGATAGATTATTTCTTTTGTGTGTGTGCTGAATAACATTTCATTGCCTGGATATACTATGGTTAATCCATTCACCTGAAGAAGGACATCTTGGTTGCTTGCAGGTTTTGGCAATTATGAGTTAAGTTGCTGCAGACATCAGATAACTTGGTTAAATATTAAAAAGCATGATTACTAGATCATATGATAGGAGTATGTTCAGTTTTGTAAGAAACCACCAAACTGTCTTCCACAGTGGCTGTACCATTTTGCATTCCCACCAGCAATGAATGAGAGTAGAGTCTTGGTTGCTGCACATTCTCATCAGTGTTTGGTATTGTTAGTATTCTGGCTTTTGACATTCTGATAGTTGTATAGTGGTTAAAAGGAGAGTTTTCATTAAAAAAAAAAAAAGCCAAAAAAGCCAAGTTGTATTATATGACAATTCCTTTCTAAAATAAAAAGGATGCAATATGTACTTGTTCTTTCTTTCATTTTTCTTGGCTCATAGCCTCTCTTTTATTTCTCCTTGTCAAGCTTTTCTAAGGTTTGATCTTACCTCCTATCCCTCTATTCTTACCATACTACTTTCTTATTCTGTTACTGTTGTTTTACCAGCAATAGTTAATAAGATATTAATATTTATTAAGTTTTTTTTTGTTTTACGTGTTCCTCATCCTCGGTGAAGTCACATAGCTGTATGTAGAGGTAAATGCTAGAAAGACTGGGGAAAGACAAGAAGGAAATTACCAGACAGTGACCAAAATTATATTCTGTGGGTCTGATTGTAATATCCAGGGACTCAGACTGGAATAGGTTTGTCCAAGGTGTGAGGTTGAAGAGAAGACAGTATATGTGGTCCTAGTATGTTAGGATAAAGATTATAAGTTGGCAGGTCATGGAATCCATGGAATAAACACGACAGAGAGAGAACCAGAAATGACGTCTGGAGCTGGGATATTAATTTTTTTGTCCCCTGCATATAGAAGATAATTGAACACTTGTCTGTGGTATGAGTCAGTAGAGAATAATGAGGGCATGAGGGTTTTCAAGAGGATGATCATGGGACAGTAACTGACTGGAAATGAAAGACTAAGACATTTTTGTAAATATTGAGCAATTTAAAAACAACAGGAATGATGCATTGAGGGGAAAATTTGAATAATTTTAAGAAGTTAATTGATTACCTACAGTTTTTAAAGATGAGAGTGAATATAGTCCAAAACAGTGGTAGAAGCATCAGCCTTAGGGAAGAGGAGAGGCAGGTTCTCTACTTAACATAAACATAAAGTGAAAAAAGTGTATATACAGATAGGGGTAAGTTGGAATGTTTTATATAAAGAAAATTAGGAAGTTTCCATTTGATAGTTTTAATTTCTTTAAAATAGAAGTCAAGGTCACTTAGCATAAGCAGGATAAGGTTAGTCTAATGTTTGAAAAAGTAGTAGAGAATTTTCGTGGTAATTGCGGAGAATCTAAAAGTAAGTTATTAGAGAATCAGAGAGATGTGGCAGTGCTGAGGGCTCATTTGAAATTGTCACCTCTCAATTCACAGTGGAATTAATATATTGTCTAATGAGACATTTTCCAGTGGTTTTGGAATTATCAGTGCAGGCTCAGAGCAAACAGATGGTTAGGTTCATTCAGGGCAGGGGTTTGGGTAGATTTGTTCAATTAAAAATTAAGGCAAATGCATTTAATTTTGCAAGAGGGTTACTGAAATGATGTACCATGAAATCTAAGTAGGGAAGCAGCAAAGAGACCACCAAAATAGGTGATGTTTTGGTTGAAGACAAAAATAAATAAGCAAGTAGGAAAGAGAGTACTTGGTATTCAGAGTGAAATATTTGATTATTAGCTTTCTAGTTGTTATATATGTTGACAAGAGCCAAAGTGTGATGGTAAGAGTTGCTGAAATAGAGGAAAAGACAAGCATTGGAGGTGAATTGTTTGAATCACTTGGAGGCCATTGGGTTGAATATACCATTCATGGACACATTTAAGTCTCCAATTTATGAAGATAAACAGTGTATCAATTTATGACATTGACAATTTATGAAGAATCAGTTTATGAAGAAAAAAGTAAAATGAATTATTTCAGAATATGATTTTTTTAATTAAACAAGATTATCATTTATTCATCACATTCATGAGACTAATTTGTAGAAATTAAATATCTTGGTTAAGTATATTTGTATCAGAATGTCACTGTATATATACATATTTGCATATATATATCTAATATATATATATGTAGTAATGTAAAGTCACATTCAAAGCACAAGTGATGCCTTTATCTGTTTTATTGCCGTTCAAATATCACTGAGAGAAATCAGCTTTCTTATGACCTTGAACTGCTTCACTAAAATCTTACAAAACCTGTGTTATACACATTACTATGGAAAGATTTTAGTAAATAAGTCTTGGTTTTCTTGGTGATTATGAGTCTTGAAAACCTAAGATATTTTAAGACTTACCTTTCGTAATAAGATCCATTTGGTTTAATGTTAAGTGAAGAAACTCAATTACAAATTAATATAGACAGCATAAATGCTATGCTTTGGTTTGGTATTTTTCCTTTTTTTCCTCCTCAGATAATATGTGCTGTGAATATATGTCTTTCTAATTCTTAAAGAAATAAAATTTGGAGCCCATATAAGAAAAATGATAGTTATGTATATAATAGAATAGAATAAGAATTATTAGCATTTCATAATATTCTGAAAAACTGTTTTATGCCCCCAAATTATCTATATTTAGATATTTAATTAGTTGTTTATTGTAATTTCTAGTGCCATCTGTAGACTCATAAATATGAGCTAAATTTATTTTTTTAAATAGTGTGGATCCTTATTTACAATATTTTGCTTTAAAAAGGAGGAAGAATTTTTAGAGCATAAGAAATGCACTTTGCTTTATTCAGTCACTGGTATGCTAGTATCTCAGATGCTTTAGGTTCAGAGTTTAATTTTGCAAGTGACTTGCTTTGATTGTGACACTTGACCAAGTTTTTTCTGCCAATCTTCCCACTTGAAAAACAGGGAAAATAACACTGACCTCATGGAGACTGGAAAAGCTAGTGAAAGCAGCAGCTATTCTCAATTGCAGTGGCAAGAAAAGCTCTTGATCTAAAGTGTTTAAGATCAGAACATCTGGGTCATGATCTGTATGATGTGTTAATGCCAAAGAACCGTAGGGTATAATCAAAGAATTTTTTTTTAACCTAATAGAAAACAGAACTCTTCCATGAACTGTGGAGGGGAAGATATGACCTGTTTAAACAACCTGTGCAAATATAAGGTGACATTTTGTATTATAGGGAAATTTTACTAAGCCTTGGCCATATCTTTCATTTAGAGTAATTATTAATGCCCCTCAGACACATGATGGAAATGGCCCCTTTTCACTGTAACATGGAAAAACAGAAAGATTGTTTGTTACGTCTGTTATAGCTCATTGTCCAATGTCTTTCTTTTCAGATCTGTATCATAATTGATTTATCTTAAGCGATTAATAATCAGTTAATTTTGTGAGATACAGAGACAACAAATGAATTAAGCACTTAAGGTATTGTGGGAATCATCATTGGCTCATAGCAGAACAAATTGTTGGATTAACATTTTTTATCACCATTATATTTTAACATTTTTAAAGAGAATATGGCATAGGACACCTGGGTGGCTCTGTTGGTTAAGCGTCCAACTCTTGCTCTCAGCTCAGGTCTTGATCTCAGGGTCATGAGTTCAAACCCCACATTGGACTCCATGCTGGGCCTAGAGCCTACCTAAAAGAAAACAAAATGGAACATGGGACAATGATATGATATTAAGATGGGGTAGTCACACCTATTTAAGTCACAAATAAAGGGGAAAAAAACTAAAAATAAAAACAATAATAACTAAATAAAATCATCATAAGTAAATGATCCTAAGTCTTGTCCATTTTCCTAGTTTGCAGGAGCTTGTCCTTGAATGAGTTGCTTTGCCCTCACCTTGTAAGGCATTTTATGAGAATTGCATTAGATATTCTATCACTTCATAAGTTACTTAATATATTATAAATAGTATATGTATCATTTTACTTAATATCTTATAATAAATAATACAGAAATGTGATTAACATGAATTTGGAATATAATAGTCACTCACTAAATGGTAGTCTCTAAAGTCCGCATTTGTTTTCCTTACAGAGCTGGGGAACAAATGACCTCAAAGAAATCAAATAAAGGACAGATACACTATAAACACATTTCTTAAGAGTATAATGTCAGACATATGAAATTCTGTGATGTTCATCCTATGATATTAATTGATTAGGTCACACACTTTTCAACCTTATTTCTGTTTCTGGAATTTACTTCCTCTGTACACCTTAGCATTTTCCCCTCAGCTTGTCTAAAACCTTTTTTCTTTACTAATTTCTTCCATTTACAGTCTAGCCCTAATTGTGCAGCTCTTCCTAGGCAGCTTAAATGCCTTTGCTTCTTGGGTAGGCCATTGAATTTTACTCAACCACACCCAGTCCTTCCCTAACATGGTGGCATCCAGTACTATGGTTTAGAAACCTTACTTGAGGTTCCATGCAGCCATTCTCTGGTCTCACTGAACTTGACAACTTACTGAGTCTAGTTCCTACAATAATAAATTTCATATAACTATATAGTAAATTAACAATAATGTTTGAGCATTCACTCCTGAGCAATCTGTTCTTCACTATTGCTATATATTTGTAAAAACATATAGTGATGTAAGTCCATAAACTAACATTTTCCATATTTTATTCTGCTGACCATTAGCTCTGGAAGAATATTAATCTGTACTCCTCTTCCTAAAGAGACTCCTATGGTCAAATTGTTTCAGAAATGCTGGACTGTAATCATCCCTCTTAGAGATTCACAAGATACCTTGGCAGGCCAAGGAAAAACCTAGAGAAGTTTTGCATCAAAAACACCTGATTAACTGTGACTAACAAAAGATTATGGCTAAAGAATACAATGAATTTAACAATTCCCTCGTTTAGCCCTATATCAAAATATCTTCCTACTATTTTCTTTTATTGTCATATCTCATAAAAATAACAAATAAATTAGGCTGAACCATTTGCTTCTTCTGGCATAATGTGGATAGAAATAGCTCTATTTTTTGGTAATTAATCAAGATCAGAGTCATAAATGGCCTCCTGCAGAACTCAGTAAGAGCCTCAAAAGCCACATGCTGCAGGAAACCAGAAGGGAAAAATTCTCAATCCAGACCTTTTTGGAGAGCTCATTAAATGCAGATTTTAACCCAACCTCCTATCTACTGAATGTATCCTCTTGAGAGCTGGGGCACAATAATCTACATTTTAAATCAACAGTGTAATTGTTAGAGAACACCAACCAAAGTTCATTCTGAAGTAGCATATTCCACCATAAAAAATGAGAGAAATTCGAACTGAAAGAATAACTTTGTTCCATAAAATTGTATAATTCCAGGAGGAGAAGCTCTTCTACAAAGGGACTATTGATACAGTGAGGGGTGAGACTAGTTAAAATACACATTTTTTTTCAATAATTCTCAAATAGATTAGTTCATCTCCTTTGGAAATTGCCTGTCTGTTGTCTCTAATGTTGACCTAATTCTTTTTCCACTTACTCTGTTGCTTCCCACCCAAACTTGGGCTGATTAGAACATTTTCTTTTTATGTCCTATATTTAACCTCTTTCCACTTTTTTCTGGGCTTATATATGTTTTCTAATGGACTCCTATTTGTATCCACCTAACTGAACCTCTGCACAGCCTTCCATGAGTTCTTTATATAATTTTGATATTACTTATTCGAATCAACCCTGGTCACACTTTGCTAGAAAGTTGTGGTCACTTTCTGCCTTTCTAGTGTATATATGTCATTGACTCAAACCCTGACAACTCCTGCATCTATATAAATTGTGGGGTCTCTTTTTACCACTTTCTTAATTTAGTCCATCCCACTTTGTTTTCAAAATCTAGTAAAATATACAGGTAGGCATTTCAGAAATAAAGACATTTCATGGGTCCCATCTTATCTTTTGTCTCATCTTTGGTTAAGAAATCTAAATATTGCCTTTGGTTTTTCATTTATATGCTCATCAGCTTTCTGTTTAGCCAAGAAAATAAAGAAATATGCAGAAATTGTGAAAGTTGTTTGCATTCCACTGAAATATTTCTTTAGCTGAAGGGGATCAAATCAGTAAAATATGATGAAACCATATGCTCATTATTTCAAAGGAGAACAGCTGCTTCAGGGAATATTGGGAGATTTATTAATTCTACCATTACCTCTCATTAAGGCTGGATATCTCCAAACCTGATTTCCTAAATAAAATGTACCTCAGTAGGAAAAGCACACTTGTGGAATTTATACTAATATTCTATTTTTTCCATGATTACTTTTATTGCAGAGAAAGCACTGTACAATGTGAAATTATTAAAAAAAAACACATACAATTCATTACATGGAAAGGGTTTATAGCATAGCCATGGTTTGGAAATGCCATAGAGAAATGAGTCTTGGCAAAGATGAATGCTTACTGCTCTGGGCCATATGTGCATTTAATTGAGTTTGCAACTTTCCAGGCAAGATGCCAAATGGACAGTCTACTGTCTGGTGAGAGAGATAATGTTTCTCTCTTCTTGTTCTCACCAAGTTTAGATGCCCATGAAGACTTGGATTTGTTCTTTGGAAGACTTCTATCCAAGTACAAAATCAAGTAAATGAGCAGACCATGTCAAGTAACCAGTGCATTTGTTTTAAGTGTTTAGTCATTTGGGTTTAAACTCATGTTGACATACCCGTGGGAGTTCAATGTCATGAAAAATCCTTGCCAACCCAAATGGTTAATCCCAATTATAAAATTTCAAATAAATAACATAAAGGAGACCAATCTAACCACCTGTGTCCCATTCTTTAAAACAAAGCATAAAAAAATAAAAATAAAACAAAGAAGAAAAGGCCAAAAAATAAACAACAACAACAACAACAACAAAAACCCCTTAAAAACCAAAATCCCTAGGAGGAAATTTCAGAATCTTTAATAGAGTTTAAAAGGAGGTTTTTAGTAGGGCATATTATTGGATTATATGCTCTCATATTACTAAAGGTTATAAGACAACTTATCTAAAATCATTAACAAAAATTGTTTTCATATATTATTAATGTATAATTGATATATAATAAATTTCACATATTTAAATAGTACTATTTGATAAATTTGGACTGTAACACAATCAAGATAATGAATATATCTATTAATTCCCCAAATTTCCTTATATGCATTGGAAGTCCCTCTTTCCTGTCCCTTCCTAGCATCACTCCCAAGCAATCTCTGACTTGCTTTCTTTCACTATAACTTAGTTTCTTTTTTCTAGAATTTTATATAAGTGTATTTCTAGAGTAGACCGACCCTCTTTTGTCTGACTTCCTGTATACAGAATAATCTTTTGGGAATGATCACTGATGTTTCAATTATAACAAAACCTCATTCTTATTTTATTGTTGAGTAATATTTCATTGTCTGATTATATACCATAGTTTTTTTATACACTTATCTTTTGTTGGACATTTGTGTCCAGGTGCCCCAAATTCCTTTATATAAATTTTAGAACCAGCTTGTCAATTCTTCAAAACAAAGTCTGCTCAGATTTTGATTCAATTATATTGGAACTCTAGATTAATTCGGGGAGTATTGATAAAGATATGGAGCAACTAGAGTGTTCATATAGTCTAGTAAAAATACAAAATGGTACAGCCACTTTGGAAACAATTTAGCTGTATTTTATAAAATTAAACATACACGTATTGTATTTCTTGGCAATCCAACCCTGAGTGTCTATCCAAGAGAAATGGAAGCATATGTACAAACCAATACTTTTACTTGGATGTTGATATCAACTTTTTCACGATAGCTGTAAAATGGAAACAAGTCCAAATTTCTACCGGCTAGTGAATGCCTGGACAAATAATGATATATTCATATAATGAAATACTACTTAGCTATAAAAAGAACAAACTATCGAAACATGCAATAACTTGGATAAATCTGAAAAGCAATACACCAAATGAAAGAAACCAAACCCAAAAGACTATATTTTGTATGTTTTAAATTCTATTCATATGAGATTCTAGAAAAGACAAAACTGTAATAAGGTAGTTTAGTGGTTATCAAGGACTAGAGTGGCATTGGGAAAATTTATTGCAGATGCACATTAAGGAGCTTTTTAGGGTGATAAAAGCGTTCTATAACATGATTGTGATGGTGGCTACCTGACTATATTTTTGTCAAAATTCCTGTAATTTGTACACTTGTAATTACTAGATTTTATTGTATATAAATCATAACCTAAAAAAGCTGACAAAAAATTTGTAGAACTCTAAATATCTTGGAGATCTCTGGATATAATCAAAGTTGAGAAAATTCCGTGTGATTCTGCTACTACCATTTAAGGTGAATTACTCTTTGATGATATGCTTCCTATGTATAACATATTAGTATTTAACATAAGCACTATGTCTAAGCACTAAATAAGAAAATTCACTTACCAGTTAAAATTGCAGGAGATACTTGAGTAACTAGGAAGCAATGATACAATCAATAATCTCGTACAAATATAAGTTACGGAATAAATTCTTTCTGTCACAACCAAAATTTTTTCATATTCATATTATTATTCCTACAATAATCTTTTCCCTAAGACTTTGAGGCTTAAAGACATGATATCTTCAGCTAAAAGTGGTCACACCTGATTTGAGTTGATACAAGTGAAATCTAACGTCTAAGAATGTTTTCTTTCTACAACCCTGTTTTTCCTTGTTATTATGAAAATGCTCCTCAATTTAAGAATACTTAACATTTGGAGTGTTGTCATGTAGTCTTTATTATGTAGCATCAACATTTGGTAATGATTCCAAAAATACTTTTGAAATGTTTACTTTGAGTTTTGTATTAAATGTTGTGCATCAAGGGACCATATGGTCAGGCATTTTATAACTTTTCTCAACTGGATTATGGCAAAACCACTACACTGAATGTAACTGAGAATATATTAAGTCTTACTAAAATTTAAATGTTCAAACAAGAGACACGTTTAGTAAGTGATGATGCCAGAATACAATAAAAGCCCTTTAATTTACAAGCTACCAGAGGCAAACACACTTTAGAGTTGGTGTAAATCAAGAGAAAAAAAATTTGCTTTTTGTGCAAGAGAGATACAATCAAAGGAAATAGAAGTTTTCTTGTTAACACAAAGGCAGAATTAACATTTAGATTCCCAGTATCTCCTGTAGGTCATAGATGAGAACACCATTTTTTTTTCTTTTTACTCTCAATTAATTTTCAATTTGTTAAAGATAAGTAGGCAGAGCCTAATTCTAAAGCTGTCTGTGTTCTAGAATCTATTGACATGGCTTAATTCCAATGTGTACATTTGGGGCCAATGACAACAATTACTTTCAAGGGACATTGCTAATGAAACACTAATCATAGAGCTGACACAGCATGGTAACATGGATAGAAAATCATACCGAGAAAATGGCAAAAAATAAAAGCAAATCTTTAATTTTACCTTCCTAGACAGAATACAAATAGATAGAATACAAATGAATAGAGAAAACATTAAACATGGACAGAAGGAGGAAGTATTGAAAATACTATTGTATCCAGTATCCAAGGAAATTTTGAAAAATTCAGTCTAATATTCAGATATTTTCTGAAATCAAAATATTATATATGAAATCTATATAATATCAAATATATATGTAAACATTTTGACACACTGATATCAGATACATTTGTCTATCTACTTAACAATCATTTCTTGAATCTTTATAACACATACTGATTAGTAGAGATACAGAGATGAGTAAGATGTTTGGTCCTTAAGAAGTTAAGACAGGGAAGAAATTATACTGACATCAGATGCAATGGGAGTACAGAGGCTAGAGTTCCCAGACTGTCCTGAGTGACCAGTTGGATGGTTTGGAAAACAAAGGTAGACAAAATCAGAAAGGAGATTCTTGGCACAGGAAACAGATAAAATTATGAGACTATAGTCATTGTGTAAAGAGTTTTGTAAGACCAAATGTGTTCATATTTGGAAGGGTGGCACAGTGCAAGAAACTACCAGAAACGGGGCTGGTGGGGTGCCTGGGTGACTCAGTGGGTTAAAGCCTCTGCCTTCAGCTCAGGTCATGATCTCAGGGTCCTGGGATCGAGCCCCACATCGGGCTCTCTGCTCAGCAGGGAGCCTGCTTACCCCTCTCTCTCTGCCTGCCTCTCTGCCTACTTGTGATCTCTCTCTCTCTCTCTGTCAAATAAATAAATAAAATCTGAAAAAAAAAAGAAAAGAAACAGGGCTGGTAAGCTAATATAAGCTAGATGGTTAAGGGCCTATTATGCAAGCCAGAGGGTTTTCTTAATGGAAAAAGAAAGCCATTGCTGAATTTTTATCAGAAATCCACCATGATCAGATCTTCATTCGTGAAAGATTATTTGATGTCTAAAACGACTCTGATGCACATTGTTGTAGAACTTTAAAAAAAGACCATGGCCATCCCTTTGTAAGCTAACCCATCTATCTGGAGAACAGAGTTAACATTTAGTAGATGCTTCTGACAGATCATTTTTTCTTCCCTGAACCTTGTAGACAGAAGAGAAATATGTTCATTGTTTGAATTAAATAGTGTAATAATCATTTCCATGCATAAAATATTGGAAAGCAGAGGTCATTTTGTACATCTTTGTCTCTATAGTAGTAGTTCTCCAATAAATAGTTGAATATCTAAGTTTAACTGAACCAAAGAGTAATGGAGAGCATGAAAACAGACATGGTATACAAGTTCAGTTTGAGAAACAGAAATAGTTAAACACTTGGCAAAGAGTAAGTGTTGATAAATGACTGTTATTTTGAAGAAAAATTTTAATGGCAAGTAGGAACTTTTGGCATCTTAAAATTATACGCACTTTTTGTGCTACATATTGTTATGTTAGATAGCTTAGCTTATGAATATAAATTTGAGAAGATAGAAATGTAATTAACGTTTATACCTATAAAATCCAGTTCAGAGAATGTCATAACTGCTTTTACATTAACTGAAAGGCTTGAGCAAAACCAAAATATTAACTGCTAACCAGGCTCTTGGATATGCAAAAGTCTTTGTTTAAGAATTTTAATAGGGAAATATTTTTTGAAACCAGGGAAAAATGAATTATGCATCTTATTGAATATGTCCATAAAAATAAAGTACCATTAACTATTAAATGAAAAATTCCTCTGAGGTGATCAAACAACAAATGAAAAGTGAATCATAGTGACTATATAGTAAGAATAGATGATACAATATGTTAAAATAAACCATTGCATTGCTTTTCCATAGTGAGATTGCAAGAGAAGCTTAACCAAGAATGGTAGCTATTTGGTAATCCCAAATTTACTACATATGTACATATAGTAAATTATATATATATAATTTTAAAAAGTAAATTATTGTGACCTATTTGTCAAAAGGCATCCTGTAAGAAAATTATTCTGCATTTCAATAATATCTCAGAAAACTCTTGAGCACCTGCAAGGTGCTGGGGATTTCTTTTCTTTTTTTTCAATTCCAGTATAATCAACATACAGTGTTATATTGGTTTCAGGTATACAGCGTAGTGATTCAATAATTTTGTGTATTACCCAGTGCTCATCACAATAAGTGTACTCTTAATCCCCTTCACCTATTTCACCCATCCGCCATTAACCTCCCTGGTAACCATCAGTTTGTTCTCTATAGTTAGGAGTCTGTTTCTTGGTTTGTCTCTTTCTCTTTATCTTTTTCCTCTGCTCATTTATTTTATTTCTTAAATTCCACATGTGAGTGAAACATATGGTATTTGTCTTTCTCCGACTGACTTATTTCACTTAACACAATACTCTTTAGCTCCACCCATGTCTTTGCACATGGCAAGATTTCATTCTCTTTTATGTCTGAGTAATATTCCATCGTATTTATATACCACCTCTTCTATTTCTATTCCAAGTGTCGATGGACACTTGGGGTGCTGGGATAGCTTTAGAAAAGAAGTTTTTAAAATACTTTTCTGGAGTATTCAAAAACTTAAAAAAATAACACGTTAACAAATAATTATACTGTGGCAAATGATATAATACAAGTACAGAATTATAAAGCACTATGAATATAAATAAGAAAACAATTATTTTTCTGGCTAGGTAAGAGAAGAATACAAATTGAAATAGCTCCTGAGTTGGACATTGTTGTGATAAAAGAACAAATGAGTAATAGTTTTTTTTTTTTTTTTTTGCCATATGGGTAATAGTTTATTTTTGAAAATGCTTTCATTAGAGTAGAAGCTGTTTATTCAATCAAAAATATGGGGAAAGAGATGGTGGCAGTGAAAACTAAATACAACATAGTATGAGGCATAAAATTCAGAGTATAATCAGAGCTTCTATTCATTTGTACTTACTAGCTATTTTGGGATCTAGCAATTCAATAAGTGAGTACTGATCTCACTATGTGCCAGGCATACCTCCTCGATGCCAGACACCCCTTTCAGAGCTAGTCTAGAGGCCCACAGGTAAGAAGAGTCTTTGGTGTCAGGGAGCTGGCATTCTGTGAAGGAGGCAAACAATACATGAGATGCAATTTACTCAGACAAGTAAATGATGAGGAGGAGTCTACTGTAGGACCGCAAGAGCAACTGCACTTGTCTATTAGAATTTCCTGGACAAAAAAAGAGATCTCGAGAGTTTTAAGAAATCTTCATAGGTGTAAAAAAGAAAAAGGCCGTATATTTTTCTGGATATAGACTTTACAGTCACTTTTCTAGAAAATTGCACTTTTGTTTTAGGGAAATATACTTTCATATATATAAGCACCTCCCATATTTCTAGAAAACAAAACTAATATTGGACTGTAAATGTTTATCTTATGAACAACACTATTCTTGCAGGTAAAGCACAATGCACTCTGTATTTTTTTTTTTTTTTTTTTAGCTAAAGCTGTGTCTGCAAACCTGTTGCCCTTTTGGAAGAACTGTTTCTTGGTTTTGTAAGAATTTAGAGTTCACTGAACTGTAAACTAATCTTATACTTGTAGCTTTATGTGTACTGGTTTTCAAATATTTGTGGACAAAGCTGATGAGGGGAAGCAAGTATTTCTAGCTGAAGACAATTGGGGCCCAGCAGATTCAAGAAGCACTTTCTCCCCTCCCCCACTTCTTAACTGCCTGAAAGAATTTAGATAGGGGGACCCCTACCAGGAAGGGAGCTATTACCAGAGATAACTTTTTATGTCAGACTTATCTGCATGGTATGGCACACATTTGTTTTCTAAACATTTGCTCAACTTACCTTCCTGTGAATTGTCTTCCTCCGCTTTGAAGCTGCAGACCCCTACTCCCTTCTCCTTAGCTCAGTGTGTTATATAAGCCTCAATTACCTGACCGCCAGAAAATCTCATATTTTTATGGGCTCCTACACATATAGAACTTTTCTCTAGCTAATCTGTTTTATCTAAATTTATTATTAGACCAGCCAAAAAATCTAGAAGGGAGAAGGAAGAGGTTTCCTGCCCCTACACTGATACTACAAGAAAAACCTATAGGTATGCACTTCATGCCCCACAAGACAGACTGTGAATCAGAATTTGACAAGGTTTGTTTTATAATTTATATAATATTCAGATGAATGACTTAGGTGTGCCATTCTTGAATTATTATTTTCTAAGTGATAGAGCTCTCGTGGTCAGAGGATGGTTTCACATTCTTTGGAAAAGAATATAGAATTTTTTTTTTTTTTCTAAATGGTGTGGCCTTTAGAAACATCCTAAGAAGAGCTTTGTTGGAAACAAAAAGTAAAAAAAAAAAAAAAAGAAAAAGTAAAGTATGAGATATGAGTCTAAACCTGGGACCCTCTGCACCTCAAGTCAATTTAAATTTTAATTTAGAATCATAGATATGCACAGAGATATGCATAGAATCAGTAGTTTCTCAAAAATTGTGTGTGTGTGTATGTTCTGAGCAGGAGTGGGCATCACCCCACAAGCTAGATAGGGTGATAAAGGATGCTGAGGATAACCTTGGACCTGTGGACCCTGAGAACAGGCATATTTAGGAAGTAGTTTTACATTACTCTTGGTGTTGATTTTTGTATTTTTGTCCTCACACTGTCACTGAAATATCAGTTAAATGGTCACCATCATCAGAGTTGTGCAGTGGTGAATTATGAGCCAGGCCTGCTCCATGTTAAGGATGGGGTGATATTGGAGAAGTTGGTAAGGCCATCCTTCCAAGGACTGCAATAATTGGCAGTCACCAAGAGAGGCTAAATTTACCCTGTGCAGTGATTCTCTATATGAGCTATTATTACCAACATGATTGCTAATGAATTAATGAATCAGCTGAAGTGTAAATTTTGAGGAACCCATTCATGCGCACTCATAGGACAGTTCCTTAAAGGGCTTTTAGAAATAACAGGAAGGTCTCGTGTAAGGGGATTTGATGTAGAATTTAACTGGGGTGCTTAATGAGAAGAGAAATTAATTTCCCCCACTGTCATACAAGGCTAGGATGTGTTGGTAACTTGGGAGATAATGAGTAAGAAGAATTGGGTCAATACTGGGAGAAGTGCAAGTCTATGTCACTTTGGGTATTGACGCTGAACTCCTCAGGAAAGGAAAATTGGTGGCTCTAAAAGCCACAGTAACTACAAAACTGGGGCAGCGGGGATAAATTCCATCTTCTGAGGCTATAGAAAAGGTGACACTTTGCTTATAGGAAGCTACTTTATTCTAATCAAAGTGTAACAAACTATTAAATTTTAAAGGAATAGGTTTTGTCTTATATTATCACTGTATTTCCAATTCCTAGCAAAGCACTCTACACTGTAGGAAATTTTGAAAATGTTGATAAATTTTCTCACTAAATAAAATTAAATTATTAACTTTAAAAATTGGTCTGTATTGCTAGAGGAATAAATCACAAACTCCAGTATTGAGCCTAGCTCCAATCTACTTAAACAAATTTCCCAATCCTTCTCTGCATGCAATCTATAATCATATTAACTCTCAGCCTTTCACCAATGACGACTTGCCTAATCCTGTGGTCCTGTTTTTGCTCAGCTTGTCCCTTAATTGGGGATGCATTTCTCCCAGTCTCAGTGTTCATCTGTATATTTTTATTTGATCTCAAAGGCTCTACTAACTGCTCATTCTTTTAATGTACTAAGTCCACAAAGACTAAATTAATCATGCCTTCCTTTTCATGCCTATAACACCTTAGATTTTTGATAGTTCTTTTGCTATTTCCACTAATACCCTATAGTCTTTTTCTTAGAATTAGCCAGAGAGAGAGAGGTTCATGAATTTGTTTGTTTAATGTAAATTAGGTCATATTTCTCCATTGCTCAAAATCTTACCGTGGTTTGCCATCACACTTAAAATTCAAGTGCTCATCAAGTCTTTCTAGGTCCACACTTCTCTGCATATGGCTGCTCTCCAAAGTCATCACCCTCTCACTCACTCCCTTCCCACCATATTGTTTTTTTCAGTTCCTTGAGCCTGCCAAGCCCATTGTAGCTTCAGGGCTTTTTCATTTGCTTTCTCCTCTGCCAGGAAATATCCTTTCTCAACTTTTTTTGTGGCTCACATCTTTATTTTCTTCCTGTTTCTACTTAAATGTCACCTTCTGAGAGAAATGTTCTCTAACTTACCTAATCTAAAATAGCTCCAACTAAAATCTTTATCCTTCCTTTAACATCTGCCCATTAACAAAGATCACTTATTTTATAATGTATAATGTAAATTCCAAAAACTTTCTAGCCAAAAGCTGATATATTTCTACAAAAAAATCAAAGCTCCCAAAATGGATCAGAAATAACTTGCTTAGTAATAAAAATATTGAGAGTGATCTAACTCTCTAACCTGTGTGTAGGTGTTTTGCTCAACAAATTGAACCTTTCTATAGTAAAAACCTAAATAACATCTTACCTCTTAGAAAGGAATGGGATGTGTTTCCTTTTGATTAGTAAACACTCAATTACTGCTCTTGAAGATTGCAGATAATTAGTTCAAATCCAGTTTCTCTTCAGTGAAGCATATCAGTATCGGGTAAAGTTAGACCTAGACATATATGTGGTTTGATATACGCTATTGGTCTGGATGAGGTAGATTCACTAAGCAGAAATTTTTTTTGACCAACCAAAACTTATTTCTCTTTTTTACCCTTAAACTGTCTGTATAAGCCTTAGCCTTTTAACTTTGGTTTAACTTTGGTCAAAACCTTAGAAAGTCTTTGTCCATGACTTTTTTTTTTTTTTTTTTTGAGAGAGAGTGCACACACGCACGCACATGAGTAGGGGGAGGGGCAGACGGAGAGGAAAAAGCAGACTCCCTGTTGAGTGGGGAGCCTGATGATGCAGGGCTCAATCCCAGGACCCTGGGATCATGACCTGCGCGGGAGGCAGATGCTTAACCAACTGAGCCACCCCGGTGCCCTGAGTGACTTTTCAACCGTGAAATTCTTTTCTGAGCATAATGCTAATTTTAATTTTCTCAGTGTCCCTGGACTTTCAGTTTCCTCCAGTTACTCCTAAATAGCTGCTAGAAGTATATGGCTAGTTTTAGATTGAAACCGCAAATTCTTAACTTCCTGACTATGTGAGTTACACATAGATAGGCTTCAGGGAGTTCACCTAGTTGTCTTCCCTCCCCAAAGATAATTATTTAAATTTATATTACTTTGAAAATTATTTTGTGGTACAAAATTATGCTAAATTTATGATGCAAAGTATTTTTTGTCACTTCAGAACAATCATGGAGTAGCAAACTTTTGTTTATCTATAATTATTATGACTGCCATATTTTATCATCTAAAATAGACTGCCATTAATAAGAATTAGAGAAATATTTCATTTATGGATATGTTTTTCACATTGGGTCAAGCTTAAGTTGGAAAGATAAAAAATAATGGAAGCTTCTGTGTCCATTGGTTTTATTTTCTTCACTGGATATAATGCACAAGTATGCAAAGAGTCTTGCCAATGGAAAGAGAGGCTAAAGCTAAAGGGGTATCTCTGCTACATACTGCCTGCAGCAGTTGGCATCCTTCAGCATCCTCTTCTATTTTCCTCTTTACAACTAAGGTTCTGGACAAAATCTAAGTTTTGCCAAGGACGTGTACCCCTGTGGTATTTGGAATACAGAAAGCAGGTAGAGGCTATTTTCTGCGGTGATGTTGGCTGACACATTCCACTGGGTAGGCAGCATCTTAGAAGTGTGGGGCCGCACAGCTATTGCAGTGGACCTATTAATGGTAACAAGTTTCCATTCCCTGCATCATACCTGGTATGCTGTTATTTGAGGTAAAAAGCTTAAATCACCATCTCAATTTTACTTTTCCATCCTTTTGGGTGATTTTTAAGTACCTAATTCTCTGTGTTAAATTTTCTTCTGCTTGAAACACCCAAAGTGGTTTTTGTTTTCTGCATTCAAACCTACCTGACACAGCACTTATCATCTCTGCATCCCAAGAAAAAATTGGAGAGTGAGGCCCTTTACTAAAAGAAAAGGCTGTTTTATCAATGACTGGTGTGTTACCAAATCATGGGTTTGTTTCACCACAAAAGGCAAAGAATTTGAAGCATCTTTTAAAGCTTCTTTCCTCACTCCTAAACAAAACAAACCTCAAAGGACAACAAACACCTTGCTAAACTCCTACACTGGGGAAATAGTTGAGCTGATTTGAAAGAGAGGAATAAAACTGAAGTAGCATCAGTGTCAGTTGGCACTGATTTCCTGACATTTTCTTTAATATTGTGAAACATAATTTGGAAGAATTGATAGCTAGTCCATTTCCCTCAAGCAGGCAACTGGACGAAATCCCTGAGTGCAACAAGTTCATACTCTATTGACAGTCTTAAAATAGTTTCTATTTTACCAAGAAAAACTTAAATGGAAGAAAAAAAAATCAGTATTCTGTCACGGATGGACTAACCCCTGTTGAGGTGATGATTAGAACACACTAGGTTCTGTGGCTTTGGTAAAGAAAGAAGGTCTGTGGACTTTCTATGGCTCACTGTTCCTATCAGCATGCATCCAAAAGTCTCTTACAACTGAAAGAACTCTATTAGCTGACATAAAAGTTGTCAACTCAGCCAGATCTAGCACCATAAATTATTTGTCAAATGATTTTGTCAAGAAATGACAATGAGGGTTGAAGTTATTTTCAATTACATAGATGCTTACTGACTTAATAGATAAAATATTTTTAAGTTTTAGACTAAATTTCAAGCAAATGGTTAAGTCTGATTGAGAAAAAAAGAAAAGCAAAATTTAAGTACAGTTTAATGAAGAGCAGTTCATTCATGACTTACCATTCTTTCAGAATAGTTTTAGACTTAGAAAATGTCTGAAAATTTGGTTCATTGTAATGTCACCACTCTGTAAGTAATGTTGCCTTTGGACAGTTTTCATGCCGGATAAAGGTACTAGAACGATATATACACATACATTTCTTAAAAGAAAATGTTTTTGTAAATCAGAGTTCAATGTTTTTATTTCACAGACATCAATTTATCCTTTTTTATTTTTTATTTTAAGATGTTTTTATTGATATGTTGAAATGTAGATATTAAATGTATGGTTTGATGAATTCTGACAAATGCATGAGACCATATAATCATTTCTAAAAGTATAGAAAATTCTCCTATGCACTTTTACAGTCAAGTTCTCTACAACACAAACTTTCTGATTTCTTTCCCCATAGATTATTTTTTCCTTTTCTTGAATATCATATAAATGGAATCATATACCAAGTAACCTCTCGTTTCTGGCTTCTTTTACTCTATGTAATGCTCATATCCATTCAAGCTATGTGTAACAGTGTTTCTTCCTTTGTATTGATAAGTAGTATAAGAACTCTGCAGCTCCCCATATAAATCTGCATACTCCCTGCTCCTCTCTTCTAGTCTTTGGGCTATCGTAACTGTAGATGTCACTTTTGTATATGCTATAAACACAACATATCTTTAGGGTTTTGTTTTGTTTTTTTTCCATCATACAGGCTATCTTTTGGACCAATTAAGAATGATAAAATATCAATTTTTAAAGATCTATCCTTTTTTTGCTATTTCTTATGTTCATTTTTTGTATGGATCCTAGTTTCTGTTTGATATAACTCGAACCTGAAAAACTTTCATTTTCTTTTAGTTCATGTGTGTTGGTGATGAATTCTCTCAGTTTTTGTTCTTCCTAAAAAGCCTTTATGCCTCTTTCATTTTTAAAAGATATTTTTGGTGGGTGGAAGTTTTGGTTGACTTTATTTTTCTTTCATCGCCTTAAAGATGCCACAACAGTGTCTTTTGGCTTGCATAATTTGTTGTGAGAAGTCTTTTATAATTCTTTGTCCATCTGGCTGCAAATTGTCCTTTTTCTCTGGCTTCTTTCAGAGAAAGAAAGACTTTTCACTTCTGATTTCCAGCAGTTTCAATATGATGTGTTTATGTGTGGGGTTTTTGTTTGTGTTGTTTTTAGTATGTACCCTTCTTAGGTCTCTCTGAGCTTTTCAGAGATATGATTTTTATTATTTTTGAAAGTTTTTTAGCCATTACGTCTTCAAATATTCCTCCACCTCTATCCTCTCTCAATTAGCTTTTGGAGATTCTAATTATACATATGCAATATTGTTTTATAGTGTCCTATAGAATGCTTTGTTCTCTTTTTTCCTACCAATTTTCCTGTAGTTTTCGTATTACATTGTGTGTAATTCCTAACAACCATATGTCAGCACCACCGATTCTTTCCTTAGCTGTGCCATGTCTACTGCTAAGTCCATCAAAGCCGTTCTTTAACTATGTCACCATTTTTCCTTAGCATTTCCATGTCATTCATATCTCTGCTAAAATTTCCCATCTGTTCTTGAATGTTGTCTACCTTTTCTACTAGAGCCTTTAACTTATTCATAATAGTCCTTTTAAATTTCCAGTCTGAAGCTGATTCTGTTGATTATTTTGGTCTTTAATAGTGGACTATATTTCTCTTGATTGTCCCTTGATAGTCACTTTTTAGTCGCTTTTTTTCCGTGTATTTCATAACTTTAAGAGCAGAAGAGACTGAAATAATATTTTTGCCAAAATTGGCAGGCTTCTCTTTTTGCTCTGCCTTAAGTGTGAGGGGTTGAGTTAATCTACTTAGGAGTTTAGCTGGGCTTGGATTTTACTGTTTACTTTTGTTTGATGTTTGTTATTGCTATTATTGCTCTCAGTGTATTACAAGCTTCAGATTTTTCTAGTGTTATCTTATGTTTAGTGTAGGCTAGATTGCTACAGTTTTTTTCTCAGTGTTCCAATTCTACCCTCAACTTCAGGTGTTTCCTCTAAGCCTGTACTTCAGAAAGATTTTCTCCATGCTCTTGTCCATTCTCCAGTGGTAAACCACTATTACTTGTTACTGAATGCTTATTCGTCTGGTAGGGAGTGGGGGTGTAGTCTCTGTTGTCACAACTCAGCCTATTTTCGGCAAGACATATTCTTGGGTATTAGAGATGGGACTTTTTCAGTTACTCTACCTCTTGCACAATAGTAGAACACCTTTAATTGTATAAGTGTAGAATGGTTTCTCTTGAAGCCCAGAAGTAGAGGAATTTTTATTTCTCTTCCCCCAGCCAAAATGGCTGTTCACTGAAATCTCTGTGGGTGACATAGTTTGCTTCCCTTAAGACTTTTATCTAGCGGAACTTTGTGCTTTTCCTATTACCCTCCCTCAAGTCTACACCTGAGGATGGCTTTCCTCATTCTCCCACCCTAATCTCCATCTTTTTCATGAGAATTTGGTGAGATCCATTGAGAAAAGCTTTCAAATGACTGCAAATTCTTATGCCAAACTATATTCAGCTTTTAACAACTGGTTAAGCATTTTAGCTAAATATTTCTTATTGGAATAATAGGAAGCCCATTTTCCTCCTGTGCTCTGCTTTAGGTAAGCCAGTAGTAGCATCTCATTTCTCTTTGGAGATATCTATCTGTCTTTACATGTCAGGCTAGTTGGTTGCCCTATTTATTTGCTCTCTAATAGGTTTTAAAAGAGTTATGATTTGCAAAAAATCATCTGATTTTTTCTATTTGTTAGATTGGGAGTAAACTCTTCCCAACTTAATATACCCTAAGCAGAGACAGACCACTTTCATTTTGAAAAAAATTTTTTTTTCCTGGATAAAGAATCTGAAGTGATAGCTTTTATCTTTAAAAAAAGATACTGTTACTTTGTCTTTTATATAATTTCTTACAAGAAGTTTTTGATTCTTTTTTTATTCACCTATTTGGAATATATCCTCTGGTTATTCTGGTTGTTTTAAAAATTTTCTCCACAATAGTTTTTAGTAATTTAACTGAATGCCTTATATAGTTTTCATTGTATTTATACTGGTTTCGTGTATTAACTTTCCTGGATCTATGGATTTCATTTCCATAAAATTTGGAAAATTTTCAGCCATTATAATTTCAAATCATTTTTCTGATTTCTCCCTTTCTGATACTCCAATTACAATGATATTAAACAGTTTGAGTTTGTCCTGTAAATCCCTTAGGTTGTGTGTATTTGTTTAGTTTTTATCTCTCTGTGCTTTATTTTTTATAATTTCTATTGCAGTGTCATAATGCTCACTGATCTTTTTCCATCTGCATTGTATAACCTGCTGTTAATCCCATCCAGTGAATTTAAAAATACAGATATGTGCTTTTCATCTCTAGAAAATTATGTCTTCCATTTCTTCTCTCATTATTTTCATGTTTTTATTTGTTACACCCTTGAGCACACTTAGAATGAGTGTGTTGAAGTCCTTATATTTACTTCCTCATCTGTTATTTCTGTATCTGTTTCTGTGGAATGATTTCTCCCCTGGTAAATGCATCAGTTTTTCTACTTTGCACATATCTATTATTTTTGGAATGGATGCTGGATATTGTTGAGTGCTGAACTTTGAGTCCTTCCTCTTAAGATTGTTGCAGTTTTTTCCAGAAAGAGATAAATTATTTGGAGATCAACTTGATATCTTTCCAAGGCTTATTTCTAAGCACTGTTAGGACAGTTATAGTGTAGCATGTCTAGCTTAGCCCTATTATGAAGGCACTATCCTTCTAGAATGTCTCCTGAATTCTCTGACTGTTTAACATGGTTTCTCAACTTTTTATGGCCAATATTCAGACAGTCTCAGATCTATCTTAGCGCCAAGGAGTATTCTTACAATTTCCTGCCATGTGTTTTACTGCACAGATATTTGACTTATTATTTAACCACAGACTTTAGGAAACTTCTATACAGATTTCTGAAACTTTTGTTTATTTCCCTCTCCTCTCTGGTCTTCTACCCTCCAAATTCCAGCTGCCTATATCTCCCTCATCTCCAAGCTCTATCTTTTCTATTGGGGTCTTCTTCCCCATACCACCATTTGAAAAGTTCCTTTAAGCAGGAGATTATGTCAATTATTGTGCTTATTTCATTTGTTTATCTTCTCTGTGGATCACTTCCAACTATTCAGAGTCTGAAAATAATCTTTTCATGTATTTTTCTGGTTTCTACTTTTTTAAGATGGGAAAGCAAGTGCAGTCTTCATTAATTATGGTTGCAAGCAATTTTTGAGCGGTTTATGCATCTGGAGATATTCTGGGTTTTGATTAATTTCATTAGCCCATTCTGTAATCTAAGACCTGGGTGATTTTCCTTTGTTCCTAAAGTATCTCTCTATATTTGTGAGTCCCAACTCTATGCAGATAAGATATTGACCCTCATCTATAGAAGCTACTGACAGGTAATTGCTCTTCTGGTGAGACCTTGCTTCTCTTTGAGAATTTAGTTTATCAAATTTTCTCTGCATTCATCACTTTTCACTATCCCTGTGGAACAGTATGATTTTTATTTTGACTTAATATTTCCTTTTGTTGCCAAGCAGTGAAAATTTTCACATTCATCTATGTCCTGACCCAGAGTAGAAGTTGTGTACTTTTGACAATATATTTTAGTAAATCTTACTAATACCACTTCTTTTTGACATGCTGTAATAAATTAATTGGTCTCTTTTAAAAAAGCAGTGAGGCAAGCATTCAGATTTCTTAAAACATATATCAACCTATAGACTTTTTTTCAAACAAAATTATTTATGACACAGGATCTACAGGCTCTCTTTTTGCTCAGCTTTGCAGAACTGCAGCTTTTGGTAAAGAGATACTTTACAAGGTGAGTATTTTGGGGGGTTCCAAATGAGCATAGGCAAGAGTTCCTCTTCTTTCCCTTATTTTAACATGCCATCTCCTTCTTGGACTTCAGCACAGAGAAAGCAAGTTACATATGTATTGCATGTATACTTTACCTCCCTTGAGACAGGATTTTCCAATCTCTTCTCCTCTGGGATAGAATTAATCTCTATTCTTTCTAAATCCATACCCAAGTCACATCCTTAACATTTGGGGTGAATGTAAAGAAACTAGCTTATTCTAGAAACAAATCTGTAACAGTTTCAAAAATATTAACCTGAAAGTGAGAATACCTATGAAAAGCCTTGTTTTGAAAAACAAACAAACTGATATTTCAGAGATCAAGATCATAGATTATAGAACTAAAGTTTTGACAAAATCACAAAGAATGCAGACTTCCTATATATCTTCTAATACTGTTTTTTTACTTTTTCTTTCCCTTCTGAAACATTGATCTCTTGCACCACCTGTTTTTTAGTGCTCTTCCATATTATATCAAATGATGCAAAGAGGATGATTAAAATTGTTGTCCTGTTTTTATTCTACAAGTTAAAAATCATAGAGGTAGCACCACTGATTTTCAGAAATGTTTTTTCACTGAGTAAATTCATTAAATATGGAGGGTGGGCATAGATGAAAGTGAAAATTGATTTTTGTTGGGTCAACTTCTTAGGAAATTCTTACTTCTTTTGAAGGCAAGTTAGAGATTGAAACAATTTATATAGCCAACAAATGCATTTATGAAAGAGTACTGATAATAGGTGTACAGATGTACAGGAATTATGTACACAGTCTTTTTGCTAATTATTAACTACTCCATTACGCAAATAGTTTTGAAAGCTAATATTATAGTGTCCAATGTGTAGCCACTAAACAAATGTGGCTATTTAAATTTATAGTAATCACAAATAACAATTAAAATTCAGCTCCTCAGTGGCACTAACTGATCTGAAGAGCTCAGTAGACACATATGTCTAGTGGCTATCCTACTGGACTGTAAATATAGAACATTTTCATCATTGCAAAAAATCCTATTGGATGATGCTGGCTTAAAATGTACTATATTCTGTCCTTGGCAGTTGGTTATATAAATATACAGAATATTTGCCTTCATGGAGCTAATTTATGTTGCTATATTCAGACAATAAGCATACAAATTAATAATACTAACACATGTTAAGAATAAAAAGTGTTGTGATAAGCACTGAGTGTTATCCCCAACTAATGAATTGTTGAACGCTGCATCAAAAACTAATGATGTACTGTATATTGGCTAACTGAACATAAAAAAAAAAAGAATAAAATAAAAGTGGATCATAGGAATCAAAGAGAAATTTCTGAGTCAGGATAGAGTTGGCTACTTTTAGCCAAATGATTTCAGAAGATTTCTTAGAAGATGTGGCATAGAAGTCAACCATGCCAACACCTAAAATAAGAGCATTTGAATCAGAAAGAATAGAAAATAGAAGTATCCTGAGTTTTACAAGGTTATCTGAGACAGAAAAAGAACAAAACAAAAACAGTGTGACTGAAGCATGGTGGTCATTTGAGTGTTAAAAGATGAGATCAGAAGAAAAAAAAAAGATGAGATCAGAGAAGTGGGAAGTACCCAGATCATATGAAGTCACTGTGGTAGAAAATATTAGTTGGCTTACTTGGCATCTGTTACAACTCCCTCGATATTGACTTTCTCTATAATAAAGCTAGTGACAATAGGTTTTCCAGACACCTTTCCTACTATGTTGCCATATGTGAGCTAAGTTTACCAGGTGGTTGTGAGTCTGAAATGAGCAACTGAAGATGATAGCTATACACTGGAAGACTGTATCTCCAGGCAAGAACAAATGTTAGAAGGCATTTGTTTGCTTGTGGCAACTATTGCAGTACCTAGGGCACTCATCCTCTGCCGCCATAGGTATCTACAGATCCTGTAGCATAGACAGTCATGTTCCTTGGCTTTTTTGGTTCTGGCTGTGCAATACCCAAAGCTAGTTCTCTGACCTTCCTGGATAGTGTATTTGAATAATTTTTTACTCAATCATTTAAAATACATTTTATTTGGGGTACCTAGGTGGCTCAGTCAGTTAGGTGTCTGACTCTTGATCTCAGCTCAGGTCTTGATCTTAGGCTTATGAGTTCAAGCCTCATGTTGGGCTCCACGCTGGGCATGGAGCTTACTTAAAAAATAAACACATAAATACATAAATAATATAAGATTATGTTGTCTATAAATAAGGACCAAATATATGATGCAGTTTTTGAAATTGTAGAGGGAGGAGCTTAACAAAACTTCCCTTCAATAAGCAATGATAAAAAGGACAAAAGATAAAAGTTACCGAATCAGAAAGAAGGAACATTGCTACTGACCCTACAGAAATGAAAAGACTTATAAGGAAATACTATAAACAATGCTATGCTAATAGACAATCCCAATGAAATGAGCAAATTCCTAGAAAAATGCAATTATCAATATTGACTCATGAAGAGAGAAAGTATGAATTTATCTGTAACAAAGATATTAATTAGTTAGTAAAAATCTTACTAGAGAGAAAATGTTGGCCTAGGTAGCTCCATTAATGAATACTATCAGATATTTAAGAAAGAAATACCAAGCCTCCCCAAACTCTTCCAGAAAATAGTGGACAATGGAACACTTTCCAGCTCATTTAATGTGGGCAGTCTTTACAAATGACTTATGAAAGGTAAAGAAATCTGAGAAAGGGACTGATTCAAATAGTTGCTCTCTCAGTGTTATCTCGAGGGTCCCTAGAGTGGTGGTAATGGGAGGATTAGAGGTGGGGTATCATAGTGGCCACACTTATTTCAGGGATCTATTGCTTTTCACCCAAATTTAGATTCTTTTGGACACACATGTCCATCAATAGATCTATACATCATGGAAACCAATGGTATGATGATGGTTTTTTCTGTTTTGTTTTGGTTTTGTTTGCAAACTGCATTAAGGGCCTGAGCACATAAAGAGATATGGAAGAGCACCTGTTTTTCTTTCCCAGTTCATTCCTAAGTTAGGAGTCAGCAGCACCTCAAAGTCCTCCACAAGGTTGTGTTGCTTAATTCCAAATACCAAGTCTTGGCAGTCTTGGGTCTGAAAATTCGAATCTGAAAAACACTGTTGCAACAATTGTTAAGATGAACTTTTCCCAGAAGTTTCCTTGGAAATGGAAATAATTTAACACAGTTTTTGAAGGTTGTGTTTGGGAAAATTTCTATAAAAAGATAATTTCCCTTAAACATGTTCAAGGATAAATGAAATACATGAGGTTAAAGTGTTCTTTCTTGCCCAACAGCTTACATCATCTGTCATGTTCTCACAAAATCAAGCTCTCTCCCAATGATCCCCATCAGCCTTGTTTACCTTCTGCTCTGTCTAGGTAGCACTTACTCATCCTTCATATTTCATAAGTCTATAATAGAGTCTTCTTGACCTTTTGTTCCCTGACCACACCTCCTTTAACCTCTAGTGAATGATGAACAAATTCTCATGGAAAACAGAGGGCATGGAGGTGAAAGTAACAAAGGTAAAGAAGAAAACATTTTATTTTTTTTTATTTTTTTTTATTTTTTTTTAAAGATTTTATTTATTTATTTGACAGAGAGAGAGATCACAAGCAGGCAGAGAGGCAGGCAGGGAGAGAGGGGGAAGCAGGCTCCCTGCCGAGCAGAGAGCCCGACGCGGGGCTCGATCCCAGGACCCTGAGATCACGCCCCGAGCCAAAGGCAGAGGCTTCAACCCACTGAGCCACCCAGGCACCCCAGAAGAAAACATTTTAATACATTTTTTATGATAATCTTATACATTTCAGGAAACAAACTGGAAATGCCTGAGACTAATGCTTGAGACTGAAATTAACAATAAGTGAATTCTTAATGTCCTTCTGGGGCCAAAAGAACAAATATTGCTAGTATTTGTTATTTTACAATATTACATCTATTATAGTGGTGCTATGTGAAATGATAAAATCATATTTCAATTCTAGAATCTACCATAATGAATTGTACTTTTCTGTACATATCACTCCTTTTAATAAATATTTGCTCAATTGAGTTTACCTAAGTTTGAGAGAGTAGAGAAATGATTTCCACCTCGAGGCATTTTGAAAATTTTAAAAGAAAAGTTGAGTTTGGGATAAAACTTACAAGATAGGTAACATATTTTTAGGTAAATCAAGGAAAGAAGAGTGTGTTGGTTGGAGAGAATAGAAGAAAGTAGAAATGTCATATAATAATGATAGCTGTCACTTATTTACTACTTACAATGTATCAGGTAATTTATATACATTATCTCATGTAATTCTCACAGTGACCTTAAATCCCCATTCTGTACATGGGGAAACTCAGGTTCAGAGATTTTGAGTAATTTGCTGAAGGTCACACAGCTCCTAGGTAACAGAGGCTGAATCCATTCCTCAGAGCTCTCTGACTCTTAATCACCATATGCAAGACTCATCCACATAGATCTCTTGTTCCTGGATCAGAATTTATATTGGAGAGAATTAGATTTTAAGACTAGAAAACTACTCTAGGGAAGCCTGTAGGTGAACAACTACATCTGTCAGTAGCTAAGCAATGTCTTGTTTCAATGACAGACATGATATTTACAGTGAAACTGACCTTTTTTATATGTAAGAAATTCAACAAAGGATTCCATTTACTATGGCAGGATATGAAATTGACTCATGAGATTTGACCTTCCTAGTACTTCAAAACCTAGACTTAAAAAAAAAACCTGAAATTGACAACAGGCATTTAACAACTCGTGAATAATGGGATACTGGGAGAAGTATAGCTGGAACACAAAAATTTAGATAACTTTTTATTACACTGGACTGTTTCCTGCCTTAGTTCAAGGTCCCGGTACTAGATTTCACTGGGAAAAAATGAACTGAGATTACATCAAGATAAAGTAGCATATAATGAAAATTATGCATGGACTATCTCTATGAAATTAGATTTTCCCCATCACTTAGACTAAAGTTGTATTGGAAGTATAAAGACTTCTTCTCATAAAATATATAAATTACAGTCTAACTAATATAGGCTTGATTGTATTTGCATCAGCTTCGAGTTAATCTGGAAGGTAAAATATAGGTGTGGTGTGTGCAAAACTCTGGATTTAATACTGTGGTAATTATGGTAGCCTAAGAGTGCAGAGACCCCAATTTAGAAAATGAAAAATAAAGCAAAGGAAATCTATGCTTTACTCTGACTCACATTTTCTACACAGGAAACTTCCATTCATCTCATGTACATACACACACACACACACACACACACACACACACACACACACACACATAATTCTGAGTAGCCTTTATATTCTACAAGGTAGATGCCTGCTGGATTTACTTACTTTTGTCAGCCAAAGACAGTACAAATCAACATCCTCAAATTACACCTTTCTATCAACACAAAAGACCTACAATTTGTATTGTGATCTTTCTGTCTCTTTTTATAGACACTATGATGAAATTCCATCTATAGTGATGGAATTCATTGCAATATTAGAAGAGCATATTTTCTCTTTTGGATATGAGTTGTAAATTGACATTTTTGAGTTTCACATAACCCGCCAGGGGAAAAAAAAGATAGTTAAAAATGAAAAGTGGAATATAGCAAGTTCAAAAAAGCTATTCTTGAGTTGACAGTTTGTGAAAAAAATTAATTTCCTTAGTTTTTAAAATTTAACTAGAAAATTTTCAGTAGAGCTCTTAATTTAATTAAGTGGTCATATATAAAAAAATAAGGTGGAATATCTAAAGGCTAATTTTTAAACTAATCTGGGCAATATTTCTTGAATCAAAGAAAATTATATCATTAAATATAATTTAACAACTCCTTTATCGCAAAAATTATATATAAAACTAACATACCAACTGTAGTTATAATGGGTAATAGCACAGGAAGATATTTTTCTTGGATATGCATATTTTGTATACTGAGTGGATCAAAAATGATGTCTATACCTGTGATCCTATCACTGTATGCAGGTATTCTTTTAGAGTAATGGCTTTCTGATATAATTTAGTTAATTGATATTTAAACACAAAGTTTAGAATAAACAAGGTAGATTGGAGTGATCAAAGAATAGATAGTTTCTGATTTCAGGGGATATACAATCTCTTATTTTAGAATCAAATTCAGTAATTTTTCAGCTTTTGGTGAGTATCAGATTCATGTATATTCCAGTCTGGGATTTTATTTTACCTTTTTTATAAGCTATTATATTAGCGTGTTACTTTTTCATGAATGCTAGTATAAGACACAAGACTCCAAGGTCAGAGACAAAGGATTTTATGACTCACAATACTGCAAGCAGTATGTGAGCATCAATAGATGCCTCATTCCCTTGTCGTCATCAGCCTCCAGGGCTGATGTGGTGTGTCTAACTAGATTCCAGGTATCTGAACTAGAATTATGTTTAAATCTACTACCTTCTCTTTTGCCTAGGCTGCCACTCAAAGAGTATACCAATCAGGCCCACTGGAGTTTACTAGTAGAGAGATAAAATTCATGCCCAGGAATGGTCAAGGAATAATTCTGAAATTTCAAGATAGTTTTTTTTTTTTTTAAGATTTTATTTATTTAGGGGCGCCTGGGTGGCTCAGTGGGTTAAAGCCTCTGCCTTTGGCTCAGGTCATGATCTCAGGGTCCTGGGATCGAGCCCCGTATCGGGCTCTCTGCTCAGCGGTGAGCCTGCTTCCCCATCTCTCTCTGCCTGCCTCTCTGCCTACTTGTGATCTCTCTGTATCAAATAAATAAATAAAAATCTTTAAAAAAAAAAAGATTTTAGTTATTTATTTGACAGAGAGAGAGAGAGAGAGATCACAAGTAGGCAGAGAGAGATGGGGAAGCAGGCTCCCCGCTGAGCAGAGAGCCCGATGCAGGGCTCCATCCCAGGACTC